>JAZDUH010000400.1:10695000-11099010 GCA_036419115.1 Scarus forsteni
TGATGTTTACGCATAAAAAAGCTGCTATAGTGATACTTGCGTTCTGTATGTGTGAACTACAAAGTAGAGCATGCTAACAAGGCTAATCACAATGGCCTGGTAGATCAGTAACAGACATGTTTTTTTTGGTGTGTTTTAGTGACTGTTTTTATGAAGAAGGGATACAATTTGTGTATGCTTAACACTCGGTCTACCAGAATTCTGACACTAGTAGAGCTACCATGGCAGTCGTTTTGACTGCTCAGAGATTTTTTTGGAATAATTTGGATAATTAATAAAAATTTAAAATAATTATTTGATGAAAAGGGTTAAAAATGCACCAGGACACTAAATAAAAATTAAAATGAATGAGATTTTCATTATTTTAATGGACACCAACATGACTTCTGAACTTACACATGCAGACTTGGACTGAATTCCTTTTCAGGTCATTATTTTGAAGGCCACGTGTGGCACCTTTGCAGGCCACCAGTGGGTCCTGGACCACAGATTGTTAACCACTGGTCTATATATAGACTAAGAAGCTCTCAACAACACATAAAACTAATACAAGCTTACATTACGGTATGAAGTAGACTTCATACCTTGAAAATTAGCATATGAGATGTCAGCAAATGTATAATTTGATGTTTCCAGTCATCTTTTTTTTTCTGAGTCACTCCCTGAGCTAGATGAACCTTCTTCCAAGCACCAAGAGACATTACTCTCTGAACCTGCTCTGGTTTTTCCTTGTCAAGGCTGTGAATCAAGAGTAAAGCCTCCTTATATGTAATTCGCCTTATCACTTTTTCCTTTCTTGTTAGCTAGATTTTAGCATCACTATAAATTTTTCAGAAGGAAAACCACCCAGTAGCTTCAAAGAGTATAAAAAACAAACAAACAATCAATAGAGCAGGAGAAAGAGCTGATAAATGTAACAAGTGAAAAACCGTACCCCTTGTAAATTGCATGCAGTCAAATTGACTGCCAATGGTAGTTCGAGGTAGTAATGCCCACAACTCTTTTGTGTTTTTGAATTTTAATGATGGAACAATTTCAGAAGAAAATATACCCACATTTAGGAAAAGTCAGGGTCCTATGGGTATGTAGATATTAATCAATCAAAGTTATGACATTGCAAATTTTGAAAGCAGTCAAAATGACTGCCTTGGTAGTTCTAGTGTTAAGCTGTTGATGAGCTCTGAATATTTTAACCGATCATTTATCACAGAGAAGTTAGATGTTCACACGTTGAACTCTTCTTAACTCCAGCCAAACATAGGCATCTATACTGTGGATATTACAGAAAATGTTGTGAACCAAACAGTCTTTCATTTAAAGTTCAGGAAGCAAATGGCTGTGATGTAACCCATGTCTTGTCTTTTTTCCAGTTGATATGGACAAGGATGCTCATCTGTTTGTGGATCAAAACAGAGGGACACCTTTTCCTGGCCCTTTGTTTCAGAAAGCCCATGATGTCTTCACTTACTACATGGATGCTGACTGCACCATAGTGGCAAAATTGGTTGGACCGTCCCACCACAACAGGTTTGATTAAGTAATAATAGTAAGTTCAGTAAAAGTAACAGTGATTTAGTAACAATGTGTGATAACCCATTACTCTTATGTGTTTGTAGAGAGCTGCAAGGAGAATGATGCGGCAATCAGTACATCACCATATGCTGCCCTGCCTGCAAATGAAGGCTTTAGTAAGGAGCAGACATTATTCCTTATTGACCTGATGCACCAGCACCTAGAGACAGACAGCAGTGGTCTGCCAAGGACACTCAAAGAGCTTAACTCATGTTTAAAAACAGCCAGGTGTAGCCACTAAAACCTATGGAAAGAGTCGGCGGAGAAGCTCAGCGGGCAGTTCTCACGGTTGTTCTGTCCTGACAAAGTGGCCAGGACGTGGAACACACTGATAGATGCCTACAAAAAAATCAAAAATCGAGGAAAGGAATTGTCCGGTTCCTTTTTTTAATGAGATGGATGACCTCCTGGGAGGGCAGCATGATGTGGTATTACCTGTGGTCGGCATGAGAGCAGGGGTCCAGGTGAGAAGACCAGAGGTGTTTGGGCCCTCAGGTGCCATACCAGATCCAGAGAGAGTCCATCAAGCGACAGTAGCACGGCACAACTCAGAACTACATCCAGTACTACACCCACATGGCCTCACAAAGGACCATGGGTCCTTCAGTTTCTCTGTGACTCTGAGGAGGCCTGTCAGAGACTGCATGAGGAGACACAAAGGCGCCATGAGGACCTGCTGGCCCAACTAAAGTCTCGCCAGCAGGGATTTGAGAGCCTGCTGGGGCAAATTGTAGACAAACTGTAATTTTGTTCCCAGCATTGTTTTTAATTTTTGCTGCTACCCATTGCACTGTGAGTTTTGCATGTTTGTACAAGTATTACGTGTTCTTCTACCCTTTTTGTTGTGCTTAAAATAAATGTTGTTTTTTTTGATACACTTCATGTTGTATTGATTTTTAATAGAAACACACTATTTTCTTAAGAGGGGACTGTTTTGTCTGCTAGTGAAAACTCTTTAAAAAATCAAGAGCTGATGTTTTTACAAAGTTAATAAAATACGAATTGTATTTAAATTTAATGAAATCATAATTGAAGTTATATGAAGTTAAATTCACTAGTGAAGTTAAATTAATTAATAAAGTAATATTAAATTACCGTAAATCAAATTTAAATTCCACCTTGTGCATTGAAGATGTCATTGCAGTAATTATTATAACAAAAGACAAGGCACAAGTCAGTCATGTTTATTGTTGATAAACATTTAAAACACAACCTAGAAGCCTTTATCACAGCATTATACTATCATTCGTAAAATTCAGGAAAGACTTGGACAATTTTATATCATGGCCTCATAATACTTGAAGTGTGTCCTCTGCTCATTTTCATCTGCCTGTCTTGGTCATCCATTTGGGTGTTCCTGACAGATTTCTGAAGCACCAATGCCCATGTTATAGAGAAAACAAATGCCGTCATGATTATGACCACTGCATCAAAGAAAACGAGGTTGGAGTACAAATGGCCGAAAAGGGCTTCCTTCGCAGAGTGGCTGGGGTTTCCCTTAGAGCAGGGGTGTCCAAACTTTTTGCCATGAGGGCCAGATTTGGTAAGGTGAAAATGTCCGGGGGCCGACCATTCAGCTTTTGTCTCTAATTGTCTCTTAATATCTAATCAAATGTCTTCACTTTTCCGTACCACAGTGTTACGAGCCAGGCAGACATTGGCAAAATCTTGCTTCTTCTCAGGACAAATTTTCTCAACTATTTTCAGCACAGTCTTTAATAAATTCACCCTCAGTGAAAGGCTTGCAGTGCTTGGCTATCAGCGTTGCCACCTCATAGCTAGCCCTTGTGGCATTTTCATTTGACTCATGGGCTCTTGTGAAAAAGCGCTGATGTGCCATTAGAAAAGCTTCCAGTTGCTTCAATTTTTCACTGCGTTCGGCCCCAGTTAGCTTGTCTTGTATTTAGCATGTTTTTTCTGTTAGTGCCGCTTGACATTGAATTCCTTGAAAACAGCTACAGTCTCGTGGCAAATTAGGCAGACACAGTTGTTTCATATTTCGGCAAAAAAATACTCAAATTTCCACTTGTTCTTGAATCGTCAACTTTTTTTTTTTTGTTAGCTACAGTCGCCATGTTTGAAATGGGATGGGCTACTGTCATCTTCTGGTGAAATGTAAAATAGTTTTTTTTGTACGGGAGTATTTTATAGAGCAGTCAACGGTGCAAGAGGGCCACATGTAATTCATTTTATAACAGAGACTGCGGGCCAGTGAAAATTTGAACACGGGCCGCATTTGGCCCCCGGGCCTGACTTTGGACATGCCTGCCTTAGAGATAGGGTGAGAAGTTCGGTCATTCGGGGGGGGCTTGAGAAGAGCCACTGCTCCTTTGCGTTGAGAGGAGCCAGATGAGGTGGCTCGGGCATCTGGTCAGGATGCCTCCTGGACGCCTCCCTGGTGAGGTGTCCCGGGCACTTCCCACCGGTAGGCGGCCCTGGGAAGACCCAGGACACGCTGGAGAGACTATGTCTCTCAGCTGGCCTGGGAACGCCTCGGGATCCCCCGGAGAGAGCTGGACGAGGTGGCAGGGGAGAGGGAAGTCTGGGCTTCCCTGCTTAGGCTGCCGCCCCAGCGACCCAACCATGGATAAGCGGAAGAAGACGGTACGGTACGGTACTACTGCATCAATTTGGGTGTTCTGCAGATCTTGTAGATGCATCCACTTGCAACATCCTCCCAAAGGCTTGCACTACGACCACTCTCCTGCGGCTGATCCTGGAGTTCTACTATTCTTCGGCCTCAGTCAGAGCCCCATTGTCACACTTTGGAGTGATGATAAACGGGAATTCCTGTCCTATGTAGGCACTGTCTCCCAGCAAGCTTTAGTCTCCTTTCTTTTCCTGCCATGATGTGTGAAAGTCAGAGGCTCGCAACATTCTGGCATCATGGACCAGGACCATCAAATGTCAATGAACTGCCCCCTCTCATCCACAATCCCCTGAAGGAGGACAGAATCCAAAAACTTGTGGTTCATGTAGTCTCCTCTGATTGGTGGCCTTTGTACCCTTATGTGGCATACATCAATAGCACCGCTGACCCTTATTGAGGCCACAGAGGCGGTTGAAGGCAGCAGCAGATGCTGCTTTCTCACACATATTTGGCCAGGGTATAAAGGACAGTCCCAGTGTGCTCATGATGTTGAGAGCTTGCAGGATGATCCTGTATGCTGTGGACTGTGACACATCAAACCTATCAGATATCCCACGCTATCTGTTTTGATTGGTCTTGTCCCACAGGAACATCAGGACATTCTTTGTTGCAAGAACTGGTGGTAGACCTTGACTGTGTTCTTTTGCGATGTCATTGTCCTGCAGCTTCATCACTAGATATTTTAAAAGGGGTTTGGTGACATTAAAAAAGGTGTGAAAAAGTGTGAGCATCCATGTTCAGCATGGTCTTCCAATTCGTTCCAGATTTCAATATAATTTCCCTTGTAGGTTGCAGCACAGCAAGTACTCTAGGAAAGAGAACAGACATATTTCAGTAAAGAATAGGACATGGTAAAATTTAATAGCCCTTTCTTAAATCACTGTAATTCCGAGTCGTATGATCTGCTTTAACTTCGGTGTAACAAATTGATCTTGTTATACTGTTGAAATCTTACACAGATTTAAATCTAACAGTCAAGCAGTCACAGTGACCAGTCCTTAATAGCAAAAAAAATATGAAACTGACAAACAAGAAACACATAGAAAGTAGGAGACAATCACACAAACACAGAGGGACAGAGAGATATCACAGTAGCAACTCCCTTTCTCAAGGTATCAATATACTGTACATTACACATCCAATATTTTCTGGCAAATGCTGGCATCACATTGTGAAAAACCAGTGTACATCTAAACATAAAAGAGAAATTGCATGGAAGCACTTCCACAAGCACCCTTTGTTTACTGACTGAGAGCATACCAATCAATAGTTTTTGTAAATAATTAAATATGCCGAAAGAAATAATGTGTTCCCTTCTGCTCCATTGTGTCTCCTCTTCATCCATTGTGATTGTAGACTGCAATAGGACTGCATATTTGTCCAGGAAATGACTATATTCTGCCTCTGCAAGCGCGAGAACAGCTTTCGTGGACGCTGCCATCTTGTTTTCAGAGTTGTGTAACTGGAACGCTGATAACTCAGAGATAAAGTCACTCCCACTTCCCTTTTCCCAGTTCCAAGGTTAATGGAATGCACCATTAGCTGGTGTCCCAAAGTGGTTCCCATAATTACTTCTTTCTTCCTTATTCTTCCAAGCAGATCACCAAACCTTCACCTGTGGTATCTCTGCACTTGCATGGACATCATACACTATAAAGCCAAGGCTAACAAAAATCATCTTGAAAAAGCAATACCATGAAGGTGGAGAAAGTATTCTCTGCTTGGGAGTTTTAAGCTGAAGTCCAGATCTTCAATCAGTTTCTTAAGCCGCCCTTCCGCCCACTGTACTCAGAGGCATAATTTCTTTAAATAAGTAATTAGAAAATGGTGTTCATTGTAGTGTTACTCCTTGAAAACTTTTCATATGAGTACTGCCTGCAAAAGATAGCACACTTGATTGTTGTTATGCTGCTAACTGCAGATAAGCTCCTACTTTGGCTGAAATTTGCAGGGTGTGTGTATGAAGCCGAGGCTGCATCACCTCATTTTTCATAGTCTTGCTGTCATCACCAGGATGGTAACTTTTCAGGAGGGGGAAGAGATTTGGTGTGTTTTCCATCCCGGTTGGCACCAAAATATTTTACTGTGTCTGCACTTTTTGCATTCTCTGAACCATTCCCACATGATTGATGTTGTGTAACTGTTTTTTTAAGCAACTAAGTCCTCAGCTTGGGAGAGTTTAAGTACATGTCCTCCATCACCTTTGCTCCCATCAGCCCTGATTTTCTTTTTTTTTTTCTTTCCTCTTTACCAACTTCTCTGCTAGGCAACCCAAACTGACTGTAGTAAGTGGGCTTAACCAGTGTACAGACTCTTTGTTTGTATTTTAGCAAGTTTACCAGTGTGAAGGGCAGGCTGCATTACCAACGCACAAGTTGGAGTGTGGAGCGTAGTAAAAACCCTCTTAGAAAACAAAAAAACTGCCTGATATCTTCTGTGTGTGATATCCACCATGCTTTATGAAGCAATAATTTACAAAGCTTATTGTCATCCACATGAAGTTGATCATGTTTCCTTTTTGAGAATGTTTTAGTGCCCAGCTGTAAGTTAGTGTGTGACTTCATACACCTATTATCTCTTTTTCTTTGTCCCAAAACTCTGTACAGATACACTGCATGTGACAAACGCTCCCTCTCTCGATGTGTTTGATAAATTTCAGGGCTGATGGCGGGGTGACAGACCAGGGAAGAGAAGCTCAGGGGATTAAAATGTCCATAAACAGAAGCTGCCCGCATCTATAAAAGCTCAACGTACGATAGCACTGTGTTTATAGAGGACAGGGAAGACATGGTGCAGGGATCACTGAGGCCTTTTCATAATTTAGGAGTAGTCTTGTTGGAGTAACCTCATAAACGTTTGTTTTTGTGTTCTGTGTGCAGAAAGAGGCAAACTGGGAATGTCTTTGAATGCTGCTGCAGCAGGAGAAAGTAACGTAAGTTTTTTGTGAATCCTTTGTGACTTAACCCTTTCATATTGGTCCCTGTTCTGTTGTTAGTTGTAGTTTTTAACCTTGTTTCTTCATTTATTTTCTGTGATTATCTTATTTTCTAATCCCCTTGGTCATGAACACCTGAATGAGTGAATGCTTTTTACTGCTTTTGAAGCTGTTTTCTATTATTCTTCATGGTGTGATTTTTTTGTTCATTTCTTTCTCGAAGACTGTGTCCAAAGTTGATGATTTCTTTTAAAGCCTCTATGCAATCTCTGTACTGTTTATATTCCTATTCAGATCTTGTCCCCATAGGACTTAATTAGGCGGGCTTATCATGTGGCCCTCTGATAAAACTGTTTGTTTGTACAACAGCTGCTTAGCCCCTGAATTCAGGACCTCATTATAACAGGATGATGCTGTGTGTTATCGGGGAACTAGAAAAAAAATCTCTCTGATGTTTTTACACAAAGGAGGCTTCTTTCAGCCCCAGTCTAACAAAAAATTGTACAGTTAAGATTATTTTTACTTTTGACAATATTCCTTTTATACATTAAAAATCTATCAGCAATACAAATCTTTGCACTGATCATCCTCTCAGCAAATGCCACTGTGTAAAGAGAACTGTTTTCTGCACTCTCAGGCTGCTTGCTGAATCTGTATTCATCCTGTCATGCTTCCTTGCAAGTGCTGACAGGTGGATTTGCCATGCTGGCCCTGCTCCCTGTTTACACCAGATCTCAGGCAATTGGTGTGAATGTCACAAGGAGATTTATGACTGTGACAAACCTTTTTTTCCTCTGAAAAAGCTTAGAATGTTCAAATAGTTTTGTGCTCTGGCTGTGTAATTTGTAAAAATACAGAGTCAGAACTTTCTGCTTTGTACTTGTTGCCCTGGTCAAATCATCCGGACGCTTTAGTTTGGATTTACATGAGCTATCAGAGGCTGAGTTGAGGTCAAAGAGGTCATACTATAGCAATAGCTTGTTTCCTTTGAGACTTGTTTTGACTTAAATTGACTAATTTGTCCTTTGAAAAAGACAGTGTGTGTTGATTTAATTTAGTGCAAAGTGATTCAGTGTAAGGGGTAGGTGTCTTTCAGGCAGAGGTCAGAGGTTCAATCCCTGGCTCCTACAGTCACATGTGGATATGCCCATGGACAAGACATTAACCATATGCTCTCACTGCTGCATCTGTCCCTGGTAAATATGTATGAATATGATCAAAGATCTATTAAGATTGAATTTTCAAATTTTCAGATTTAGTTGAATACAGTTTAGTACAAACAATGTACAAAGCAAAAACTGGAAAATGATCGAACAGTATCCATAAGTTGTTTATGATGAGAGAGAGCCATTGCAACAAAAATGCATACAATTGCCAAATCCCATTGGCTGTCAAATTTCAGGGGCAGATTTTGGAATTCCTCTTCTGAAAATATAAAATCATGCACAACATTGGTAAAGCTCAAAAGACTCTATAAGAATCATTCAGTTTTTAAATACACCATGGAATATGTAGGTTAATGTGTCTAAGTTATTATGTATATATTTCCTACTCGTTTTTTTCTGTGGTGGTTGAAAACATTTAATTTCTACTTTGATCTTCTGAGCTGTTTTGTTGCAACACCCCGAAATAAATTTCATTCACTCATTCATGACACTATCAGTGAGATTGGCTGGGCAATCATGCCTTGGGGATAAACATGCTTTAAGCAGTTAGATGATTGGGATAGTGCATAAGTAAAAGTTCTTTACCATTTAAAGGATCCACTGTATGCTATGCAAAACACACTTTTCAATTAAAAGCAATATATGTCCTACAGCCCCGTAACATATGAAACATTCCCTTTCACCCTCTACTGCTTGATCCAGTCTAGAAAATGTGTGCTGAAAAAGTCAATGTAAAAGAAGCTCCCAATGATGCCATCAGAGGATGCAACCTCCCCTACATAGGAGGCACTCCATGTGCCAGTTGTCTGTTAATCTTACAGTTGTCTACAAAAGAAAAAACATGTCTGGGCATGTTGGTGCAGCAACTTTAAACATGAGAGCACAGCATTAGAAAGCTTCATCAGTTTGATTAATGCTGTTGTCAGACTCAGGTCTTCACCAATGGGGCTTTTCCACTATGGCCGAAAAGTTTAACACAACTCAACTTTACTTTACTCTGTTGTTTTTTTTCCACTAAGGTTTTTGCCTTGTACCTGGCACTGTTTTAGTATCACTGCTGAGAGTATTGCACAAGGGGGGATATCTGACATGGAAACGAAATGCCTTCTGTTGTCCCCTATGTAATGCTGTATGACTTTCCAAACTTTATTCTGCTTTGGATAGTATGGTGTTTTGCTGCTCGAAACCTTTTTGGAATATAATTAATCTCCTCACAGTGAGAAAAAGCTGAAATGGAAGTGAATGGATTGTTTTCAAAACCTTGCAGGGTTAAGCTTAGCTTAGCAGGCAATGTGGAAAAGGCAATATATCAGTCTGTCTTAGCAGAATTAGAGTTTTGTCTTACATAATTCAAAGAAACTGAGTTGACTTTCAGAAAATTTAAAGTATCTTCTATGGACATTTTGGTCCAGTTTAAACTTGTTAAAAATGTCAGAACATGGGAACTTTACCATCAAATTAACATTAAAATCATTCTCGTTAACTAAAAGAAAATAACAAATGCTAAATTGTAAAAGCATATTAAATAACTTATTCCCAAATAAAACATTAAATTGCATATCTACTTGAAAAACTGACTGAAACAACATTCAGTTTACACAAAACATCCTTTGTTTTTGTCTGGAAAACATCACATATTGGCTGAAACATTTTTTTGTCTCAGGCACATTGATTTTAATTTTGGATGGGTTTGTTAAAGGCAGACTGTTCAACTGTTTTCTTAAACTGACACATCACACATTTATAAGATAAATATGTGGTCCATTTGGGCAAGATCTCATAGGAAGTGAAGAGGAAGGGCTGAACATTTGTAATTTTTTATTTGAAAAGGACAATGTCTCCTCTTTCATCTGTTTACAATATTCTCTCTCTCTCTCTCTCTCTCTCTCTCTCTCTCTCTCTCTATCTATCTCTCACTCTCTCTCTCAAAAGAAGTTCATATTTGAGTACATTTATTTGATTTTCTACTCAGCAAATTAAATTATCTTTTCCCAACACAGTTAGACCCACTCAGGCTGATTAAACATCTTGTCAGAGTTCAGTTTGTTTTGCAAAAAAAACAATGGAGAGTTTTTCTTTGCATCTCTGTTAATCCTTGACTGTGGTTGAACTGTTTGCTGTCTGTCTGTACAGTCTTGAGTCTCTCTGTAACAAAAGGACCCTACAAGCAATTTCTTTAGAGGTTCTGATAAAATGAAGCAAAGTGGCTTTCTTTAAACTAGCTTTGGCTTATGTTTCTTTTTTATAGTGTAGGCATTCATGGAAGGGATGAAACCTAAAAGAAGCAGAAAAAAAGAACCATAATTTTACTTTTTGTTTAGATAATATTTACTTTTCCTTTTATGTATTCATATGCAATATGTTTATGTGTGTCATTGTCTTTAATGCAGTTTATTCAATAGGGCACCTCACTGGACAGTTATTCAAAGAATAAACACTGAATAATACCTTCAAGATCTAGTCTCTGATAAGACATAATGTTCAAATATGAAAAATCATCACAGTCACAAAGATTTACTTTCAGTTAGGACACAGGCCTTATGTATCTGGTCTCAAATGTTTGTCCTACCTCCAACTGGTTGGCTAAAGAGAAGCTCATTACTCATTAGATGTTTGTACTATCATCCCCACAGTGAACTTGAATCTACATATTCAATCCATGGCTATCCTTTGTTGAATAGTGGAGTACTCCAACACGTTTTTACATATCAGTATAATGTACCTGCTTATCATTTGGTGAAGCTTATTCCACAGCAAAGTCTCATTTGCAACAGAGGAAGTAGCAAAGCCTGTTTGTATTAGAAACTTGTGAATGCTTGACGGTGTAGTGTCTCAGTAAGTTAATACCTTATAAGCATTCAGTCGGGCCAAGTTACTTATCAAAGAAGTATGTGTGAGGATCGCAACCCAGGATCGTGAGGATCGTGAGGATCGTGAGGATCGTGAGGATCGTGCTGAAAAATGAAGCTTGTGCTGCAGTATCAAACTGCAGTCCCTCAGGTGTTTTAAACAAACAGCTTTTGGGTAAATATTATTTTTTTCTAATGCCTCATACTATATAGGGGGATTATGTTATTTTGTACCTCTTTCAATTTCATTAAGGATTTATGGTTTTGGATACTTACTGGTATGGCTGACATGGCTTGAATCCCTTGCACTGTTGCTATTGGTCAGATGGCCTCGACTCCCACCTAATCAGAAAATCTGTCTGTCAGTAGGCTGATCATAAGTTCAGTCCTTTGCACAGCAGACATAATTTTGATTATTAAATAACTTGCATGTAAATTAAAAAAGAATATGTATAGCCAATTAATGCAAGCGTACATAATGCCAGAGGCAATCAAAACATTCAATATGGCAACTCAACTGATGGTTTTCTTGCGTCGTTGCAGTCAGTTTTATTTCACCGAAGTCATCAAATGAATTTAAAGGCAATATATGAAGGAAGGTAGTATTGGAGTTACATGATGAAGATGGTGAGTGTGTGGACTTTAAATTCCTGTTTAATTAAATCATTCCCATGCCACTGCTCAGTAACTTTTGACATAAGCAGCTATGTACACCAACAACATAGACATGTAAAAATGGGTCACTTTTCATGTAAATAGAAAGAATATTCATAATTTTGTGCCATTTAATTTTAGCAACCTTGGTGTGCAGGAATTGAAAAGATGATTAAAGCTCAGCAATATCCACAAACTTGCTCTAAGGCATAACAAAACCTTAATAAATAAGCAGAAGTCATATGCCACATGACTTTGTCTAATTATACAATAAGTGGATGACAGCTACAAGATTTTATATAAACAGCTTTTTGTGTACTGAAAAAAACATTGTTTCAGTCAAATATTTGCTTATTTCTCCATTTGTGAGCAGTGTTTGGGGGTCTGCGCTCATTTTACAGTCACTGACAATTCAATTCTGATGTTAAACTCCGTTTTGTTACTTTTGGTCGCTGTTATTGCTTGAAATATACACAGACATTACATATAAAATACACTTTACTATATTGGCACCAGTGGCACCAGTGGATGATGCCACTCAGTCCACTGGACTGAGTGGCATCATCTTGGCTATACTGTCATCGCACCCCGAGCTTTTAAAGATCTGAGTTGGTGAGCAAATTTTAGAGGAAGAATGTGTTGACATCAATCATCTTTCTTTAAAATAGGTTAATAAAGGTACAATATAAATGAATAAATATGAAATATGCCTGTATAAGAGTATGGCAGAAGCACAGCATTACAGCTGTTCTGAGAATAGACAAAATGAAATCCCTTTTGTAGACATGTATTCTCACTTTATTCTGCTCTTGAGCACCTTGTTTTGTCGGTTTTAAAAAATAGTTTGGTTTTTCAGTAAGTGGCAACATAGAATTAAAACAGTAACACTAATAGGCCTACTCTTTTTTTCAGTTTTTTAATGGCTGAGCTTAGTTTAATGTACAATTCTGCACTTTTTCCCACCTCTGAATTTGTTTTATACTTGTCATCTAGAATATCCCTCTTTGCAGTGAATATGTAAATTGAATGAATAAAATTGACAAAAAGCGGCACAAAAAAGTTGCACAAACAGTGCAGGATGTTGAACAAGAACTCAGAATCAAAGACTCTGCGCATGTTGGGTTGTTGTTGCCTCGCAGCAGGGAACAGGTCACAGGTCCATCTCACCTGCGTGAAAAACCTCCATGAAACATCACCCCTGCAGTGCCAAACACTTCCCACACACATGCCCATATACTGAACATAAAAGCCCCAAACTCTCACACAATACAGGTCATTTTAAATATTACACAATCATTGTTCCACCCACATCTGCTCTGAACATGAAAAATGAATGTTTACAAAAACATGTTTATCATCAGCAGACAAAAACAGCTTTGAGGCCGTGTTGTAGGTCATTGGAGATGTGACACAGATGGGTCACACTCTTCTTTTACAGATTTTCAGGGTCAGTGACAAACACTTTGAGTGGTATGGTCACAAAACACAGCTGTGGGAATCTAAATGATGGTCTTTCATGTGTTTTCCTGAACCTCCATACAATCAACAGCTGTGACCAGAGGTGACGTGTTTTTAGAGTCTCATTGTTTCCTTTCTGTGAATGGAGCGATCAGAATGAGAGAGGGAAATTGTTTTAGATATTGCACAAATGTTGAGTGATGTTTTGATTCATTCAAAAGGACATGATTTCACTAAGCGATAATATAGCTTGTCCTAACAATATTTGCCAAAGTGAGCCTCAGAGACTTAATAAACCAAAGTGTCCTGACAGCCTGAAAGCAACGCAGAGCAGCATCAACCCTGTAGCCTTTCCTCTTGCTTTTCTCACTTATCAGCTTGTTTTAAAAAAGGTGGAGGATGGGGTGCATCAATAATATCCACATTTGAGCTTGAAATGTTGTGCTTTAGTACCTGATAAAAAGAATATTTTGGCTCATTTATTAATGACTACTCAGCATCATCAACAAAGAGCACTACACCTTTGTTTTGCCACCCCTTAAAGGGACATCATGCAACAGAATTTATAATGGAGTATCATTCTACTTTTTAAGGGTAGGAACTGAAATTCAGGCTACTAAATTCCATAATCATCTGATGCAGCATAGACAGAAAGAGTCTGATGCTGGGGTGTGACATTATTTTGGCTCTTGAGAACTGTAATGCTAACCTAACACCAGATGGACAGTTCCACATATCCACCAAGTAAATTTTTCACTTATCCATCTGGGAAAGAGCCGTTTAGTCATAGAGCAGCTTGTGATTGGACCATCATTAAGCAATGCTGCTTCGTCACACTGTTGTTAGCCGTTCGCCTAATCTACCTTAGACTACGGTCTTACCTTAAATTATACCACACAGATGAATTATTTAACACTTACATGTGACATGAACCTTGTCAAAGACAATCCCTTATGCTGCGTTCACACCGCAAGCGACCCAGCTACCAAAATCGCGTCACCCACTGACGTAGCGGTGCGTGTCCATAAATACCTCATTTTGGTCACCGTTGCTGTCGGCCTTCACTTGATGATGTCACGTCTGCTCGAGTTTCACCGCAATCATATCATATATCATATAATAGGATGTATAAGCGGACATTATTCCAGCTGTATCCTTTTCATTCTCTTATCAACCACAAAACACTGCAGCTGATGCCCTGCAGCGGCATCATCTGTGAGTTTCCGGCGGTCCGTCTAGGCGGAACTAATGTCCTCACTGACTAATGTTTCCCACATGGACATAAATTGTTCCTCTGTAGTCCGAATGAATAACTGTCTGTCACAGGCACCGTCACACACGCACACACCACTGATTGGCTGTTGCTGCACAGCCACGCTTCTCCCACGCAGTGTGAGAAGCGGCTGTCGCGTCGTGGGAGGGTTAGCCCCGCCCCATCGCGGCTGTACATTGACTTGGCATGGAGAGTGATCGCCGAGGTAGTACAAGTAGCGGGCGGTGTGAACGCAGCATAACAAGTTTTCCAGTAAACTTATGAGAAGAGCAGATTTCTCTAAGTATCACTGAGAAACCATGACGACCATAGACTTACTGGCATCATCCGTGGAGGATTTCCACATCTCTCACAGTTTCCCAGCAATGATCCCAGAGTGAAAACATTATATCCTATAAGACAAGCTTCAAGTAATGTTTTTTGCTCCTCTTTCAAAGAATAAATTGAGTCCATTTCTGATTAAAAAAAATACTCTCACAGATTTAGAGACTGCTCCAGAGGCACCGTTGTTTTCAAACAAGCAGTAACTTCCTGTTGTCGCCACATCAGCAGGTCCTGCCTCTCTGCCCTGATTGTGCCGCTAAGCATTCAGCTGAGTGAAGTCACTGGACAATGGAAGTTGGCCAGACTGACATTTTCCATTTTCAGATTATTTTCAGACAATGAATCGGGCAGGTTTGTCTGCTCTGCAAGGTTACTTTCATGCTAAATTTGAAACAATATTAAATTTATGTGACAAGGTATTGCCTGTTTTGTAGAGGTTTGCTCCACCTTTTTTCCTGACATGTTTTGACTGAAACCACAAACACCAGACACCACCAGGGAAAAATCTTGAAATTTGCTCAAAGAAGAAAAATGCAAAAAAGTTTGTCAAAGCTCAAAATATACACATTTTTGCGTAACTTATCATCAGGTTTCAGCAAGAAAGCTCAGAAGTTCTGAATGGATTTTAAAGAAATTTTCAGAATGAGACAAGGAAGAAATTATCACATTTTGGTGGTGGTTTGAATACGAATGTGGATTGTATCTTCTAATGTCTTTCAAGTACCAAAATGAAAAACAACAACAACAAAAAAAGAAAAATCTGTTCCTGCATGTACTTCAGGTAATCAAACAGTTAACTCTACTGTGGCACCCCTGACCGTCACTATCCTCAACTGGCTGTCCCTAATGTTTTTTTTTAAACTAAACATAACGGAAGAAGTTAGGAGATCTTTGCAGAAAGAAGGTAAAGCTGTGCTAATGTTTACAGTATTAAGTGTGAATTTTAAACAGTAGAACTTGTGTCATTCTTACAGGTCTGTGACTTTAGCTGGATATTCTTGGTCTAATTGGCTATTGCTGGTATGTTACCATAGGCAGCACAACCACATGTCTGAATTGGGACCAGAGAGACCCACTCAATTATTAGTACTAATTGGTTGGCAAAAAAAAAATCTAAAAAAAAGTGATGATGAGAAGAGTTAATAAATTATAAAACTGTTTCACACTTTATTTACATGAAACTTTGTTGTTTTTAGTATTTGCCTATTTTTAACCCTTTTGTGGTAATCCATGAAAGTAGATTAGAATATTTTTGTTATGCTTAATTGTCTGCAAAATACAATATACTGTTTGCTCATGGGCCCTTTTAGAACACTACACTATACTTTATTCAGACACCTTTGACTCACCATTTAGCAAAGTACAGTGTTCTTTTCTGACACACCACGAAATACAATCATGTAAGAGCAGCTTAAGCTGTGGAAAGTGGAATACTTTATTGGAGTGGAAAAAAGGACACTCCGACAGACAGTTTGTCAGAAAAATTTTACTCACTGAGGTGTGGAAAAGGTAACAGGTGGAGGTGAGGCTGAGTGACTAACATTTAGCTAAGCCTCACTTTTCCAGCACCGGTGAGCAGAGAAATGCCAACACGGAGCAACATTTTTCAGAGTGGTACATGTCATATTCAAAATCCAACACCCCTGACAACTAAATCCCAGAGACAGCACTTACCAATTTAGACCTCAACCCCCATCATTATTTTGTTGTCGGAGAAAATAGTTTGATAAGTGGAATGAAAATATGTCCATACAGCTTACCCCCCATGGGGATGCTTTATTCTCCCAGGCTCATTCTGGATAAATTGGACCAGACTGAAGGGACATACATTTGAACTGTCTCCATGTGTGGGGATTCATGCGTCAAGCTGTGAGGTGGCAAAGATTATGACTCAGGGGTACAATTTTACATTTTGTGCTAACTGAAACATTGCAGTGACAAGGTGGGCATGTTGATGATGTCAATGACATTGCTCAGAGTGAATTCTTTTTTCTGTTTGTCTATTGTCTGTTCACCTTCCTTTTCTGAACTCCCATTCACCTAAAGTTAACTGAATTGATGGCTCATTAGATAGTACCTGACATGGACCATCGCATATTATGTCCAACTATTTAGAAGACCAGGAATATGCTCTAGATCAGACATGTAGTTCTTATCATGACCTCTTATCACTACCGTCAAAGTGTTTCAGAAGAAAACTAGATGGAAGAAAAATGTATGTTGCAGTTCAAATAACAACTGTAGAAAACACAAAACCATCTTTGCTTTAGCCATAAACAAGTGTCTAAATAATATGATATCTACATGATTCTATCTAAAATCTACTGAAACAATATAAAAACACAGTTGCACAGTTTATCAATGATCATTAACAATTGATCATGGGCAAATTAAGTGTTTTAATTTCAAATAGTTATCGACACAGATGTATTTTATTATGTGCATAAAACTGGTGATGAAGTTCATATCTGAAGTTTATTTACCCATATCTTTGGGGACTGATAATAAGAAAAAGTCCTGTGAGTGAGTCACAGAGCGGAGACTGTAGATTCTAGCACTTAAACTGGAAATGCAATTATATTCATAGGAAGGAAGCAGGTATAGCATCATATATAAGGAATTCAACTGAATCACTGGTACGTATTTAACAAGTAAAGGTCATCTGACTTGATGGTGAAGAGTACATGTATGATTGAGCACTTTCATTATGAATCTTAAAGCTCTATGATAAACTGGATCCAAAAATTTAAAGCATTGACAAGATTTGTGCATATTTAAAACATCACCCGTAATCAATTCAAATCAAGTAGCTGCAACAAAAACCTTTGATTATGTATTAATTACTTATATTTATATGAAATTTTTCTAATTGAGTTCAATAGTTTACTTGAATTTAGCGTATGCAGTTGTATCAGGCTGTGTCTTCTCTTGTGACTGTCACCATGACAGATACGGCCTCCTATTATTACCATGAAATCATTTAAACAGGAATCTTAATGATCCCCCCTCCCTAATAACTTCATCCTCAGACCCAGTTAACGGCCAATTAATACAAGTCAACTGGAGATCTTCTGTTTTTATTTATCTCACTGCAACAAAGATGCTGGTTCGACTCCCTTTGCCACATTAAGAATGAAGACAAAAACAGAGAAATATGGGCAATCACAGGTAAATCCTTAAGACACTGAGTGACATACATTTATTTCTATCTTTTTTCACCATTTTTTTTCTACCTCTTCTGAATTTCATGAAATGAGTGAAGCCAGACTTTATACTCCGTATCAGATGATGAAGCTGTTTGTTGTTGGCTTGTGGGATGTGCATCACACTCCAGCTGCTGTCAAGTTGAGTTTCCATTACGACGAAAAGCTTTAATCCAACATCAGATTTGACGGGACTGTTGATATAGATACAAATGTATATGCTGGTTCAGACGGTTACATTAAATAGTGGTTGCTGTGATTGCATTGAAATGTGCCTGGCACTCTGGAAACCTGCCTCTGAGGTTTTGTTGATGTGTGCGCATGTGTACCTGTCACCAAATTACAACTGCGGAGGGTGCGCTTCGCCTGCGCCGAGAACAGACCAGGTTGGAGCGAAATTATTTTAAAAATAATTTCTGATGGAAAGGGCAAGTCTATGAAAATGAGTTTTGAGACTCGATTTGAAAGCAGAAACTGTTTCTGCTGACTGAAGATGAATTGGAAAACTGTTTTCAGATTTAAGGTGTAATTAGCAGTAGAATTTTGAAATTAATATTTTAAGTCACTGGCAACCAGTTGGGTGATTATAAAACAGGAGTAAGGTGAGAGGAGGATTATGTCCTCATCAGAAAATTACATTGAATTAAAGTGTTCAAATTTGTGCAAATTGCTAGTATTAAAACGCGATGATATTGAAAATATGTCATCAAAAAAATTTTCATAGTGGCAATAATTATAGAATGCACAGCTGATTTCACCAAATTGAGTCTCAATCTGTTATTAAATTGGGGTACAAAAAAATCCAGCAAAATTCTACCCCCAAGTAAAAAAAGTTTTTTTATATCATAATTATAAAATATTAAAATACCCATCCAAGGCAACGTGACAGTGTTGCCAAATTTCATGAGTTTGCCTCGCTCCAAGCATTTTTTTTTATTCTGATATAATATTTTTATTTGAAATAACAGTAAGTTATAATGACTTTAAATTAATTAATTTAGCTTATTTAAAGCAGGGTCACGTAGGCTTAGTCTGACTGCCCCAGGCATAGTTGTTTAATAATAATAATAAAAAAAAGTCCGCGCCAGCGCCCAGCATAGCGCCACTGGCGATCCTCTTGCCACAGCTCCATTATGATCTATCAGGCAATTTCACTGCAGCAGCGCCACGCCGCGATCCTGAAGCGCCGGCGCGCGCCTAGGCGCGAGAGATACGCTTCAGGTCTATTTTCGGCGCGGCCGCTTCCAAACCTCCTAAATTGAGAGTCATTAAGAAAGCACCAGGCAGGAAGTCAAACCGGAAGTTTCAAAATAAAACACAATGCACAGACATTTACACGTATTTTTCCTCAATTAATTGTCATTACGTCTAACTGGAAGCACAAGCTTCAGGCCAGCAGTCGGCCAGAGGGTCCCAGAGACAACACGACACCATGGACGAAGAAAAGTGAATTGTAGGTACAGAAATATATAACACTGCATGCATGACACCATAGTCTTTCTACATGGATATAGGCAGACAGAAGTTGAATAATTCACGAAGCTGTGTGGTTGGGACCAGCAGAGGGTCCTCAGAGAAGTGAAGTGAGGTGTTGTTTATTGCTTTTCTCAGTCTATAACATGTTTTATGAGCGTGTGACATCGCTATTCTCATGAGCCGTGGCTCTCGGGATCAACCCTCCCTCCGGATTGAGCTCATGGCGCAGCCGCTTCCAGTGGGTTTTGAGATTCGAGCAAGATCGCGGCGCTGGCGCTCCGCGTTAGTCTGACTGCCCCAGGCATAGTTGTTTAATAATAATAATAATAAAAAAAGTTTAGCAGGTTTTCTGCCATCATGATTCAGTTTTGAATAAATGGATAAAATGCCACTTTCATGCACAGACTTTTTCTCTTCATTTTTATGATTTATTTTTATTTTTATAAAACATTGCATTTAGTCACCTAAATGTTGAATGGTGGATTTAGAAACTCTAAACTACATCAAAGTACAAAAAAGAGAACAATAGGTAGTTGAGGCAATACAATATTTGTCCAATTATTAGTGGACCCTTTTTTGATTTCCTGAATAGCAATTTGGAGGTAAGAGGTTTGTGCACAGCACCACTGAAAGAATAGCAACATCATACGAAAAAACATCAATACAAATAATGAAAAATAATGAGGGTTAAAACTTATAAATATAAAAATGACTAAACAGTAGGGGTGTCCCGATACAACTATTTCACCTCCGATACGATACCGATATTGCAGCCTTGAGTATTGGCCGATACCGATATCAATCCGATACGATATCAGCAGGAACCATACAGACTTTTATTACCTATTTTGTAGTATGGACTGTAAGAAAAGGCTTGATCCGGTCAGATTACTCAAACAGAGAACAGTAGTCAGCAATAGTAGGTATGAGAAAAACTGACCCATTTGTTATTAACCAATAGGTTAAATAAATTTTAACCTTAAACATAAGAATATACTACAATTAAAACAACATGAATAAAAAATATTAGAAGACCCTGAAAAGTGACCTCAATAAATCAAACAAAAACATATTTCACCAACTGCAAAATAACCACAGTGTTGAACTTAAACATAAGCATATTCTACAACTGAATAAAATAAAAAATAAGTATATTAGAATGGACTGCTTGTATTGGAGTGCTGATATCGGATATTTAAGATGCAGGCTGATATAATCCGATATTTGTTTTTTTGACCAATATCCGATATCAATATCGGATCAGGACATCCCTACTAAACAGTTTATGAAAATAATGGTATAAATTATTACTATTGTTTAAAAATAATGATAGCGATAGTGGTAATAATGCTCAGACAGATCTATGTTCTCCCTTACTTTTAAAATTTCGGTCATCCTATGGTAAGAAAAACATGTAGAAATGCACAAAGATGCAGGAAATTCTATCTACTCACTTAAGATTTTGTAGGGAGGGAACCCTTGATGTATACATTTATAGAAAATCTGTTCTATAAGCATATTTAATTTTGTTATATAACCCCTTAAACAATGTGATCATTCATCAACACACCTTTTATCTGATTAAATACACTGCCTGGCCAAAAGAAAGAAAGAAATCCTGGAATTAACCAAGCAAATAGCTACAAGCCTCCTATTGGATTATTACTGCATTGGAGATTATCTTTCAGCTGGAAACAAGTTATTTAACACCAGCTGATGCAATAAGTATCTTCTTATTTCCTAAACAACCATTTTAAAAGACACATCCTGTGGTCGTGGAAAAGGTGTTAGTTTGTCTAAGAAGGGTCAAATCATTGGCATGCATCAAGCAGAGAAAACATCTGAGGAGATTGCAGAGACTATTGAAACTGGGTCAAAAAATGCCCAATGTATTATTAAAAGCTAGAAAGATAGTGGGGAACCTTTGTCTCTGAGGAAGATCTTCAATGATCATGAAGGATGATCTCTGTTATGTTTGGCCTAATCAAATCGAAGAAAAACCACAGTAGAACCCATGGGTATGTTTAATAGTGAAAGTAAGAGCATTTCCACATGCACAATGCTAAGGGAACTCATGAGACTGAATAGCTGTGCTGTGTAATGTTAAAGGAAAAGTTCAGTTTCTACAGCTTTCACATTGTTTATAGAATGAAGTAGAACATTATACTCACCCAGAAGGCTTTCCTGATCCAAACAGTGCTTCAGGAGATATTTAGATCCAAAATTGAGTAGTAGTGATAATGGTAGCACATAGGGCATACAACGCCGCTCCTAAAACTGCATTATTCGTCCAAAAACTCATTAGTTTCACCAATATTTCATCATGGTCTGCTCGGGCTACTCCACCACGACAGTCTGTGTCACTCCAGACATGTTGTGTGACTGTACTGACCTCTGAACTGAAGAAGAAGAGCGCTTGCTCCGTGCATGCTAATCAGTAAGGCTAACTGGAAAAAAGGCTTCAGTTTGCTAAGGCGCATAAAGATTGGACTCTGAAGGACTGGAAGAAGGTCATGTGGTCTGATGAGTCCAGATTTACCCTGTTCCAGAGTGATGGGTGCATCAGGGTAAGAAGGGAGGCAGGTAAAGTGATGCACCCATCCTGCCGAGTGCCTACTGTAAAAGCCTGTGGGGACAGCGCAATCATCTGGACAAATCTTGTGTCTTGTGCTGAAGCTAATCAAAAGCTTATCAAAATAATGCCACAGTAAATGCATACTGTAATCAAAGCTAAAGGTGATCCAGTGAAATGTTAGGGTTTGTGACCTTTTTTTTTTTGGTGGCTTTTTTTTTTTTTGACCAGGTAGTTTATAACTCAGACTTCTTTGATGGACAACAGCCTGCCACATGTGTGTTACCATGACTGCCTATTTGAATGTTGATGATAGTTATGCTGTGAACTTTAATAGAAGAAGCTACAATATTATGCTTGGCTTCTATTCAACAACTCACTGTGTTTTTTTCCCCTCATATAATTACTTTATTTATAAAGCATATCTTCCCCTCATATGAGTATGAGTCACTCCACCCTGGCGAATAATTGAATAATCAGCAACCCTGGATGCAAAGTAGCACCCTGGCACCTTAGATTCATGCTCCCATTAACATCTGATAACCTCCTTTTGCCACAAAATCTGAGTTCATCTAAACAAGCTGTTTGGCCTTCATACACAAATGAAGCAGATCACTCCTCGCAGACTGTTTTGTTTGGATGTTCCAGGAGGCATGCTGCTATCAGTCCTCTCACAGGTTTGAGAGACACAAACATGGACTGTCACTCTAGGAAAAATGAGCTTTTGTTGTAGCTGTGAGTTCATGGAGCTGCTGATGGAAAGCTTCCTCACTGATTACCTTGATTCTTATCTTAATGGCTGGAGGACATTAACCACAAACACCAGCTCTCAGGGAGAAGCGTTTCTATCTCTGCGAGGTTTGTTACTCTGCGGTGAAAATTGTTACTTTTCATTTATCTATTATCTTAAAATACATTTGTGACATTAGAAGTTTACAAACATAGTCTCAGTGATGTCATCCACTGCTTTCTCAGGGGATTTTTTGAGCTCATACTGGAAATGCTTCCTCATATTAGCATTATGTACAATTTGACAGGGCTGTTTTTAAAGTGTTTTCTGGGACTTTTGCTATGACCCTCAAGTCTAGAATGGGCAGTTTTGTTTTACTATTAAACTTGATTGTTTAATTTGGAGATTGCTACATGGTCATTCATTAATTTGGGACACAGTCATGATATTTTCGTTCATACAAATTTACTGTTGAGTCAGCTGGTACTAAGACTTGACCATACTGAAGATCTTTATTTCTTTAATACAATGCATCAGTGATGTTGGACAATGGCAATGACAATGGATGCATTTTAAATTTGTGTTTATTTTACTGACATAACAGTTTTGATTATTAAACTCTCTATGTACCATTTTTTTTTAGATGAATTCAAATGACTTAAAACAATTTTCATATTGCCTGGAATTACACCCATAACTGTGGAACACATTCCACAAGTTATTTTGCACTGTTCATGGTCAATCTGACCCCCCTTTTTCTTCAACAAGCTAGTGCATTTTGTCATCTTTTCTGTTTTTTAAAGTACCACAACACTTATCATGACTCAATTTGCTCATTTCTTGAATTAGAGTGAGAGTTGTAGAAAGGGCAAATCCGCCCCTGTAATGTAAAACAAGGGAAGATGCTCTTCATTCACCACGTCAAACCTGTACACAACAAAAGGGCAATACAGCAATCACTGAAGATTTATTGATTTTTAGAGTCCCAAATAATAATCAGCACTTAATTGATGGCAAATAACAACATTCTTTAGTATTTTCTAATCCCACCACATAGACATATTCGTCAGTGTTGTTCTGGATAGATGTCTGACTTTAGCTGACATCTTTATATGTTCTTTTATCAGCACATTTTCAGTGAGAAATGCTCAGAAATACATAAATTAATTGAATTATTACACATAAGAAGGTTCTTATGCATGTTCTTGGTGTCCTGGGACATCTGGAAACCTAAAAAAAAATGCATTCCCAGTGTAAGCAATATTGTGTTGCTATGCCTGAGTAAAATCGAAATGAGCCAAAAAGAGAAAGGTTCATTTTCTAACTTTGCCTGTGTTTTCCCCCATTTCATATAAGACAGCACTATGCTAATCCCATGCTCCCACTGATCACCTTTAGCAGCCTTGATTAAAAACAAAGTATATGGAATTTAAAGAAAGGACATAGCTTATGTCAGCTTTTAGTAAGACTGCCACTAGGCAGTCACTCATTTTGGCATAATGGTTTGTTTTCCACTTCCAATGGTAAATGGCTGGAAAATGCTATCTCTGTCCATTACAGATGTCTGTTTCAATCTGCTGGAGTATTTTGGCTATGATTGGGCCCAGAAGATTAATGCAATAAGAATACAACCTACAAAAGTGGAATTCAAAACAAGGTAGGCCTATAAATATTTAGGATTGGGTACAAGGCATGCCTTTAGACTTTTAATCAATTCTTCCTCAAGTAATATTTGCATAAAGCTAGAACATAATCCCCAGAAGTGTTCTTGAGACATCAAGGCAACATGCAACAAAACAAAACTTTAGGCAAGGGAAAGGCTCTGAAAGGCCAAAAACAGATGCAAAATTTTACAAGAGGCTTGAACTAGACTAAAATTGGACAATCAATGCTATGCGCGTGCATACACATACACACAAGCACACACACACACACACACACACAGACAGACTCTGCTGCAGGAGTCAGGCAGAGGGCATGACACCAAGTCCCTCAAAGTCTTTTTGAAATATCACAATTAATTGCACAAGATAAATATGTGGCCTAAAATTTAGACCTATCATGTCTGAATTAATTCAGTTGATCATTATTGGACATAATTACACAGTTACAGTAGCCGCTTGCTGTGATCTTTGGATATGGTGTTCACAAGTAAAGGAAACCGTGAGGCTTCATGTTCCTGACTTGTGCTCTGTGACCTCCAAAATTCAGCTGTTTACCTTTGAGTTAGGTCAACATTTGTTCAGATTTTTAAAGATCCTTGAAAGGGTTTTTGATGTATTACCTTCATGACATTTACTCGCATTTACTTACCAAAATCTAAAAGAGCATCCTCCAGTCACAGTGGAAATTTGTGCCAAGTAGAGCTGTTGTGACATTAGATAATCACCTCATTATTCTAAATAATATTGAAAAAAGGATTTTATCACAAAATATAGGAAACAAGGGGAAAAAAACATTAAAGGAAAGTTAAACTACAGCCTTATTTTTGTCTCTGTTTAGCAAAATGCCACTGAAATGTTTAGTGAGCTGAGGGACTGTCTCACCATACCAAGCTTATGTAAGAGGGATTCATTAACAATATTAAAAACCAGTAAACAAAGGCAGTGAAAAGGAATCTAATTAATTAATCTAATTAAGCGCATTTTAATCTCACATCTGCTTAAAGTACCCAAATAAAGAATTTGAATTCTAGGATATTATAAAATTGTAGTGCATGACTAATCAAATGAATATACTAAGAAGTGAAGATTTGTAAATCTACAATTTTATTGGTGACAGAATAAAACCAAAGTCAGGGCAACTTGTCCAGAAAATTCTAAGCTCAATCAGGCAACTCAAAGTACACTCTAAGTGTGTTTCATAAATCAAATTCGAAATAAGAAAAAGGTCGAGGACATCCAGCAAAACAATTAGGCCTGATGGATTATTAAAGAATTCAGTAAATATAGATAAATAAATTCAAAAATAAAATAAGACTAAGTCTTAAATATGTCATTCCTGTTGTCACCTGGGCTTTGTTTGACTAGAGACGCATGTGTGAAGTGACGTGCCACTACCATGTACGGGTCCTCCAGCTGGCCAATATTAAAATGTTTGTGTGTGATGATTAATCATGAGATTAATTTTTATAACACATTAATTTGCGGTCTAATTAATTAATCTAATTAATGCACTAAAGTGACAGCCTTACTATATATATCTAAGGCTACGTTCACGCTGCAGTCAAAAGTGACCTGAATTAGATTTTTTGGCTCAAATGTGACCTTTATCTGATTTGTTTCTGACCGTTTGAACAGCACAAGTCGCATTGAATCTGACATTTTCAAATCAGATTCAGGCCACTTTCAAATGTGGTACTAAATCAGATTTGTATCTTATTTTCGTGAATGCAACCAGGGTCTGAATAGCCAGGTCGCATTTAATGCACCTTTGACGTCATTCTACATCAGCAGTTCACCTCGGGACACATTTTTTCAAAGTCACTTCATGGACAGAACATAGTCAGTGCTTAATATAGACATGATTATTAAAAAGTTTATGCATTTTTTTCTAAAATAAAGAGTTTTAGTCATTTTTCCAGCTACAAGTTTGATTAAACAAAGCATAAGGGAGGGGTTGATGAGAAAAAGTGAGAGAGCGCTGGGGCAAACGACTGGTGTCTCCATTAAACACTCAATAAACCATAAACATGAATGAATCTTACATTTGTATTATGGTATCTGATAAACTTAGTTTATTAACACGCGGAGACACTGATGATCCACTGCTGTCCATCTCAGCAGCGATCTGTCATTGGGAGGGTCGGCAGGAGAGTGCCTTAAGGTTTATAGAAGTTTTTTTAAGAAATAAAATATAGCCATCATTACTTTAATAAGAGCTCACTCAAGGTGAACTGCTGTAACATCAGGTTCTGCTTTATGGGAACAAACTTCTCCAGCGTTGTGAAGCACAATTTTGCGCTGTGTTTGTTCATCACACCGCGCTGAGCGTGTTGTCATTCATGTTAAACTGAGCATGCGTGTCACTTCTGAAGCGTGAGCTGTTCACATCACAGTCTGCAGTCAGGCCACATTTACAAGTGTAATCTGAACAGCCAAACAAAAAAATCAGATTTGAGCAATAAATCGGAATTGAACATTAAGGGCTGCAGTGTGAGCGTAGCCTATAACTCTCCTAAAAAAGCTCTTCAGATTTTGTGTTAACTAGAGATGGGAAAGAGGCTCCATGATCTTGATGATCTTTAACCTCCAAAGTTGTTGCAGCTCATCTCTTGGTCAGGATAGATATTTAAGTCCTGAAAAATCCCACATACTGCATTCACAGCAATCAGACGGACTTACGCCAGCTTCTGGCCTCAGCTGTTACCAGTCGGGAGGATAGAGAAAAACAGAAGGTGAGGTAGACCAGTCAGAAAAAACACCAGCATACCATCTAAAATGTGCTGATGGAGATGTACAGATTTAAACATAATGTTTATGGTAGCTGAACTCAGACAAAGAAAAGTTCATCTGTCACTCAGGTGCCACCCAGAAACCCCTCATTCCAGCAATTTTGAGCACGTCAGATAGCTAAAGTCAATGGATCTTTTGCACTATGACAGATAAGTGCACAATCTCCACCTTCCTTCCAGCAGAGAAGTCATGGAGCGTGTCGCAGCATGCAGCTTCATCTCCAATGACCTCTTCTTTACCCCATTATCAGATAGTGGGACTCTCATCCACCACTGTCATGCTCAGTCTAACATCTGCAGCCTCGAGGTATGAGCATGGCGTGCTTTGCCTTGGTTTATTGAATCACAGCGATGGAAGAAAGAGGGATACGTGAAGATGTGGCTGTATGTTTACTTTAGCAATTGTGCAGTTAGATGGAAATGTCTGATATTTTGGAAAAAAGCTCCAAAATTACATAGTTGCAGATTAAGACAAAACAGTCTTAGGAAGGGCAACCATGTATAAGAAGGGTAATGGTGGAGAGCCGAGCATTTCTAAAGCTGCATGATTGATCATTGCTCCTGGGCATTCTCTGAACTGGACACTCATTGTGTGTTTTCCAAGAGGTTTGTTTTTAATACCCATTGCTCCCCCTGTGCCCTGCATTCATGCACACTCACTCCTCTTTTGTAATTTCATTTGTTAGGCAATGGTAATCAAATAAAAGGTAAGTACTCTCGAAAAACAACAATTGTTGGTGGACATTGTGTGGAGCCATTCAACATGCACTTGAGCACAGAGCAGTTTTCCTGTTCATCATTTAGAATGTTCTGAGTATTTGTTATACAAATAAAAATGAATAACCAGGCATTGTTGTTATAGATGACTGCCAGCTTTCTAATAAAAAACGAGCATGACCTATTTTGGTCTTACGTTAAATTGCATCTATTTGAATCCAATGTGTATTATCAACAATGTTTTTTTTAATGTTTTTGTAAAGATATCCTGCTATTTCTTGTTAATGAAAACTATGCAGTCTACAGGAAATTAAATTGTGGATTGGAGGGTCTTTGGTTAAGTTCCAAAGTTTTAAAAGGGGTTTGCATTAGGGGTTTTGTAACGTTACCGGCAATCAAAACAACCACTTAAAAAAAAAAAAAAAGACGTTTTAATATTTAGCTGAAAAAATAAGGCCTATGGTTATGTAGTGTAAATTGGACCCCATTCACACTTGCAGAGAACCCTGGAATGATCCTGAAATTGCTCAATCAAGCTGCATGTGTGAAGGCAAATATCAAAGTTTTTTCAATCCTGGAATTATCCTGATAATTACCTGCTGATCCCCCAGTATTTGTCTCCTCCCCCATTCTTCCACTGACAAACATGCTAACTGCAGGGAAATGCCCTGCTGTGAGGGCCATGTGTGAATATAGAGGTCAGGATATCACCTAAGTAGGTTATGCAGGTATCATCTGTGAAATTACAGGGTTGTATGTGTAAAAATGGCTTAACGGTCAGAGATGGGGACTCCACTTTGAGACTTGAGCTTGAGTTGCCCTTGAGTTTCTTCCAGAGATGACTCCAGACTAAACTCGGACTCGTGGTTTGAAACCTGCTCCTGAACATTTTTTTTGTACCTCTGTCTCACTGTTAACATGAGCCTCATTTGTATGCCATCCACTCACATTTTGTGTAATCCTTTTAATTGACTGTATGTGTCCAAACTCCTTAAAGATGAGCACAGCACCTGCAGCTGGCATAGATAGACAAGCTTGAGAAATTCCCAGTTCAGGTGACTGACTGTTGTGCCACTCAAGAGAAGAGGAAGTCCATCATACCATGATGCAGACAATGAAAAACTCCACTCTTCTCAACCTTACTGTATTCACTCTCTGTATGTCACTGTAATGAGTTGAAAATATCAACACCATACTGGATACTGAACTGGATAAGAAGTGGATGGTTATGGCAAGCTATAGGATGGTACAGTTGAAGACAGCCTCTCCACCTCATTATGCATCATTACCTCCACCAAGGAGGTTATGTTATTGCCAGCATCTGTTTGTTATTTGCTTGTTTGTTTCTCTGTTAGCAACATAATTCAAAACAGATTTCAATGAAATGTTAAGGAAATGTCCAGTTTAGGACAAGGAACATGATAATTGCATTTTGGGAATGATCCGGATCACCGTCTGGATCCAGGAATTTTTTGAAGGATTCTCTAAAAATTGCGCGATAAGACCATTTTCGGCATTTGTGCATTTTTGTATGTTTCCATGGTCAAAGAATCTAAATATTTAGATGACATAAAGGTAGGACTGATATTTATGGTAAAAAACAAAATATGGTTGAGGACTGTGGCGCTGGTCGAGGTCTGTGCTCTCCAAGGGCTTTTCTAGTTTTTGGTTCTTTTTTGCCAATTAAAGCTGGTGTCTATGATTTGAAACCGCAGCCTGCCCCCCTTCCCTCACCTCTCCCCTCCGTGTTCCAAGATCCCGCCCCCAGCTCGTGTCGCCTCATATAGCCCCCTCGGACAGAGCTACGAGCGACTAGCACAATATATCAGCAGCAAACTCAATCAAAAACAGCTCAGCTCAACTGAAAGTATCAAACACGACAGACATCCCCCTTGTAACACACAGCGGTAGCCATTTCAATTGGACCGGCGGCAATGTGGGTCTGGCGCCGTCAGAGCGGAGCCAAGTGTGGGGGAGGATTTATCTTTCTCAGCCTGTCCTCCACAGCTCAGCTTACAGTGCAAACGATTAGCGGCTAACAGGCTAACCCGCTCCCCTACAAGTTATTAGCCCGTGCAGGCACAAACTAACCAGAGTTATTCAGCAGACATCTCCCACTGTAGTAAACAAAGCCATTACCTGATCAACCAGGGGCGAAACGGTCGATGCTGAAGGTCTGACGGCCGGCTGAGACTATTCGTTAGCCGTTAGCCGTTAGCCCGCTAACAGGCCTCGCCCCGCGGGAGAGGGAGGCGGCTTCGGTCTCGGCGCTAGGCTTTTCCGGCTCCATGATAGTTCAGTAGCTAACGCTGCTAGCTGCTCACCAGAGGTAGAGGGGAGGAGGCGGGACCATGGGCAAGATGCTGCGTACTGCGTAGTGAGGGAGACGAGGATTGGATGGACTCACAGACCAATTCACGGACCAATTAATAGTCGCAGGTTCTTAGGTTTGATTGGTCAGCTAGTATGCAGCTTTTCAGCAGATATACTGAATGGATTTTTTTCGTTCTTTTTGGTCTTTATACTGTGTAGATAGGACCATAGGAACATAACAGCCTTATAAACGGTGTTATTAATATGTACAAAGCTTCCAAATCGTAGACCATAGCTTTAAGATAAAAAAATAAGGCTGTATGCTAAATTATGTTTTTACCTCCACCAAGGAGGTTATATTTGAACAGTTCTGTAGTTTGTGGACATAACTCAAACTAAAGAACAGATTGACATTTTCAGGGAATGCTGGCCATGGCAAGAGGAGGAACATGTTTAATTGTCTGTGATCTGAATCTGGATGTGGGTCCATGATTTTTTTTATTTGTTAACAGGTGAGAATGGGCAGTTTTTTACAATATTTCACTCGACAATGTTGGAAGTGCCTTGGCATAGGTGTTGCACCTATGCCAAGGCACTTCTACTTTCTAGCTTTCTTGAATATGGCAATATTAATACTGTCATGTTATTTTTTGGCCACAAAAATTGAGGTGAAAATTGTAAATCCTGACAGCTCTACTTTAAATGACAGTTAGTGAGCATGCAAAATGTGTAAAACATTTTGTCAATTAGAACTCCATACATTTATGGTTGCAGCTCTGATGTGGATCAGTTCTTTTCCAACTGCCAACTGGTTTTGTGCTCCTTCGTTAACCTACCCGACTCCTGTCTCTCCATCTTGTATGTTCACAAGATCTTTTTTTATGCATGTGTTTGTATTTGTAGTATGAGTGTGTGGTATTTTTAATCACAATTAAAAAGTCCTCCAGGGCACAAATGAACTATAACTTAAAACACATCCTCGGACAGAAGCAAAACATTATTTGATTTTTCTCAGGCTTAATGTTCAGGCCCACACACCTTTAGAGGTCTCATGACTTCTGGCTGTTTGGCTCCCAAGAAAGGGTCCTACTATTAAATCAAATTTGCTACGCAAGTGAGAACAGCTCAAGAATTTCTAGGAACACAAAGTGGACCTTCATTTGTTTGGCTTTAGAGCAACTCTGGCTTACCATACGTAACATAGAATATCACAGTTTACATGTATTTGGCACAACACCTTCTGACCTATTTGTTCTACTGCAGCTCCCTACATACAGCAGTTTATGTGACTCCTATTGCCCTGCATTCAAGGCATGAAAGAGCACACATTGAATGTGACTAAGATGCATTAATAAAGAAAATTAATGTCCTTAAGGAGAATATTAATAATCTGCTTCTTTTTTTTTTGCCGCATGCCGTGCTAGATGGATATTTTGTGTTGATATTTTGTGTCCGCCTTTGGGCATTAGTGATGTTACATGTATTTATATGTGGAAACAGCATGAGTCAGAGCACAAGCTGCCACATCTGTGACGTGAGGCTGACGGTAATTGGTGAAATGTTTGAAAACTGTGAGAGAGAGAGGGTGTTAATGTCACAGAGGAGGAACTAGAGAGCTTGAGTTTGACTTTAGCAATCAGTCAGTGTTTCCAGGCAATCCTTTTCTATAAATTTTGCTTTCATAAAATATCGTTGGACAAGAACTAAAGCCCTGTTTTGAAAAAGTGACATTTTCTTTAAACAGTTAATTAAAAAAGAAATTCAGTATAAGACAATTCAAGACATTAAAACCATGTATTTGGGTATCACAGAACAAACGTGAATTATTCGGTCTATAAAAATGATTCTTTTAGAAAAATTACTGCCCAATTTCACTTCAGTGACAGGAACATTTTATATACATATATATATATATATATATATATATATATATATATATATATATATATATATATATATATATATATATATATATATATATATATATATATATATATATATATATATATATATATATATATATATATATATATATATATATATGTATATATATATATATATATATATATATATATATATAAATAATGTGAAACAATTGATCTGTTTCACATTGTTCCCGACCCTATTTTCACAGCCAAGAATTAAAAGCCTTTTGCCCACATTTGACCTCCTGTATTGTAAGAAAGTAGATAGCTTAGTTTGGTTGCTTACTTTTGTAAATACAGAGTGCAAGTCATTGCTATTGTAATGCTGGCTGGGATACTGAGGCCAACCCTGCCTTTTGACTCAATTTAACTCCATTGAATTGAAGTCACAAAGGTGTAGGCTTGAAAACCACCTTTTGTTTTATGCATAGAATTCATCATGTAGATGAGATGTGAAAAACACTCTAAGAGGGCTTATTAAACTGAAAAGTATAATTTCCTTTCTTTTTTAAGAGGCCAGGGACTATGAAAAGGTATGGACCATCACCCTTGTTTCTCTATCACTCCTCTCTGTCCCTCTCTCCCTCTCTCCTCAAATTATTCCACAAACAGGACCTTACTGATCCCCCAGCCTGGTTAATCATTACTGCTGCTATCTACAAAGTAGCAGAAAGTGGAGCAGCAGGCCACTTTAGTGGGAAATTAGCCCCCTTATGCGTTTGTGGGAAAAGAGATTTAGGGAAACTCTTTCAAAGCTGTCACACAGTCACGTTGTAAGCAAGAACTGACACACCCACATATATGTCGGCCATCCCTCTGTTTATCCAGACATGATAAAATACATCCTGAGCCCAGAGAGTAAATCCTGTTGTTTTCCCTTGTGTAAAAGACTGAAGTATATTAGTTAGGTTGAGTTTGCTGAACCTTTTTAGCCTGGTGTGACTGACGTAGTTAAGCAGATTTCTCATCTTTCAGCCTGGAGAAACAAGTTTACATGGAGAGCATATGCTTTCAATGTACTAAAAGACATGGTGGATTTGACTCAGAGCCATCTCCTAAGACAGACATGCCAGGGACACTTCTTAGTTTAAAGACCAGAATACTTCTTTAAACAAAAACAGATTCCTTGCCTGAATATAACTAATGGTGTGAAGAGGAAAGAGTCAGTGTTGAGATCCCAGCTGAACCAGCCCTGACCTGATGTCAAACCAGACAAGGAGCTTTGATCCCTGAGGCGCCCTGGGCAATCAGTCAGTCTGTACTATAGCTAATGCTCACTGTATCCTGTGGCCATTACACTGAACAGGCCATTTAGAAAATATGGCTTTAGATACTATCTGGGAGTCTGATTCATTACATAGAGGGAGGAACCTTAGGTTGGACTAATGCCGGCTCTTTCAGCCCAGACATCAGAGGCTTGTTGACATGATCAGCCAGCTCAGACTCAGAGGTTTGAGTAATTCAGAGGCCCCAGGTACAGGCCAATAAGAGGCCCTAATTTATCTAACAGCAGTCATGCCCGGTAAAAAGAATTTTATGAGTGGCTCTTGAAGTACATAAACATAAAGATAGTAGATCATATTTTAACCAAGAGAAACCAAGTTATGTTAGAGATGTTTGGACAGGTGGGTGAAACTCGAAGATAGTTCAACTTACTGGCCCAAGCATTTTCAACCCACTTATGGAATAACGGTGTGAAATATGAAGGAAATTATATTTACGTTGTAGCAGAGATGGGCATTAGTCACTTATTGTAAGTCCAAATCAAGTCTCAAGTCCAAGTCAAGCCTCTAAAGCCAAGTCCAAGTCAATTCTCAAGTATTTGAGGCCAAGGCTAAGTCAAGTCTCACCTGTTTAAGTCCAAATCAAGTCTCAAGTGTTTGAGTCCAAGTCTAAGTCAAGTCTCAAGTGTTTAAGTCCAAGTCCAAGTCAAGTCTCTAGTGATCGAGTCCAAGTCTAAGTCAAGTCTCAAGTGTTTAAGTCCAAATCAAAGTCAAGTCTCAAGTGTTCTAGTCTAAGTCTAAGTCAAGTCTCTAGTGTTTAAGTCCAAATCTAAGTCAAGTCTCAAGTGTTCTAATCCAAGTCCAAGTCAAGTCTCATGTGTTTGAGTCCAAGTCTAAGTCAAGCCTTAAGCGTTTAAGTCCAAGTCTAAGTCAAGTCTCAAGTGTTTGAGTCCAAATCCAAGTCAAGTCTCAAGTGTTTGAGTCCAAATCTAAGCCAAGTCTCATGTGTTTAAGTCCAAGTCAAAGTCAAGTCTCAAGTGTTCTAGTCTAAGTCTAAGTCAAGTTTCAAACATTCGAGTCCAAGTCTAAGTCAAGTCTCAAGTCCCTTAGGTTCACTCCAACTCAAGCCTCAAGTGTTTGACTCCAAGTCTAAGTCAAGTATTAAGTGTATTAATCCTAGATCAATACAAGTCTCGGGACTTTGAGGCCAAGTCCAGGTCTTATTTCACATACACTGGTGGCAGCTGCAGGACAAGTCTCTCACTGTGATAATAAGTATAGAACATTTTAACTGCTGAAATTTAAAATAATGTAACTTGGGGTATACTGTGTTTTTTTATTTAACATATTGGGCTCTAATTTCGTGGCGCAGCGCAGGGGGCGCAAACCTGGCGCACCCCGCGCAGTGTTAATTCCATGCGGCGCACCGCCGTGCGCTGCCAATTTGACAATTTGGTAGACCGTCTGCGCAGAGATGGGTGTGACGGCGCACCAGGGGGAGTTGAAGGCGCACCTGGGGAAGGTGTTGGCAGATTCATGTTGGCGCAGTGATGATTTCGTGCCAAAAGCAGAGCAGAAAGTGCGCTGAAAGCTCGCCAGCTGCAACCTGGTCTATCTTCGGCGCAGGGCTGAGCGCACCCTCCGCAGCTGTAATTTGGTGACAAGTGCACATGTGTGCACGCCTCAGAGGCAGGTTTTCAGAGTGTCAGGCACATTTTAATGCAATAAACAATCACAGCAATCACTATTTAATGTAACCGTCTGAACCAGCAGATACATTTATATCTATATTAATTGTCCCGTCACATCTGATGTCGGATTAAAGTCGTTTGTCATCATGGAAACTTAACCTGACGGCAGCTGGAAGTTTGATGCACATCTTACAAGTCAACAATAAACAGCCTTAACATCTGATACTGAGTATATATCTGGCTTCTCTCATTTCGTTAAAATTCAAAGAAAAGAGGGAGAAAAAAGACGAAGAAAAAGGAGAGAAAATAAATGTAGGCTATGTTACTCTGGATTTACCTGTTATTTCCCATATTCCTCTATTTTAGTCTTTATTTTTAACGTGATCTAAAAAGATGGAGTACATTATTGTAAGGAGGATGAAGAGGAGACATCGGGAGAGTATACAGTATATCACTAAAGGCTCTGCTATTTGGCGATGACAAACCAGGAGTGCAGGTGGATCACAAGTATTATGAATGGATAAGCCAGCGGTTGTGAAACTGTCTCTTATTTTTTTTACTCCTATTAATGACAAAGGAACAGATTACATCTGTCCCGGGAGCTGGCCCACACGGTGACGCGCCCCACTGTCCATTCTCCTGCTGAAGGGACAGCGGCTCTGACCGTCTCTACTGCTGGGTCTTTCCAGCACACTGTTTCCTTGGTGGCAGGGATCATTCAGACCAATCAGATGCTGTTCCTCGGCGGCAGCGCATTTAAAGGCGAGGAGAGGCGCTCATTTGATTGGTGAAGACAGCGATCGGCTGTGTTAATCCCACTCACGTCTGTTCTCCTCCTACTCTGACATTTGCGCGGAGAGGCAGAGACGTGGGCGTGGACGCATTCCTCTGCGCCCCCTGTGCCTTGAGTGCGCCTCTCTTGGCACTGCAGGAAACTTGCAAAGTTCGCAGGTCACACCCAGCCCGCGCGGCAAAGGCCGCCGCAGGGCAGGTGCGCCTGCGCTTGGGCCTACTCTACGAAATTAGAGCCCATTGTACTAACTGTGGAAGTTTGATTACTGTGTAATATGGCTGTTCAAATTATATTAATAAATTCTAACCATGATAATTTTTTTAATACAATTTATGATTATTAGGCACAATGTTAGGCTTGTTATTTTTTTGGCATGTATGTTATAATTCCAAATTAGCAAAAAATAAGTAATATTGCATTAAGATGTTGACAAAACTTTTACAGATTCTACTTATTATATTGCATTGTCTTAAAACTGTCTCAAATTAATAATTACCTCCGCCAAGGAGGTTATGTTTTCGGAGAGTTTGTCTATCCATCCATCTGTGAACAAAATAACTCAAAAAGTAATGGATGGATTTGGATGAAATTTTCAGAAAATGTTCAGCATGGGAAAAGGAAGAACTGACTTGATTTTGGTGTTGATCCAGATCAGCGTCTGGCCGCCCTGGCGAAAAATGTGATTTCTGTGAATAACTACTGAACTAAAATAGATATCATTATGAATCCAGTTGCTAATGGTATGTTTTCATGGTCAAGGAATCTAAATATTTACATGAAATAAAGGTAGGAGTAATATTTATGGTCAAAATGACAATATGGCTGAGGACTGTGGCGCTGGCGGATTTCTGCGCTCCCCGAGTGCTTTTCTTGTTGATTGTTATAATAGGGCCTAAAGTTAAAGAGCAAATTATCAGCTAAGTCACATATTACTTCATGAAATGAACATGTTTTACAGGTAGTCTTACAGGCTGTAGAATGAATGACAAACAGTGTTTGTCACATCTTTACAGTGGTGGTTTAATATATTTTTTTAAGATTTCATGAACTCTGCTTCATTAAATAGATGACATGAAAACTTTGGTCTAACTGAAATTGAAGCACAAAATATCTGCATGCACCAAGGACAGAAAGAGAGAAGTGACATATCTTATGTCTAAAACATTTCTAACACTACCACTATAATCTTTTAAAATAGTTTAACAGCATGCATATCACCTTTGTAATTTAAAACTGATGTTTTGCTATGAGGAAATTTTAAAGAGAACAACAGGAATGAGCTAGGTGATCTTGTGAGTCACATCAATAAGTGAATAATTGTGGTGAAAAAACGTTTAGAATAAAAGCATTGTGTAAAAATGTGGAAAGCTTTATCACTGAATACAACTTACTATAAAATATGCTGGGGAACTCCCACTGTATCATGCTGAGGGCCAGGAGGTATTGACAGGCAGGGGGCCATGCGGTGAGCCTCTGTAAACACACGGAGGCTCACCCAAGCTAAGCATGGCTGAAAATGTTCCCGCCTCGTTGTCATGAAAAGCCACAGTGCAGCAGTCTGGGGTGCGCTTTAGTTTATCTAACAGCATGCCCCACTCCGTAAGAACTGTATTGATGAATGTGGGTGTGTTTTTATTCAACGTAGCTACTTGCGCCACCTGACCTTGGACTGACTGAACGCACCATGTGTGAGGTCTGGTGTGTTCTTTCTCATCAATCCCGAAAACATGGCCAGCCTTTGTGCAGACTTCAGGGCTCTATTAGAAATAATAAACAAAACTGTCTGTCATCACGCTTTGTGCTCTTGTCTTTTGAATGATTTTATATTCATATTCATTGTAACCCAAGCAAACAAAAGAAACTGCACAGTCAGCATGAGAGCAGCCTCCTCCCCAGTCAAGAGACTAGAACAGAATGGAATTTGAAACGTTTTAGCCAAAAATGTTTCCATGGTCAAGGTGTTTTTTGCAGAAACGTTTCAGATTTCGCTCTATTCTCCGGCTTCGTTCTTATCTCTCTGAGAGTTTGTTGTGTTGGTCAACACACAGGTGAGTAACCTCAAGCACACATGTACACTCAAACACAGACAACAGAGATGAAGGTGGACAGCCGCCAACTGTGACTTTCTGAGTGGGTGCATCTGCGCTGAGCCGCAGGTGTCTCACAGATGGGACAGACTGTTTCCTGGATGTTTTTGTGTCCTGCATTTGATGTTCAAGAGGAGTCTCCTTTTGGGATTTATTACATCATTAAGCAGACATTGTCTATGTTTTGCCATCAGTCCATGAAAACACTATAGGGTCTATCATGGGCTTAAGAAACATTCTGCCTTCTTTTATTACTTGGCTTCTGCTTACCTTGAAATCTTCGTAAAACTGCACTCCAACAAACATAACCCAGCCTTTTCCTGTTTTGGTCTCTTTTGTTTTGTACACTGAAGTTGAGCCAAGGTAGAACTGCCTGCAATGAGCTTTGATCGATTGTGTGTCTCTGTGTCATCCAGGCAGTGTGGCGAGCGTAGATAAGCACCCTTATGAGCTGAAAACCCTTCCCCGTCCTGCAGTATCCGCTCCAAGCAGGAATAAGGGATGTCACGGATGTTCTTCCTTTTGGCAATGCTAGTTTTCTCCTGCAGCATCCAGGTAGGTCCAGGGAAAACACTAGCACACACTGGAACCTGAAGAATCACTTGAAAGCTCTTAAACTTACTAATATGTACTTAACTTTGCTTCCAGTAGTAAAGCAGCCATCATACACATTATTGAACTCTTATTTATTCCTAGCCTCAACAGTGTGCGAACAAACTGTCTTTTCTTGAGATGTGAATGACAGTCTCTTGTGGCGGCACATGTATGGGCCTACTTGAATATAAAATTATTTGAAAATACAAATAGAAAAAGGATAATGAACGAGGAAGAAAAGCTGTGAAAAAGGAGAATCTAAATGTCTTTGACTCTATAGACTTAACTGAAGCATGTGTTTATCCTGTCTAGCTGCCTAATCACATTGGGCACACCTTGGACCCTTTTGCCTTTAGAACTGCCTGAATTCTGTGTTTCTCATTCAGCAATGTGCTGAAAACAGAGATAGTAGTCCATATTGATAGCATTTCATTCACAGTTGCGGCTGATTTGTCTACTGCACATGTGTTATGCAAATATCTATCATATAATAAATGTCCTAAAGATTGAGATCTGCCAGTAGAGGCCACTGGAACGCAGTGAACTAACTGTCATATTCAAGAGACTAGTTTGTGACACATCAGGTAATCCTGCTGGATGTAGCAATCAGAAGATGAGAACACTGTGGTCATAAAGTGCTGCGACATGGCCTGCAAAAATACTCAGGTAGCAGTGGCATTTAAATAAAGCTTAATATTTACAAAGAAGAAATCAGACAATTTCCCTCACACCAGCCTGAACTGCTTACACAAGACTGGGTGGATCCATGTTTACATGGTCGCTATGCTGAATTTTGACTGCACTCTCTGAATATCAAAACTGAAATCAAGACTCATCAGAGCAGGGGACATTTTAGGACAGTTATTGTGAAATGTTGGTAAGCCTATGTGAACTGCAGCCTGAGTTTCCTACTCTAAGCAGACAGGAGTAGCACTCAGTGTGGTTTTCTGCTGTCTTCTAAGAGATTCGACTGCTGACAAAATGACGAAACAGCCGAATGACATCTCATGACAACCAAGGCATGCAGAAGACTATCTGCTGCCTTTCTATCATTTTGACCCCCTCTGGCTGTTTTCATCAGACTTCTGGCATCAACAAGGAAAATTCATCCATGGGCTGACTGGATGTTTTCTTGTTTTTGAACCCGTCTGAATAGAAGACTGGTGTGGAAATTTCCACAACTCAGCAGTGCCTGAAATAAATAGACCAGCCTATGTGGCACCAACAACCATGTAATTTTAGGTCATTTTGACCAAGTCTACATACCTAATTGCATTGAGTTGCCATTGTGTGATTGTCTGATTAGGTTTTTGTATCAATGAACGATTGAAGATGTATCTCTGAACATGGGTGATGAGTCTTCATGCCTGAAAATAGATGGTTGATATACCGTGAAAGGCTGGGTCTGTTCATTTCCCACTTTGTGGGTCAATTGATATTTCATGTGAATACGTTTATATGCAGAATGCAAGAAATCTTTTTTCACCTTTGACATGTGACTATGAGCAATAATAGTTGTGTATTTGAACAGCCACTGTATCACATGATAAATAATCACAAGTACCTTTTGATTAAACGTGACCAAAAGTCAATACTTTGATAATCTTACTAGTCAATGATAAAAATGGTCGACTGAGAACTGAGTGACTTTGAAGAATCACACATGTACTGAACAGACAAGCATCACATCTGAACAACTGTCCACTTACATACGTTTCAAAGCATAATGGGACAAAACTTAATGTAAGTAAATATCAGGACACAGATCATGTATAATTAACCAATAAGTATTCCCATTACAATGCATTTGTGCAAATAATGTATTTCAGAATTAACTTCAAACATTAAATCAGAAATAATGAACTTACAGTCCTTTAAGTGTCCAACTGAAAACTTAAAGTTGAAACAGCCAGTTTACAAAGAAGTGTTCAATGCTGCTTTCAGAAGTACCTGAGCAAATTGTTCCACGGTGTTGCAGCCAAATACTCAAATGCTGATCACCTTTGGTTTTCAATAGGACTTTTGAATCCACAAGAAGGTCCTAATCAGAAGAACTGAGAGGTCAGTTGGGGTTGTAGGAGGTAGCTTGTTGTCCAGCCTAGAGGATATAAAAGCATGAACAAGCATCTCTAACTCTGTCTCTTAATAGAATTGTGAAAATAAAAGGCAAAACATCAGTGACATCTCATTGAATCACATCACCATTATGAGGTCAGGTTTTTTACAGCTACAGCATAAGTGAGTTGGAAAATTAAAAAAACACAATGTCTCCATTTAATGCAACAATATTTCTTGAGTGGTTTGTTTCCACAGACATCACAGTCATTAAATGAATGAAAGTATGCAAATAGACCTTCCGTGGATAACTTTTTGTTTGTTCTTGATATGATTTCTTCAGGTATCTCCCACTACTACTTTGGATAAGCTGAAGCAGAGTTGGACACTGTACATGGAGGAGTGTGAACACAACAATAGCAGAATCCCACTGACCACAAGTAGGCTGAAAGTGTCATACTGTTCTTTAGTTTTCTGTGTGCATTTCCAGTTGATACAGTTGAAAATAGACTGCTGAAAGTAGACGTCAGCAGTCTATTTTTCTGGCTTGCGGTCTTTTGTATACAGCATACCTTGCATGTACCTTTATGTTGTTCTTTTAAACTCTTACGCTGAACATTAACTTATTAGCTGCTTGTCAGTCTAATGCATTAACAGGCTATCCCATCTCTTTGTATGATGATTGACATATTTCTAAGTTGAATATTAGGCTGATAAAAGCTGCCTTCTCTTGCATTTTAACTGAGTCTGCCTTATTAAATGTCTGCAATCAGGCAGATCCATTTTTGCCAAGCTCCCGCCTACAATTGTGAGTGGCCCAAAGTGGCATTGTCCAATCAAACTAGAGAGACGACAACAGGAAGGGACTGCTTTCAAAGAGGCTAGCATAGATGCTAACAGCTTCAGTATAATTTGAGCTGGACAGCATTCCTTTAAGAGATGAAAACTAAATAAAACTACAGACCTCTCTATAAAAAGGATGTTTTTGCTCCACTTCTGACATGTTAGGCAGAGAGTTTGTTTGACGAAGTGGCTCATGTTCTGTCCTTCACACCATGGCAGTAGCGCCCGTCTACTAGATTATCTGATTGAACGGTAATAAATGCGATTGACAAAATGATTGTCCAGTCACCGGCCAGATATGCTTCTTAAAGGTTCTGCCCTTCCCAAACACTTTCTTTGGATTGCTTCATGGATGGACTGCTGAAAATATTGAGCGGTCCATCTGGTGTGTCTGGTTAATAGCTTCCTGCTTACAAGTACTGCAAAAAGAGAACCAAAAGTAAGAACAGTAAAGTTCTGCAAAAAATGCTTTAAAGTACCGTTGCTAGACCATGTTTAACAGAAATTTCCATCTCCTGCTCCAACCATCTTGTAATCTTCCTTCCTGCACACCCTCAGTTCTCTGTTTTCTGCTTTTGCTCAAAGAGAGAAAAACAAATCTGGCTCGAGTTTGCTCTGCTGTCAGAGTGTTCAACTGCATGGCAAATGTGGCTCTTCAGTGACATTACAGCCTGCCTGTTGGTAAATTACAACTTGAGCACTCTGATGTTCCGGCTTATAAAAGGCTGCTCCCCAACTTGCACACAAATCACAGCACTCCGCTGCACTTAAAATCTCTCCCCCTGAATATACCTTTAAATTATAAGGGAGACAGGAGAGGACAGACCACTGTAGGGTTTTGTGTTGGAAAGACTCTGCTTATACAGTACATCTCTCCATGCAGAGGTAATGGGTTGCCAAACTGATCAGTAACTACACTATGATTCAAGAGGACCATTTTTATTTGCTATTTATTTTAACTGACTTTGACAGAATCTTCCAAATTGGTCTTTTTTTCTTTTTATGCTGATGACACAGTCACTTACTGCTGTACAACTTTGCCTGAACTTGGTCTTCAGTATGCACTTGATTTTTTTTTTTAATTCAGCATTGACAGTTGCAACTATTTCTAAATGCTGATCAAATAAAGCTTATGTTCTTTGTGTAAGGAAGTTGGAAAAATGTGACTTTACAGTCATCTCAGATCTAAATTGAACTTATCTGGTTAAATTAAGCTAAAACAAATAAAATAAAGGCAATCTAAGGAGTTGTTTTCTAAAGAAATATATTACTTTTAGAACAGACCGTACCATATGTGTGTTCAAACATAATTTGTGTTCAGTGCGAGTACAGTGAAACCCTAAATCATTCCTAAAACATCCAGCATAATTTATGATGCAAGCTGAGCTGAGCTGAGCTGTGGTTATCCAGCCCCTTAATTTACACTAAACTTTGGCAAAGCAATGTCTGTACACTTTAAAAAAGTTTGGCCTTCAGATTTCCAGTGGTTTTATCATATTAGATAGGCTGCCATTTTTCACAGCGCACACATACAAAGTGAAGGTCTGACTGGGTTATTCTTGTGACATGATTTGAGATTAAGGTAACTTTGATGCATGACCTTAATCATTTATGAGGTACTTGTCTCACTTTGGCTGTAAGCTGTCATGAACTATCAGTATGGCCATATATGCTCACAGATTGCCGAGTTGAGTACTGGACCTGGCATGGCTGCTGTTGAAGTTTTTATAGCCCTGTTTTGTCTAGGAAGAGGAAACAATTAACACCGTCTCAGCTACTGGGATCCAGCCGTTCTGTGCTCATATTAGAGCTGGAAACTGAATCCACTTTAATCTTGGTTACAATTATTGCCTTCTGCAATTATGAAACTGAGTATTCAATATTAAGGAGTACTGGGCCACATGACATGTTGAACTTTTTTTCTTGTTTTTATTTTTTAGCATAATTAAGGTATTTATATTTTTACAAGTATATTTCTTTGCATCACCAATTATTTAATTTTTCAAGATGATAGTGGCAATAGCAAAAAATGTTCAATAAAAGCATGGAGTGCATTTTTAAATCGTTGATTAATCATGTTTCATGATCATGATCTCAGTATCTATTAAAATAATTATGATTTTTTTCATTATTTAGAAGCCCTAGATCATAGCACATGAGTCCCCAAACTTTTTTTTGGAGCCCCCTTGCTCAGCCCAGGAAGAGTACAGCCCTTGTACGACCATTGCATACATTGCTGTCCACCATTAACATCATCATTAATGGATTTTATTGATACAGTTTATATAGAGGGGCATTAACATGTATTTGGTGAAGCTCTTTTAAGATATGCAGTAATATATTTGTTTTTCTATCCTTTAATATCCTTTATTAAAGGGCTATCCTTTAATAAATTCAAATTCAAATTCTATCGCATCATGTGTAATGATGATTTTAAGATCTTGTCCCAGAATGCCTTGTTGTATAAAGCGAATGTTAACCAGTTAGTGGTGCTATAAAGGGTCAAGATATTATTGTGCCAATAAAACATCACAATATTTAAGTGTAACAATATCCTTATAAACCACCAGATCACTACATATGATGAACTTCCACCTGTAAGAACTACCATGCAGCACCATGTGGATAATATGGAAGGTTTAACATAGGAAGGAGGTCACATATGGTGGACATTAGGCCTACTCTGAAGACAAGATAAAAGTTTCTGATGTGAACTGAAGATCCAATGTCCCCCAACAGCTGTGACTTCAAAGATATGTTTCTGAAGTTCATGACTTCTTGGACAACCCCAGCCCTTGCACACAGATGTGATTATATGGGAGATTCTCACCCATGTTTCTGCTGCGTATCCTCAGGCCTTGTGTGCAACAGGACTTTTGACAATTATGCCTGCTGGCCTGATGGAGTCCCCAACACCACAGTCAGCGTGTCCTGTCCCTGGTATTTGCCCTGGCATCATAAAGGTAACAGATCCGTGTATGTTTTGTAGATAGATAAAAGGTAAATTCTGCAGAGAATGACAGCTGTCTGTGACTGCTATTGTGTGTTTGTGCAGTTAAGCATGGCAGGGTGTATCAGGATTGTGATGCAAGCGGCCAGTGGGTGATGACGAATAACACCACTGAGTGTGACTCCAATGACCCAGGTCTGGTAAGAAAAGTAACACTTTCTTTCTAAGACATCATACTTGACTAAAACCATAATGAAAATAAATGGTCAAAGGTTGATTGTATGAAGAAGAGGAGAGGGAAGCAATTTGTCCTGGTTTATTGAAGTAATGTAGTAGATATTACAATTATATTTTATAGATTCACTCCGTAAGTTTTATTTTTCATTTGACCAAATGAATTTAGATATGCACCTGAATATAAAACTTACCATGATTATGATTTATATATATATATATATATATATATATATATATATATATATATATATATATATATATATATATATATATATATATATATATATATATATATATATATATATATATATATATATATATATATATATATATATATATATATATATGGACACACACACACACACAGGCACACACAGATAAAGTTGTTGGTACCATTCTGTTAAACCCACATGGTAACTGCAAGAAATTGAAATTAACGAAGCTTGTAATAAATGAATTTACTGAAAATCAACAAATGAAATCAGACATTAATCAACACACCCTTCACACCTAAGACAGCTAGAGCTGTTAAATTTTAATAATTAAAAATGATTCAATTTTGTATATTCAGAGTTTCATTTTATATATTAAGAGTTTAATTTTATGAATTCAGAGTTTCATTCAATATATTGGGTTTTTTGAAGTGAGACTGTCTGTGGTGTATGGCATGAGCCTGAACATGTGCCATGGTGCCACAGCTCAGTCCTCTCTATGTTCAGAAATATTGAGACAGATGCTAATGCTATATATTTGTGGTGCCGAGTCTATGATCAATTGAAATAATTGTGGGAGATAAAACAAGCCACAAAAACAGCATGGAGTTATCACAATGTACAAACAGTTTGTTTATATTTGATTAATTGCTCACTACCAAGCTGATTTAATGGGGCACTATTTTGAGACACGGCACAGCCATGTGTCCATCCAAGTCTCAAGTCTGTCTACCAAGTCCTTTAACCAGAATGTGCTTGTCTGTGTTTTTTGTTGCAGCAATACTATACTCACATTTGGATCATGTACACAGTGGGCTACTCCTTATCGCTGGTTGCTCTGGTGTTAGCCCTTGGCATCCTTATATTCTTCAGGTAAAGATGAGTTTCATTTTAAACAGCACCAAGTCTGAACAGTATTTAATGCAAAAGAAAACATGAGTAACAAAGAGAGGATGTATTTAATGTGATGCTTGTAAACAAGCATATTTGGCTGTAGTTGAGAACTGGAAGAGAAAAAAAGTCACCGTTTGTATGTGTTAAAAGTATATGTGAAACTACAGGATGCAGCTCGCGTAGCAGTTCTCGGTTACCTCCTGTCTTGACTCCCTTTGATGTTTTTTTTTCTTGCCCTGCTCAGCCACTCACAAGATTTAAGACGTATTTGTATACCACTGAACATGTTGATTTTAATTTCTTCACATGCCATCACTGCCGTAACAAAAACACAAGTAGTATCTATTTACCCTTGTAATAACCACACCTAAGGTATAGAACATATTCTACTCCACATCTTAAGCCAATTAAAAAACCAATGTGGAAACTCATACATTTAGAAGTTTTAAGGCTTTAAAAAAAGATTTGAGTCCAGAGTCATTATTTAAAGATCTAAAGAAATAAAAACCAAGTGAAACAGCGCACTCCACAGAAACCCAGCCAATTACAATGCTGAATTTTGAGCCCTTTCTTCAATAAAAGCCAATCGAACAGCTTCTAACACATTAAAGGTCACTGCTTAACACCTCATATTAAAGTGTTGATTTTCACTTAGCTGTAACCTCCTTGGATCTTTAATAGTTGCCAGGCAACTGCTCCCGAGCCATGTAATAGTCCAGTACATAATTTAGCCCTGTTAAAGTCTCGTCAACATTTTGACATTCATGTTACTTAGTGTGCTTTAGAAGTGCTGCATAAGTGCTGCCGGTTAGAGTCTGGGAGTCTCTCTGTGTCTTGGAGTTTTGGCTGCCAGCTTCATATTAAATCGGTAAAGGAAGGGAGTAATGATGGACCCCAGGGCAGGCTGGTTTGACAGGCCTTGGGCTGCTTAGCATGGAAGCAGGCATGTGCAACAGCATTATGCAACATATAGACAAACATTAGGCATATTGTCTGATGATCAGTTAGGAACCTCAGCTAACATACACTTATAATTCATCAATCCACATTATCTTTGTATGATGAAAATAAGGCTATGGGAAACTATAAATTCAATAGATCATTTTCTGAATATTTGATTATGATTTATGTGCTTTATGTAGAAAGGACCTTTTCATTTTATATTTTGCCTCTTACTAATACAGTATTATTTTAACACCAGAGACTTTTGGGTGTATAATACCGGATCGCATTCTGTAGAGCTGGGCAATTAATCAAATAATTAATATTAAGATTTCAATTGGTGCCTTCCACAATAATGAAAACTGAGTCGTTGAGATGAAACAATTACTGTGCCATGAAATGTTAAACTTTTTTTTCTTTTTCATTACTATTTCAAGCATTATAGGCCGTGGTTGCTCTTCCAATGTTATGCATTATGAGACTTAATTGAAAACCTGAAATAAATAACAGGCCAAGCAAAGCCCTCACACAACCATAGCATGTAATTCAAAGTATTAACCTTCCTTTTTCTGAACGTTTCTTCATCTATGCTCAAGTTCTGTCTTAAATTAGGTCATCGACACCAATCCCAACATTAAAACCACACAAGTTTTAACTTAAACTGTCATTGCTTTGCCTCAACACAACAATGTAAATTCCATCTTAACTAAAAGTGTGTAAAGATCAGACTAATCTAAATATTGCTGCAGATATATATATTTTTTATTTTATTTGACTATTCAACTCAATACGTTCTGGCAGGGTAGTGTTTTTTCTTCTAAAGAGTTGCTTCTCTTGACAGATTATCTCAGAACATTAAATAAAAATGTATTGAAATGTCAAAACATAAACTGCAACATCCAAAGCTTAAAGCCTCCAACAACCAGTTTAAATCAACAATGGTGATAAAAAGCAGTGACATTGTCAACATTTGATAAGGTTGTCATACGTTATTGTTACCCAAGCTGACAGAAGCTTACAGAAATGTATCATAAAATGTTGACAGCGTCAAAGTTCTGTCATAGGATAAAATTTTATTACACCACATTGAAGTCCACCTGCACAGCATTTGGTACAACTCTATTTTCAGTGGGACCCATCTCAACTCCGAGTCAGTCTCCACCAAGCAGATCAAGTGTATGGGTCATTTAAAAAAAACGGAGAAGTGGAAGTAGATGTTGAGGCCTACAGCAAATCAACGTCAGACAGAAAAAAGTGTCCTGTTATTTAAATGTTGATCCTCCTGTTATCTCTTAAACCCCCTAAGCATTTTGATCCCGTGTTTCAAGTTTCCAGGGCTGTGCTTAGCTGAGCATCACTTTAAATATGTTTCCTTTGGATGAGAATACTAAACGTTTGAAAGTTTCTGAAGTGATAAAAATTCTCTATAAACAGCTGACACATGAAGTACTAAGCTAGTTATTCCAAAGTCACCATTTAAATCAAAACCAGCATAAGTGTGGCAACGAATCTGTGTAAAAGACGACAGGATAATGAAAAAAGAAAAACTATGTTTGTTAGATTTGGGGATTAAGGAAAATCTAATCTAGTATTGTTTGATAATGTGAAATGTGATTTCAATCATGCTCATGGTTTTATCTCATTAGAAATGACTTCTTGTGTTTTACCTGCATTACCCCCTCGAGCCCACACTTTAGGGAGCAGTGGTCTGAAGTTATAACACTGTATTAAATCTCATTGTTTAGAGTGGTTTAGAGTGGTATTAATCATATCGAGTACCTTGGGTTTGAAAGCACTCAACTTTCTTTCATTCCTTTAACAGGTCCTATAAACAGAAAGCTGTCGTGCCAGCACAGAGCACTGCTGAATAACCATGTTGTATATGTTTCCTTTGTTCTCATCAGGAAGCTGCATTGCATGAGGAATAACATCCACATGAATCTGTTTGCCTCCTTCATCCTGCGAGCTCTGTCTATCCTCATCAAAGATGCTCTGTTGGAGGCTAACATCACATCACATGACCTCAGCAGAGACCAGGAGCAGGGGTTCCCCAAGGCGTCCATGCCTCCGGTGGAGCTGCTTGTCAACAATGAGGTCAGTCATGTTCTAACAACAGAAGAGGAAGAAAATGTTGACAGTGGTCCTTTCATTACTCAATTACAGTAATCAGCACCTTATTTAAGTGATCTTCAGGCTCAGTCTAATGTGGTAGTTCTTAAAGGGGACCCACTGGTAGATCTTTTCTCAAAATTGTCAAACATTTAAACTTATTTAATATTAATGTTTGGAGTTTTGAGTGACGATATGACAAAACATATGCCTGAAAACAAGACAGGAAAAAAAGATTGAAAAGTGTACAATTAAAGAAGGCCTGTGAGGATATACATGCATTCATCTTAATTAACTGAGTCTCATTTAATTTAAAATATTAACACATTGCCATGGAAAAAAGCAGTTTAATCTTAGTATAATAAGACTGGAAATTTTAGATAACAACCAAAATTTCGGTGATCGCAGTAGAACAGAGTAGGAGGATACACGTGTATGTCCCCGTAGAACTTTGGTACATCATATACTGTATTTGTCACTGCTTGTATTTCAGGCAATCCTTTTAAATCCACTAAAAGCATCTATAATTTTAAAGTGAATTCTTAAGAATACATTTAGGGGTCACCCAATTGAAAAGATCTGTTACCTTAAACAAAATAAAACACTCTCAAGGTGAACTTAATCTCTGAAAAAGGAAAAAAAGGCATTTGCTGAAGACTACTCAAATGCTTTGGGACACTTTGATAGAGAAATGCTTTACGAGATATCATTAAATAACATTACAGTGATTTAAATAATATATGTCTCATCCCTTGTTTTGTCATTAATTATGAAGCTTGTTGTTCCAAGCCTTATTATGGAAGAGAATATGCAATGTTATTCCCTGTGAGGGTTATTCATATTTAAAAACTTGTACATGGCATTTAATTTCAATTTCATTAAAGTGACATTTTAGGAGTTATTCAAGAGGGTTTAGATCAAAATAATCACTGATTAGTATTTACTGTTGCACGATCTTGTACGTTATTATCTCTAATAATGGAAAATATTTATATCACATATCACTGAAAATAATCATGTTAAAAATTGCATTTCCCCCAACATGACAGTAACTTGGAACAATACAGAGTTTATGAGGCCACGCACAACAATGAGACTCACACCACATACATACATGTTCCTTTTACTAGTTTGACACAGTTAAGGCTGATTGATAAATGATTTAAACAGCATGTTTATGCTTTAACAGACTCTACGCTTGGTCAGATAATTGCTCAACAGCAGGAAATGAGCTGCTAAAACTTGGATACCTATTAAAAAACACTTTACACTTGTCCATAAACATGCACACAGAATATGCATGCAAGATGATCGGTTCTTTGACTACTAATGCTGGTATCAGACAGACTTAAATTGATGAGTCATAGAAAAAGAGAAAACTAGTGCTTAACACCACCATGACGTGCTTAAACAAGGTGACAAACATTACACCTCCTGCAGTGTAACTATTGCAAATGCATCATACATATGCATTTCCAATGCCAAATGATCATTCAGCCCTAGTTCACACTGAAATAACTTATGGATACTGTTTGGAAACATGCTACACATCAACAGCTGTATTTGTACATCCTGTTGCAGAAATATTTCCAAAATGTATGCTGCCATACAAGGAATAGAAGATCTAAATACACTTTTTAATGCTAAATACATACTTTGCTTTGAGAAAATAAGTCAGCTGCAGATAGAACAGCATCTGCCTAAATTCTGTGAGAGAGGTGAGGGTGGACTACGTGGCTTGATGTGGAAAGTGTGTTCCTGCTATTTAGGGTCACAACTGACCGAAACAGGGTCAGAGCTGCTGCTGCTGTAAAAATCTGACTCAGTATCACTCATATGCCGCTGCACTGATCACTCACTTTGAATTAATCTTTAACATCCGACAGCCTGATAATGTAACCATCTGCACACAATTAGATAAATAATCATCATTGCTGTCTCACAGATGACAATTGGCTGCCGTGTTGCCGTGGTGATGATGCAGTACAGCATCATGGCCAACAGCTACTGGCTGCTGGTGGAAGGCATCTACCTCCACAACCTCCTGGTCATCACTGTTTTCACAGAGAGGAACTACTTCAAAATCTACCTGTGCATCGGCTGGGGTGAGCTAACCTGTTTGCTGTCTATGGGTGTGCTTTAGTTTGTGTTTGGCACAGTCTGTATGTTAAAATGGACGAAGTAACAGCTATCTGAGAGTGAAACCAAAATAGCCCCACTGCAGACCTGCTGCTGTTGTAGGTCCCAGATGCTGCCTTATCCATATTAACCTGTGGCACAGTATAGCTCAGAGACACATCTAAATAGCGTACATCTTTGAATTTGTCACAAAAAATAGCTATCACAGAGTGTTTTTGGGGGAGGTTTCGATTAAAAGTTTCTGCGCACACTATCTGGATGTAATGGGATGATGGACAGCTCTATTGACACAAACAGTTCAAGTGTTCAGAGACAGCTGGTTATAAAGCCAAGTACAGCTACACACACACAAAGGATCTAACATGGAGTTTTGTGAAAAATATTAACACATAGACAGTCAAAATCGGCAGAGAGACAGGACATGCTTTTCCACAATCCCCAGCTAACGAGTGCAGCCGATTAAGCCCCAGTGAGCCCATGACTCAGTGTCTCTCCCTATGTGATCACAAATAAGGTAGTTATGTAACATAACTTGTCAAAAATAGGTTTGAGCTGTCCTTTTTGTTTGGACTCACTACTCATGAGTAGTGAGTACTGATGTGTCAAAGAGCCAAATAGCTACAAATCACTGTCTCATTGTCCCCATTGTTTTGTGTGACTCTGCATTCTCTCACGTGGCATCTCTTTAATAACATTGCTCTTGTCTGCACAGCCATTGTTGAAGCTAACAAATGTCATTGAATTAAAATACTGTGGGGCCTATTTGATAGCATGAAGCATGATGTCTGAAAGCATGTGGTACACATTGTTTTAGGATATGATTAATTCAATTCAATTCAATTGTATTTATATGGCACATTTCATACAGGTGACAGCTTAAGGTGCTTCAAAGAAGATAAAGAGATGTTGGTGTCGATATGCTATTTGGATAACGCATGTTCTCTGTGCAAGGCCAAACATAGGGCACAAACAGGGTGGATTATGGGCCTTGATAATCCATGAGTGTGTTTTGGGAATAATGTAGATCAAGTCTATTAAAGTGTCAGCTCTCATTCCCTTCAAATCAGTGTGTGTAAGGCAGCTTCTGTGTTGCTATGTACATAGCATGTTTTGTTGTTTGGTCTCAGTTTTGGCTGGCTTGTATGATTCCTCTCCTTTTGTTGTGCCAGGATACTCAAAGATCACACAGACAACACTGTATGGAATATGTAAATGTTCAGATTTATGTAATTATTTTTCTGAGTCAGACAGTCCTTCATGAACATAAACATGACACCTTCATGTTAAAACTCACCGGGCCTTGTAGATTTATGTTTATTATATACCTGTTACTGTGCGTCATACAACTCTGGACTTAAAGTCATTTTTCCCATTTTGCTGCAGGAATCCTTGGCTTACTCCTCTTTTATATGCATAAAATACACTGGACAGCTTGTATTATTACCTGTGAGGTTTATTAATGTTGTCATTCATTAGTATGTATACAAGTAAGCATGAGAAACTTAAATTGTAAGTTTATTTTTCTTGTTTCTGGGAGTATTACGCACACTGGAATAGGAATAGAACTCTCAAAAGTGCTGCAAAAAGTCAAGCTGTCTTCATTTCTGTCCCGTTATAATATTTAGACTGAGAATATCCGCACATGCTCTGATGTCTAACAGTACAGATGTGCTGCTGTGCATACAAGTGAAATCAGCTTAATAAAGTATGTTTTGTGATGTGATGGATGAGAGTTAATCTCTCTAATATGTCCTCAAAAAGCAGAGACTTTTTTTGCACTGCAAACATCTTGCAGTATATTTTTTAATATTGTGCTCTATAGAACATGAAAATTTAATTTCAATGTGTGTTAATAAAGCAAATAATATCTGAGTAAGACTCCATACATACAGGTACATCTCAAAAAAATAGAATATCATGAAAAAGTTCAATATTTTTTATCACTCATTTCAGAATTACCAAAATTTCAAGCAATAAATGTTTGAAATGTTTCACTCTATCTGTAATGAATCTATCTCATATATGGGTTTCACATTCTGAAATGAGTGATGAAAAATATTGAACTTTTTCATGATATTCTATGAGAGTCTGAGTGATTGGTTTCTGGGGAGTGGTTGTAGGGGGAGGATTTGTTTAGGAGGCTGGGGGAGGTAAGGGTAGAAACTGCTCTTGTGGTGTGGCATTTGAATCTTGATGGACTACAACGTTTTGTCAGAGGAGAAGGTCTCAAAGTACCCGTGTTTAGGGTGAAAGGCGTTGACCACAATTTACCTGCACCTCTCCAGATCCTGGAGGTGAACAGGTCAAAGTGATGGAAAACTGCTGCATGTTGCCGTCTGTGCAGAAAAGATGATATGCTGAAGCCAACGTTAGGGCACATTAGGGTTTAATGAGTATGTTGATAAAAATATAACAAAGTAACACCACAGTCATTAAACATTTTGTCACCACAACTTTCTGACCACCACATGTCTATGTTAGCTTCAGCCCTACAGCCTGAAGGATCTTTGATTATTCATCTGTAAGGTTAAATTGTTTTTCTGCTGTCAAAGGTGGCACAGCATCAGTTCTAAGGTTTCACCGGCCACCTTGCAACTCCCTTGGGAGTATTTTGGCTTCACCTGTATAATTGTCCATATTAATATACAGTCAATGATGTACACAAGTGAGGGGAAACAGGGTCATAGCTGTGTAATAGTTTTATGAGGAAGAAAAGTGTGTCAGTTTTGTAAGTGTAACATTGCTGTTAACATATTTCATTTCTCTTCAGGTACCCCTCTAATATTCCTTGTGCCCTGGGTTGTTGCAAAATACCTTTATGAAAATCAAGAGTAAGTCTCCACAGCACACTCCCTCTTCTTTGTGCCAGTACTTTACCTCCAATATTTTTGATTCCAACCAACATTTTCCACCTTGATGATTGTCAATCAGGAGGTCATGGTCAAGTTACATGTTACAAAAAAATTGAAGAGTTGACTGTGATGAAAGTATTCACAGGTTACCAAAAAGTAAACCATGTTAGAACAGCAGTAGTGTCCAGAAAATTGTAATTTTTCATATTTTTAGGCTACAGCCAAACCCAAATCCTGCTGCCTGTAAGTCTTAGTGTTAAATCAGCAAACAGCTGAGAAGGATCACACTCTCTAAACCACAGACACATGGAGTTATGTTAAGTTTAAAAACCATGAAAAGGGTTTGTGTGTCCCGGATTTGGAGGATCACTTTGGCCGACTGTCTTTCATATTCAATTTCCTGGTGAGAAGAAAAAGATGTGAAAGCTCCACTAGTTTGAAGTTTAAGACTGTTTTACTGACTATAAGTTCTTATGGTTCCTTTTCACTTCTGTTTTCAGGTGCTGGGGGCAAAATATAAACATGAACTATTGGTGGATCATTCGTTCTCCAATACTGGTGGCAGTTGTGGTAATTACCCATCTTTCCATTTCAAAGTTGCTAGTTGGCTACTTTTTACAGCTAAGCCTTCATGTTTTGTTAATTGTTCATTTTTTCTAGCACAGTGTCTGCTTGTAAAGGTAGTTTTCTGCCCAACTAAAGTTTGAATGTTTTGCAGAAACCCAAAAATGCACAACTTTTACCTAGTTTGACCTCTATATTTTTATGGTTTTCTTTCTCAGTTTGGCGACATTTGTAATGGTTTGAAACGTTTTTCACACCAGCAGAGCATAGTTTGTGTTTTGGAGCTAAAGGTTCAGACTTAGACCCTTACTCTTCTCTCATTGTTTGACATGGTGAGAATTTATGACTGATGGTATGGTACCTGAAACCCTGCATGTGAAACCTTTGTGTGGACAGTGGAGGATGATGTTGGGGCTGAAAGTATAAGGGAGATACTGATGAAGGTCAGAGCTGGTAAGGTCAGAACAAACTAAGAGACTGGAATTTTTACTGCTTTAACAGGCTGCCAAGTAACCATATATACTGATATTTAAATCAACATTATCAGTGCATATGTGATCATCAGCATAATCAAGCAAAGGAATGAGATGCTCGCAGGAGATCTTCAGTTGTGCATATGACTCAAGTATTGTGCTGGGGCCTGTTCTATGAAGCAGGATTACTGCCTAGCGAGGTAACTTTGAGGGTAGGTTCCGGGTTCCCTGTTCTACGAGACGGGTTCACTTCTTAGCGAGGCGAGTCTCCATGGCAACGTACGCTGAACGGCTAACCTGCTCCGGGGCAGGTTAGGTTCCAGATTGAACTCGCGGACTATAAAAACCCCGCCCACTGACCAATGAGCTGACCCGATGGCTGCAGAGGGCCAGCTCCTCTGCAGGAGTAAAATCTGGGGGAGGACTCTCATTGCCGTAACAAGATCTTTAATGCCAACACTTCTATTCCATGACAATATTTTATTGCCCATCTTAAAATTGTGACAGGAATTCATGTGGGGCTCATGTGGCCTACATATCACACAAAAAATGTTAACACGATAGGAATGAACAAATGAATGAATTCATCTTGGAAATGAATTAGACGTGTCTGGTGCATGTTACAGTAAAAGTGCATGTTGAACAGTGCTATTTCAGGATGATAATGGCTCCAAAGATTTTTTGCGCCCTATACTTATGCATTGAGACTGTCAGCAATTTTCTGCCAGCACTCCTTCTGTGCTTTTGCAGCGGTGACGGTGTTGCTTTTGACATTTATTACATGTTTTAATTCTTCATACTTTGTCATGATCGGCTCCTGCTCCTCGTGTGTGAAGTATGCGGTCCTTAGCTCACCGGGCTGCTCTGACACTCCAGACTGGTCCATGTTCACGATTGGTCAGATGCGGCGGGCTCCGCCTTATATGCGTGCACGCGCTCATTGCAGAGCTGGATCCAGTTATGAGGTCGATAACCAGCATCGTCAAACCGTTTGGCGAGACCGCCGGCTACCGCGCTCAGTTCAGCGAGGTAGCTCCAAGGCTATCTCGCTAGGCTGAACTTGCTTCGTAGAATAGGCCCCTGGTGTTATGATTAGAGCACAGGTCCTTCTCAGCCCATGTCCTCCACAACTGCTTTTTTTCAAAGGATTGTCAAGGTATAACCTTTGAAGTCAATTTTTTTTTCTTTAATTTCTCATGGGCCAACATTGGAGGTCCCAACCCTCATTTTTGTAAACATTTATTTAGAAAGACCATGTTGTCTGATAGCTTCTAGCATCCATTGCTTTTGCAGTAAAGGTTGAACTTACAAAGCAAAGGTATTTTGACAAACACTTCTAGCTGATTTGATTTGACTAAAAACATCTTATGCACAATTATTACATAATTGCTAAAAATAAACAAAGAGGAATTCTTATAAAAGTCACCACTTAACGTAAAAACTCATTTGACTGTAACACTGGTGTGTTTGGCAACATCTCATGCAGACAATACTCTTAAAAAGGGGCAGCATCGTACCTAAAATTGCTGAATAAACACATTCATTGAATGCACTTGTGTTTCAATGAACAGTGAACCAATGCCTCATTTTTGCAACCCATGAACAAAATGTGAGTTGTTCAAAAAGTGTTAAATCTGAAGTAGCCCACATAGTGAACTATTGATCAGTTAGGAGGACATTTATAAAGGCAAGTGTGGAGAAAAACACACATCAGGAGTGAAATCAGAGAGGGTTGAGTGGTTTGTTTGAATCAGTGTGAAGGCAGAATGCCATAAGAGGCATTTTACTCCAAGGTTTCATTCTCTTTCCCCCAGTTTTGGTATAAAGAATGGATTTGCTGCACAGTATCCTGCATCTGCAACCAGAACTTCAGTCTTTTTTACTTTTATGTCAGCAATTTTTGCCCCATTCATTCATTCTAAAATATTTAACACATCTCATTTATTCATTAAGTATAAAAGTTGTGCCCCAGGCATAACATGAGGGAGACATCTTAAGAATCAAAGGTTTCAAGGCCGAAAATAATACTGGATTGTCTGCTCTGTTATTAAATGCAGTTAAGCTGACCCTGACCATGCTTCTACCAGTGGGTGGGTGCTGAAGGGGTCAGCTCAGAGCTCTTATATAAGTGCAATTTGTCATGGCTCTTGTGTCTGGCCAGCTACACAGACATGCCAACATTTTCCATGCATTAATCGTGCTGCTAAGTGGCCTGTATCTCACAGGAATTCCTGCCTTTGAGTCATTGCAGGGCTGGGCCCGCTGGTTCTCACTTCCATGTTTTCTTCACTATACCAGCTCAGAGCATGTTCAGGCTGCACAGCAGAGCAAAACACCATACAATAGTAAAAATTATCTCTGCTTAGGTTTTTTTTAATTAAGAGAATGTGTTCTTGGTCATAAATAGAACAGCCAAAGAAATACAGATGTGCAAATTCTAGTGTGTATGTTGATTTTTGAATGAAGACTGTTTAAGATCTGTTGATGACCAGAAGCAATTTGTAGCAATTTGTACATCATGAGGGGTTTTTATTAGAGATGAACATCCACTGTTACGAAATCTCAGCCGCTGAGGTTGTGTACTGTGCTTCCTGTTTGTATACAAAATGTAAAAGGGTCATTTCAATCAGCTAAAACAAACTTTCAGTATCTGTTCTCCAGTTTTTGAGTGGTGCAAGGTAACACATCATTGCTGTCAGGCACAAACCACCTTATCTAAGTTTTTTTTATGAGTTTCAACTGTTTCATTTATCAGTGCTATTGATCACTCTCCTTGTTAGTGAGAAATATCAGGACAACACTTGGGATGGGAATTGATAAGATTTTACCAATACCAATGCTGTTGACAATCTTGCTAATCAATCCAATTCCTTATCGATTCCTGCAGATTTTGCATGTGGGCAAATGTTGGTCTGATTTTCAGTGGCAACAATATCAAACAAGTCACAACATAGATATCTGCTTCTGCAAGTTGCTGGTGTTTCCACTCACTTAATGTTGTGTAGTAGGTGCAATGAAAATTAAGCTACAATTCTGATGCTTCTGAACCCTGTCAGTGGAAGGAATTGATAAGGGAATTGATAAGCAAAAAGATTAATGATATTGATTCTTTGATGGAGCTGTTAACGATTCTCAACTGGACTAGGCTTTCGATTCCCATCCCTAGACAACACAATATCAATTAATTCAGTAGTAGCTAGTACAGTTTTCATTTCCTTAAAACTAGCATTTCCAGAGATAGGAAGTTTGTGCCTGACAGTGACATGTTTTTAGAATTTAAAGTGTTTTCCATTTTCCCAAAAAATGCACACTACTAGTGAATTATTGATAGAGTTTTAATTGAATTACATTTATTTCTTTCTGTGATCATGGCAACAGGATGAATAAGATATAACACAAACCGTGGTATTTGAATCTTGTGCTTTTTTGTGCATTGGTTTATGTGATAAATGTAGCACAGTTTGGCCAAATGTACAAACTTCTACCGTGAGGTCTCCATTGAGGTGTGTATTTGGTTTGAGTAACTTGGGTTGCAAATGTGTTGGGGACTAAAAGTTGGAAGTTGGAATCAGGACAGTCCTGTTTACATTACTCACATTGTGCAGGCTTCAGTCTTGTTGTTTGCAGTATCCTTGTTTAAACTGATTGCTTTACAAATAAGCCCTTTCTTTTGTTTAAAGTGTTAACGCTAAAGGAAGGTTTCTGGATAGACACAAATGTCTTGTGAAGTATGCATGGACTTTCTCTGGTTTTCAGACTAAAAACATGCAAGTTCTTTTTTTAGTGACTGTATATTACCCTGAGGTGTGTGTGACCAGTATGATCATTATAGAAGCAGAGTCAACACATCAGCAGGAGCAACTAAAGCAGAAAGTGTTAAAGAAAACTGAGAAATCAAGTTCACAAACATCAGCATCTAAACAATGTGTGCATCTGTACAGACACAAACACGTATGTCAATCTATATGATGATGGATTTAAAAAAAAAAAACACGCAAGAAGCACGAAAGGGTACATCCTCTGTTTTTATGGAGATGAACAATTATAACTCCCCATTTCTAAATTAACAGCTCGATAATAGTATAAAATGAATAAATGAACACTAATAAAAAAAGGAGAAAAAGAAACAACTGTAAAAACAATTATAATGAAGAAATGTGAACAACAATTATAATAAATTACTTACATACCAATTTACATTTTGTAGCTGCTTTATTTACAACATACACTATATTGTCATAGTCTGCTGAAATTCATGAAGTTAACTCATTAACTTACAACACCAATACAGTAACAATGGACCTCCAGGAAATTATTGCAGAAATTGACAGTAACAGTGCTACTGGTGAGGTCGGATCACTGGTTAGTAGTTGCTTCAATGTTTACATTTATTATTGTTTCATTTGTTACAGTAACTTTCAGAGTTATTGTCATGTTTGCAGTTTACTTCAAACTAGGGATGTAATGGTATGAGAATTTCATATCACGGTTATTGTGACCAAAATTATCAAGGTTATCATTATTATCGCGATATTATTGCATTGTACTCAAAATGTTCAAAAAATACTCTGACAAAGTCTTGAAATCATTTAACCCCTTTAATATTATAACTTTAGCAGTTCTTAAGTCTTTTTGTCAGGAAATGTCCTTCAGGAATATTTGTTTAAAGTTTTTTCATAAGAAATAAAAGTAAACTATTCTGACAAGTATTTGTCTTTATTATGTTATAAATGCTTCAACTGTGTAATACAAGAAAAGAAAAAAACAGATTTGTACTTTTAACAAGTTTCTCTTCATAAACAATTTTGAATGAACATGTTCAAGGTTTTTAGATGGCCAAAAATAAATTTAACCTATTTTACACTCACACGTTTGTTTGCCTATAGCATTAGTATCCATGTTACAGCTCATTATATTAGACTATGTCCAGCCCTTTTATATATTTATTTTTTGTTTTAACTAACGATAGTACCTGAAGCAGTTAGCCCCTTTCATGACTCTTTTCTACTCTCCACTTTCCATGGCAGATGTCCTCGAAATCTCCTTTAATACTTCCAAATTAGGCTTGATTAAATCCGTAAAATTACAACTAAATACGGCGAAACATGGCAAACGAACAGCAAGAACACACTCCAGATAGATACTAATGCTGTGATTTACAACCTTTATACATTATTTACACAGGAAATACTGATAAACCGCCTTTAATTCACTCAGGTAGGGCTAACTGAATCTCTCTCTCTCTCTGCTCGTTTACTGGAGGAGTTACGGCCGTTTTAATCACGCACATTTTCGTCTTTCACCTTAGCTTCATGTTTTAGACAGGGTGACTGTCGTCAATCAGTTTCCCCCCGACATCCTTGTAAAATCCGAAGTTTGACCAGACTTTAGCCGTTTCGAGTGGGGAAACCTGTTAAGAGTCTGAGCGAGGCTCCAACCGCTAAACTTTCAGAGACTAAACAATGCTAACTGCTCATGCACGCCTCCGTTTGTGAGACACGTCTGCTTCATCGGGGGTAGACACACATAGTTCCAGCTTTTCAGGGCAAAGAGCAGCATCACCGTGCGTTATAGACACAGTGTGGTGATCAAACTCGGTAATTGGGTGATTTTAATTGGACGCGGTAATGATTGTCGTGGGAAATTTTATCGGGGTTTACCATTTTACCGGTAACTGTTACATCCCTACTTCAAACACAGCAGGTACTTACATACAGCCTTAGGTCTTTCGTGGCCTCAAGTGGTGTCCTCCAGTAAAATGTGTTCCTTGCAGGCAAGTAGATGAACAAAAACACTCATGATGCCAAGAAACATAAATGTGAGAAAATTCATAGTTGCCTGTTTTTAAAAATAAATAATTGTTGTAAATGAGAATCAAACTCTGGACCATTGAAGCAGAGAACAGACAAAAGGGCAGTTTTTAGGTATTTAATACATGGGGCAGCAGGAAACATGCAAAACAGAAATTAAAAAAGAGAAAATATCAGCTGCTACGGAAGCAAGGTGGTAGCTACAAAGCTCACACACACTCAATGCAAACAAACACACTAGAAAGTTAAGAAAAAATGGCTGGTGGATAAGCAGGAGGATATTATTGACTGAGAGCAGAAGCATCTGGCAGAGTGGCCTTTTTTTTGGAGGAGCTGATTACTGGGAGATTGATTGCAGGTGTGTCTCAGTGATGATCACAGGTACAGGACAAAAAAACACAAACAGAAACATAGAGACCATAACAGTAGTCCCCCCCCCCCCCCAAAAAAAAAAAAAAATTCTGCTCCATCACTTGGCTCTGCTTCTACCTGGCATTTAGGTCAAATCTACGTGGACACAATCATGTTTCTACCCCACTGGTTGTTTTTTAAAACATTACAAAAATACAGTGGCTTAAAAAATTGAGGTCTGGTGTAAACTAGTGTACAGGGGTGTATTAAAAATGACCCTCAACAGCAGCACTGGATAATTAGGATAAGAGAACAGATGAAGGTGCAAATGCAAAAACAGACCTCAGTAGTTTAAGTGAGTTCCAGGGGACCACTGCACATACTCTGGTTAGTTTGAAAAGAGAAAGTGCAAAACAACGTGACAGAAGGCAGCCAGTGGTTTATGAAAAGGTCAGATGTCCTCAGGCATGTGGAACCACTCAGGTTTTGAGAAGTCGGCCCTGAAACAAAGCAAAAGAAGTTTGTTGCACAGATTTGGCTGTCTCTTAAGACAATACAATGCATTAATCCAATCATGTCATTTATACACTAATGCACATGTTGTAAAATGTATGAGTTGTAGGGGTGAAATGAAATTTCGTGCCACGGAATTTCGGCAAATAAAAAATGACAAAATAAAATTCAAAGACACTCGAAATAAAAGGACAAAATAAACCCTCCTCGCCTCCCGTAGCCAAACACTCGCTGAAATATGGAGGAGGACGAAGTGGGGGAATTAGCTGACGCTCCTTCATCAAATAAATTGGTTTTGTGCACCTATTTTGGCTTCCCGTGTAAAAGACGAGAGAACGGTGAGAAGATTGCGGACAAAACAACAACCGTGTGTAAAATATGCCGCCACAGTTCGCCGTATACTGCGGCGAGTACTACTACTGCCTCTTTGTGCTGGAGGCAGGCAGTGGCTGTATTGTGACGTCCGTCAGACGTAAAAATAAAGGTGACTCCGGCTTGCGAATACCTGCTTTTATTTAACAGTCACTGTGGGCTGTGACCACGCCAACTACAATTTTAATTCACGAACAAAACAGTGAGTAGTAATCTTCAGACCTCCTGCTAACGGCTCTCTCTCTCCTCGCTCAAACAAACTCTCCCCTTCTGAACTCTGACCTGCTCGCCCCGCCTTCCTGGTCCATTCACTGACCGTCAATTTATAGGAAACATTAAAATCCACATTGAACACACAACAAACTGTAGAACTGCTCCACTATGTTTGTGTAAGTCTGCATAAAAAAAAACAATATTTGATTTTTGCTTCTACTGTTGAGTTGACAGAATTTGATCATACTTGAAGATCAGAAGTATATGCACTGTTATAGGCTAAATATTATAGTTCACAGTTCAGACATTTATAGGTCTAAACTGCAGCTCTGAGGACTGCTATTTGTTTTCCATTTCATTCAAGAATGTACTTATCCTGATTGTTACAACAAAGCACTTTTTATTGAGATTTTATGTTTGTATTTGCACTGTAGTCTAAATATGTAGAAAAAAAACCACGTTTTTTTTTTTAAAGAGCATTTATTTTGTACTGATGCGGCAATATTTTTTGTATTGTATTATTATTTTTTTGCATTAGGAAGAAAATAAAGAAAATGAGATTTTTGCACAACTTCCTACTGTTGGGGATTTTCCTTAATCTTTATTTCGTATCGTGAGCCCTGTTTCGTATTTCGTATCGTTTCGTGAGTTGACCATTTCGTTACACCCCTAATGAGTTGTGTATAATAATTATGATTGCAATCATTATATTTAGTGTTGTGGTCATATTTGTATTCCATAATCAAGCAGCTTCACAAAGTCTCACTATTGTGGGTAAAAAATTATGTGACTGAACTGACCCTCGTTAAAACATTTTTTGTTCTTCTCCTTCAGATCAACTTTCTCATCTTCATCCATATCATCAAAATTCTTGTGTCAAAACTTCGGGCACATCAAATGAGATACACGGATTACAAATTTAGGTGAGCTCAAACCTGTGACAGCCTTCATTTAAAAATGAGATTATTTTATTCACTAATACTGTTTTTCTTTCTCTTATTGCCCCTTATTCAATCTCTTCCAGGTTGGCTAAATCCACTCTGACCCTAATCCCACTGCTTGGTATCCATCAAGTGGTCTTCATCTTTGTGATGGACGAGTCTACTCAAACAACCATCGGCCTGCGTCTCACAAAACTCTTCATTGATCTCTTCTTCTCCTCTTTCCAGGTTTGAAATACAAAACAATAAATAAAAGCATTTGTTGCTGCTATAAAGTTTTAAAAACTGCAATTCAAGAAATAGCTTAGCATTGTCCCTGCACTTTGGCAAAACTCTGACTTGCAGAGCAGAGTTGGTTTAAAAGAAAACAGAGTCAGGGAGGATGAGGGTGCTGACCAGCCACTTTACAACAACAGTAATCTCCATGCTGTCCTGTATTTAGACAAAAAAGCAACAACAAAAATGTTAACCTCTGTTTTTTGGGTAAGGATGTATGGTTAGGTTACAGGGAGACAAAAGGAAAGAACAAGCCAAAAACAAATGGAATATTTTTTATGTTCAAGTTTGAATCAGCCTTACACTTGATACAATCAATTTAAGATGCCTCTTGCAACTGAAGATGAATAACGTTTTAATCTGAAGGCCGATAATGAATTAAGTTCATTCATGTTGTCTGTTTTAACAGTCAGCTTGTTAAATAATAGGTACATATAATATGTGTAATGCATTAGGTATGTACGTTTTGTACAGTATTGCATAACATTATGAGATGTTTTAAGGTATGTGAATAAAATAAAACAAAATAAGCCTTTTTGCAAAAAGATGAATAAAATAAGGCATAACATAATAAAAAAAATATAAGCCAATATCTAAAATTAATAGTACTGCACCTAACACAATAGAAGTGCATATTAGGAATTTACTCAAGTGGTCAAAAGACATGCTAAAGTTCTCAGAGCAAACTCAAAAAAAGAAAAGTTTGCTGTAACGGCTGTACTTTACCACTCCAACTGTGGTGCAACATAAAGATGGTGACCTTTAAGCCACAAGGACATAGATCATATGTGTCACAATCCCTGCTAAACTGGAGGGGACACATGGTGATGAAGAGTGAAGATGAAAAAATAAATGTCACACCAAAGAAAATAAAGGAGGAGACATAAGTTTTGTTGCATGGGCTTTTATCTCTATATGCTAATGACAGCTAGAGCTGGAGGAATTATATTCTCAGGTTGTCTGTCCGTATGCCTGGTTGTCTGTTTAGTAAATGCACCTCCGGCAAGTTCTCTTTATCAGGATTTCTTAAGGATACGAGAAGGGATTTTCTTCAAACTCTGCACACATTTATTTTTTTTTTACTGAGGATTAAACTGATTAGATTTTGAAGTCAAAGGCTTACTAAAGGCTCCTGTCGTAAGCCAAAGGAGAGGTACCTTTTATGTTTTCCATTTGATGCAAGTCTCACTTTTACACCTGGGAGCCGTCTAGTGCAAGGCTGGTGTATTCCTACCCTGAGGAGGCAGAAAATGACTGTGTCATAAACTACTTAAAACCTGGTCTAAAGTCTGAAGTCTGTAGAGCAGAGTGACCCTACTACTTAGAGGACGCTTGAGGGGGATGGACCCACAGTCATAAGATCAATACAAGCACTTTACTGAGCTTTTTTTCACAGGTAGTGTCACAACAGCACACACTTCACAATTTTATACCACAGGTTTATAATGAGTAAGAGAAATGAGAGACTTTGAGGCATTTTAAAACGTCCCTAAGTATGCTTTTCCCTCTGGCCCCATGATACTCCCAACATCAAGTAAAAAACAAGACAGTCCAGCTGCAGACCTCCACTCTCAGCCGACTGTCTTGGAGACTCTACACCTCCAACGTCAGAAGGAAGTGACATCATGATCACCTCCAATGTCAGAAGGAAATGGTGTCAGCATTTTGGTTACCTTGGTAACTTGATTCCTCAGTCGTGTTATACATTAAAAAAACACAAAGTTTAAAATGCAGGTCATCAATAGAGCATAATAAGTGTGTGGCATCCCTGTTTGGTGTAATGATCTCGAGCGTTTTCATTTCCGAGAGAGAGGGACACAATTGCTTTATTTGCTTGACAGTCCTAACACAACCTCTGTGTTTACAGTCACTGCTGTTTTAACCTTAAAATGGGGATAAAGGCAGCATCAATTCAAGGTTCTATTAGTTAAGACCCCTTCACACTGCCTAGAGGCAACCTCCCCAAAAACAGCTCCCTGCCGGATGCAAAGTGTCTTTTAAAACGCTGCCGCCGCGGTACGAGCATAGAGTCTGAGGCGGCAGTGACGAGGAGGTGATTCGGCGAACGTCACAGCAGAGCCCAAAAGTCCTTCACAACACTCCCTCCTCAAACACTCTGAAGTAAAATGCTGTCTCATGCCAAGTTTTTCTCCTGATTATCTTTATACAAAGATAGAGCTGTTTGGTAGAGCTCATTTAATGTTTGCTTTGACCCGTGAAGCCTGCTATTTCCGGGTTCTCTCCCTACTCAGATGCATACTCAGATTGGCTGCTTTCAGGCGGCTGCCGCTAGAAAGTTTCGATGTGGCAGGACAAAATCCAATAGACATTATATACGTACATCATATGTATTTAATACATATTTTATTCGCATACGTCATATATTACACGTATATAATTTCTATGACAAAATCTGTCAGCGCTCACATGGGGGCAACCACTTCTGTCTTACCTCCGTGGTTAAAACTGCTTCCCGTCCGCCGCCCGTCCCTCATTAAAATGACTGGAGGTGGCGCGTTGTGAAGGGGGGCTATATATAGTTGTTTATATTTACGTCACGTCCGTCTCACATTGGAGGTGGCTTCCGACTCACATTGGAGGAGCCCTTGACCGGCTGAGAGTGGAGGTCTGCAGCTGGACCCCTCTCGTAAAAATAGACAGTCAGTTGTCACACAACACAGGGTTAAATTTATCTAATATTTGATACATAACAAATACCACTGATAATTCTGCTCAAAGGTAATAATACAGACTGTCTGGTCTGTTTTATGCACAGGTAGAGACTCGAGCAAATGTGAAAATGTGAACTAAATGGCTTAAAGCCCACAGTTACTTGATACACAGTAAACTGGTTTAGCATAAACATAAACAAGTTTGATCCTGTTGGTTATACTGACAGATTTTAATAAATACAAGGTGTTGCTTTTGCGCTCATATGAAAGAGTTGCTTTTTGTTTTTAATTGTTTTGTATGCTCTGGATGCTTCAATGAAAATATACACTAAAATATTAGCATTAATATGTTTCATACAGTTTCCCATGTGTGATCTTTGACAGTCGTGGCACAATAAAAGGAGGGGAACTTATTGAGCCAACCAGATTCTAGACCAAGCAGTCAAGTCCACTTAGTAAATAGTGAAACTTTGGCTAGTTACTACTGATTGGAACTGCATTCACACAGTGATGTTCGGGCCATCTTTTACCAATAGAGGGAAACAATTAAGTGCAGTCAGGTCGCAAAGAACTAAGTTACAGTCGATTTGGTGAAGCTGATGTTCTTCTGGTGCGTCCACAAGTCTTACACAAGCTGAATAATTTCTGTTGCTCAATCCAACATGCTTGTAAATGCCTGGAGAGTTGACCTCTGCTTACCTTTGCTCCCATGATTTAAAGCTGCGTTTATCTCTGCTGGTGAATGTTGGGGCCTGCCTGACCATATTTCAATGTGCATCAGTCTCTTTGTCAGCTGTTTGTCTGTCCAGCCGCTTTCTCATCAGGACTGAACTCCTGTTGTATGATTCAGGGTGCTCTTTTGGTGACAGCTGTCTTTTGTCCTCTTGGCATGGTGTCAGAATACTGAGACCAACTGTCGATGCACATGGTGAAATGGCATATTTGTCCACATTATATGGCGTTCGTAAAACTTTCAGAAGTGCCAAGCCCAGTTTGTCAAAGTTCCTCTAAGTTGAGCGTGCTACTTATGCATTACGTCTACTTTGTACACACTTTAAATCCATCTACAGTTCTTTGGGGGCCATCAGGACACATCAGACTTCACCAACACACCATTTCTCTCTGCTTTACACACTTTGATCTAGCATTGAACACAGAAAAATTGACACCAGAAACAAACTTTCATAGTAATCTTGATTTTAACTCAAAGTTAGTCAGTTACTAAAGGTAATCTAATGGTTCTTTTCAAGGTAAAAGGAGGTAACAAAAAAACAGATGGAATGGTTTTACGGAGGTGTTTAATAAAAATAAAGGATTTTCATAAAAATGAAGGATTGTCATAAATCAAACTTAACACACAATTTAAAAACAAGATTATTTCAGAAAGGCCAAGCTTAAGCTACTAAACAATATAAGAACTTAAAGTATTTCAAAAACAAGAGCCAGACAAGGTCGACAAGGTCGAGTGACAGTTCACTTCAGAAGCAGCCGCTCCCAAGTGACAGACCAGTCAGCCTTTTAAAGGGTGTGCCATTTACCACCTTCTGATTGAAGACGCCGTTCACTCCCAATGGTCAGGCGCTCCAATCCCCCACCTCCACCTGGCAACCTTGGAGAAGAGGGGGAGGCACATCCACGCATGTGCACCCACACACAAAGCAAAACTAGGCAACAGCCATAATGTGTGAATGCAGCATTAAAGAGAATGAGAGCTGACAATATGATTGATTCTAATCAATTCAATGTCCAAAGCAAACCCATATATAATCAAGGTACATAATTGATCCTCTTTGCACCCAGCATCTGGCTCTGTGCCAAGGATTTGCGTGGTCAAAATAGCAAAATAAAGACCAACATGCACAAAGTTGTGATTTTATTAAAACGAGCTCCATGGTTTACAAAAAAAAAACAAAAAAAAGGCACATAGAGTCAAGATCAATTGAAACTCATGATCAGCTTTTGCATGTCTATCGTATCACTCTACCACAAAAATCACCTAAGCCCTTCTTCTTGACCTGCTACTGTGCTTTCACTCTCTGGCACTGTCACTGAACTCATACAGAAAAAAACAGACAGGCTACAGTTTTAGTTGAAATAGTTCATGTATGTGCATTGGAGCTACGGCGATTAGCTACAAGTAATGACTCTTTTGGTTTCTCCACAGGGTCTCTTGGTGGCCATCTTATACTGCTTTGTAAACAAAGAGGTGAGTCTTCATGTGTTCACAAAGTCATTTTTCAGCCACTGTCTGTCCTCCAGTCATTAGATGATCAACCTCCGCATCTACCTCTCCTCAGGTGCAGTCTGAGATCTTAAAGAAGTGGAAGCGCTGGAAGCTAGGGAGGAACATTGAGGAGGAATACCGCCACACCTACAGCAATACACCAAACACCAAAACAGGAAGCCTGTTAAACCACGTCTCCCGCCTGCCTCATCTCCCAGACATAACCAAAAGCTCAGCACCAGTCTGCAGCCCAGAGGAGACGCTTATGCTTGTGGCTGGGTGCCACAACGGTATGATGGACAGTAAAGGAGACAGAAAGTGTGGGAGTGAAGGGACCATCAGTAACTGCACCCTGGTGGAGGATATCAGCCTTTCAGACAAGGTGCAGGGTGATGAGGCTCTGAAGGAGAGCGTGGAAAGCGATCTGTGAAATGGGCTGTGAATGTTAACAAGTAAGAGAAAAAATGTTTTAGGGCCTCGAGCTCTTGTCTGTCTCTGACATACTGCCCAAGGTGGCTGTGGAGATGGGCTGCCAGAGTCATCTGCCAGAGAGGCCTTTGCCTCAGTGATCAGTGCCACTGGGAGACACTCGGCCCCTCTGGAAAGCCTGAAAACAGAAAATGATATGGCAAACACCCACACTGAGGTGTCCCAAGCACTGTGAGCCTTGTAAATGGATTTTTTGTTGGTGTTTGTCAGTTGAGAAAAGACTGCTGCATGTCGGACAATGCCACAACAGCATTTCAAGGCAGTAAAGGTGTGGGAAATAATGAGAGAAAACCCTGAAACCTCAAAAAGCAACAGAAACAAAAAAGACAAAAAAAACAACCACAGGGTCTTCATTTGAGTTTCTGCTTTAATCTGTTTTGTGTATCAAATGTGTTTTGTGGTACTGAAGGTTAAAGGCAACTTGGATACTGAACTGCATACAAACAAGAGTAAATATGTGACACAGGACCGAACTGTGGGAAAGGTAAAGTAAGATTTTTTAAATGCTCTGATATTTGTATAGATTCTTGCCTGAATATCCTAAAGGTGTATATAAAAAGAAATATTCTGTTACCTCATACTATAAGGTGACCACAGTGTTCAAACAGCCTCATCCAGGGCTCACTGAAAATTGGCAGCTGCTCTCATCCACACATTCCTGGCTAACACAAAGACTTTTGAGAGGTAAACAGAGGGTTTGGGATGAATTATCAGTAAGCTTACATGATCAGCACTTGACTGACTTGCATGAGTTTATTCAGAAAACAATGTAGTTGCAATTATATAAAATATGACGTTTAATTCTGTGGTGTGCTTAACAAATGGAGCCAACTGGGAAAACCTGCCTTTATATCAATGATAAAGATACACAGCTTATACAGTAGCCCTGAAATTGAGGCCAAGCATTCATAATTCATCCAGTAATGGAATTTAAATCATACATTTTCTCTTGAACGAGGGTGTTTAAGAGTTAATAGACAGAAGAAGTCATGCATGCAGATGGAAGATTTATGGAGCTCAGCCTATCAGATGTGTGAACATTTGTGTAGGATTCCTGCAGCATGGCTTCTTTATATTAGTGTTTGCCACCCCAGAGACCCTGTGCAAATGATTGCATGTAAGTCTACAGACAATGGGCCTCATTCCCCTCATTCATCATCTTTCTCAGATATCTTAAAATCTTTTTCATTAAAAGATTTTAAGATATTTTACTAAATTTTGGGCTAAATTTTACTTATGGTTTAAACTCTAGGCTCATCAGGACCAAATATTTTTCTAAATAGTCCCTAAGGGTAAAGTGTCAATATGGCTATTTTCTTTTTTCATGATCATATCAGAACCTGAAATTCCTTCCTGGTGGAGCAGCATCTGACAATACTTACATATCCAATGGAGGCCTTTAGCTCCAGAGGTGTCGCCAAACCAGCATTTGAAAATCTTGTGTGTTGCCAACATCAGGCTGTTTTATTAGGTTTCAAAAGATTATTATTAGACGGGACAGATTTGATATTGTGAAATAAATGACCTTGTAACCAGAGTAGGGCATGTCAGTCATAAATTGCTGAAAACTGCTTTTTATTTATAACTACAAAAAATGTTAAACTGAATATAAGTATAAAAAAATGATGACTGAAATTTTGTTTCTTATTACTTTTTCCCTCTCCAATTAAGTGATTTATACGTTCAAAATGTTTAAGATAATGTCAATGATCATTGCATCTTTCAGGAACACAAACTAGTATAACTACCTTCACAACTGAATGGTGAGGAAGACGCTCTTGAAAATGAGATGCTGCATTTCAAAGGGTTATCTTTTAATATATTTCAATCAAACAGAGAAAATGTGTTAAGGACAAAGTTATGGTCTAGGCATTCACACATTTGTCATGATCATAAATTCTCATTTCGGTTCCTTAACTTCTGCTCACCTCTGTATCTTTATCCATCTCCATCATCTCACACGGTTTTGGACGATGGCTGTTCAACATGAGTCTGCTTCTGCTCAAGTTTTCCTGCTCCAAGTTTTTTTTTTCAAACACTTTGAGCTTTAAAAGCAAATCTCACTCTTTACCTCTCAACCTCCATGTTGTATTAAATGTTTTAAACCAGACACAAAACGTACATGTAATCATGTGACAGCCCACTAAGAACAAAAGTATCACATTTCTCACCTGAGAGGAGTTGGTGAATGACGCCCAATGTATTATATTCAGTTACTCCATGCTGGCTATGTGCAGGGTTATCAAGTGTATACCGTCAACAAAACTTTGAACAAAGCCTTTCTGACAAGCATTTTGGTGACTATGAAAGCTGAATTAGCAGTGGTACATTCACCTTGTGAACTATAAACACCCCCATGAAAAGAAGCCATTGACCGAGCATTTATTCATCTTTTAGTTTGTCAGAACTAAATAGTTTTGACTGTGTATGTATGACTATTTGCACAATGTTAATTTATAATTGGTAGAAACTGTGTCTGTGTATATATTGGTTTAAAAATGTGATTTATTTGATTGCTGTCAGTATATTTTAAGGCATGTCAGTACACATATATTTCCTGTGGACATGAATGTGTGTATTCTCAGTATTTTGATGTTACAGAGGGCCGTATAGATGGCTGCAGCCACATGGGTTGATATTAAACAGTATGCATCTGGCTTCATGCAGAGCAACGGGGTCACAATGAGACAGTCCTGCTCATGCATATACAGTATCACACTGCATGGCATTCCTAGAAGTCATTGCTATATAAGGAATACGGGATGTAGCTGTGTGGTTAATAGCAGAGACTACTCTTTGTGTAATTCCCCAGTCTTGTTTTGTAGTGTAGCTCTAAATTCGAGCACAACAACACGTTGTTTTCTGTTTGGATAATAGCCCTAAACAGCTACATGTTAGCTAAGAGCTTGTGTTGGACAGTGAAAAAGAAATTCCTGGATAAAGCTATTTTCATCATTGTCCAGTATTTCAAAATGGGTAGATATCAAATACCCAGAGCTGTGTCAGGAGTAAGACACACTGCTGCTGTTGTTATGTTTCACAGGGGATTTCTAAGTGATTGCATTTGTCTGCAGAGCTGGAGAGATGCTTGATATAGACACAATAACACAAATGTTACAATAGTATTTGTTATTTTGGTCAGTTTTATTTCAAAATGAAACCTGTTTTTGAAGCTGCGATCATTTCATTTTTAAAGCCAGCAGCTTGGGTTGATCCCTCTCTGGACCAAAGGGGTTCTGTCTGAATGTATTCTCTGAGAGGGCCAAATCTGTTGATTACCCTTTTAGCTCATGTGAAAGCAGTTATGTATAGAATATTTGTTGTTAGAAACCAGCCAGAGAAAAAACAAATATGTGCAGGTGTATGAAGTTCATGTCCAATGTGTTTGCATATCAAACTTTATCTAAATGGTGAAAGAATAAATGAAAATGGAACAAAGTCTGTATCTGCTTTGTCATGTAAACTCCATGCATCCATTGTTAAGAATGCTTAATCTGTGCAGAAGTGTGGGGGCTGGAGCTGATTATTGCTGTGACTGAGTTACAGGCTGGGTAAACTCTTTACTAGGCTGATAATAAGGCACAAATGACAAGAGTGCACTCCTACGGATACACCTACACGCAACTCAAAGTCAATATGCAGCCAGGCAAGTATGCAAATACCTGGGGAGAAAATGGGTGTGCAAAGAGAGAACATGCAAAGGTATTCTTTAAACTGATTATAAGTAGATGTGAACGTCTGAAATGGATGTGAAAATATTTTTTGCTACAATTCAACAGTGTTGGGCAAGTTACTTCAAAAACGTAATGCATTATTTATTGCTTGTTGCTGTCATTTCTGAGTAGTTACATTGTAATATTACTGTATTTGAAATGTATAAGGCATTACCCTATTATCACATTACTTCCAAGTTACTCTCGTCAAAATAACAGCAAATATGGATTTGGTATTCTGAATGTAGCTTATTACACTCAACAAGCTCATTACACATCCAGTGGAAGATGATGTGGTTGGCTGTCTGACTGAGCTCAGCTTCAGGCCCAAAAAAAGGAGAGTACAATAGCCACATTGATGGTCCATGGGACAATGCAAGAAACAATCATAGCAAAAACACACAAAAGGTAAAATTCTGGTAAATTGTGATTAAGATACTGCAACTTTAGGCCTTGCAGGGGACTTTTCTCCTCTGCTGATCTCAAAGAATATTTGGCAAATTTGCAGTTAACCAACAAAAAAACCCACCTCTTCATTTCGAGTTAAATGAAAAATGCATTGTAACTTGCATTACAGACATTTGTACCTAGTAATATATATATATATATATATATATATATATATATATATATATATATATATATATATATATATATATATATATATATATATATATATATATATATTTTTTTTATTATTATTTTTTTTTTTGGTAATACCTTACAATACTACAATACAGTAAAAAGGAATGCATTACAGCAATGACATTACTTTTGTAATACATTACTCCCAGCACTGCAATTCAAAGGAGTAAGAATTCTTTTGTTCTTCATTTAATGCCAAACAGTCCCTGGCACACTGATGAAATGGACACGAAGTTGATTTTAACTGAAGTTCTGCATCTGACCTGGTAAACAGGTAATCATGACTCAGAATTTGGGGTGAAACCTGAGGTGGCAAATCAGATCTGAAGAGGACCCCAAACTACCCCTCGCCATCCATCCATGGAACTTAACCCAGCTGATATAGGGCAAGAGGCAAAGTACACCCTGAAACAGTTGCCAGCCAATTGCAGGGCAACATAGAGGCAGGCAAGCATTTACCATGACACCCAAACCTAAGGGCAAAGTCGAGTCACCAATAAACCTTATAGAAGTTGTGCTACAGGCCCTGTTTACACAAGGCCTGATTCGGCTAAATTCAAAGAGTTTTCATTGTTTTTCTGCCTCCCATTTACAAGTGAATGGTGCCTCGTGTGCCTGAATCCGCAAAAACCAGGGTCCACAGAGGAAAGTCTTGAAAATGCATCGCCACCTGGCGTCATGTCAATGGGACTCAGCTAATGGGGTGAAACGCTGACGTCACTGCATGCACAGTACTCTTTCACATGAATGCTGCATGTGCATACCAGGAGCAATGACAGCTTCAGCTCTCGACAGACAAATGCTGTGTTCACACCGCATGCTAGTTGTACTACCTCGGCGATCACTCTGCATGCAAAGTCAATGTACAGCTGCGATGGGGCTAACTCTCCTATGATATATGAACTGATTGCGGTGAAACTGGAACGGACGTGACGTCAACGAGCGACGGCAGACGGCCGATGGCAATGGTGACCAAACTGAGGTATTTATGGACGCATGCTGCTACATCAGTGGGCGACATGATTTTGGTAGCTGGGTCGCTTGCGGTGTGAACGCAGCATAACGTGTGCCGCTTACCATGCTTGGTTTGACATCCAGACAAAACTATCCAGACAAATTTGTTATCTGAACAGATTTGTTTTCCAGACATGAAACTCCTGCGTCTCTATGTGTCTACTCGCCATTGTTGGTAGTGAAGAGCTTTTCTTCTTCATACATGTGTTGTTACAGCACTGTTTCTCTGCAAACCTACATCGCCATCTACTGGACTGGCATGCACACTAACGCATTTTCAGTTTATCTCCATTTGAAAGCAAATTGCCTTAGAAAACGCAAAGGAAGAACCTTTGCATTTCAGGTGGGAGCGGCTCCATGTAAAGTGATAGTTTTTGATGAACTTTGATCAACTTTACTAAAAGGTTTTAAACATTCTATGATCTATTTATCAACATTGCGCAACAATAACTCTTTAGTATCTGATGCATTAAAATTATAACACAATTAACTAATGTTTAAATTATTTTTTCAGCAAAGAAAAATAATCTCTTTTGTGCTCTAGGCTCAAGGCTATAGCTGTATAAAAGGATATAAAGGTAAAAAGATGAAGTGTATTTGTTTCCCCCTTAAGCCTTGTATGCTCCAGTCTTAATGTGGTCAAACAGATTATGTGTGATAGCTTTAGAACAAGCGTGATATTTTTCACCCTTGTGTCTCTGACAGGCTTTCAGGGCAGCTAAGTGGTAGACACAGAATTCTAAGCACGGCACAGTTGGATGTAGGTGTATATCTGTGAATGAATATTTAACATCCACATATATACATCCAAATCACCAAGCTATTTCAAATATTTATGGGAATGAAAAAATACTTAGTAAATCCCCATACAAAATGAACTGTGGTGATCAAATAGCTGTAAAGTCTTGTCAAGAAAAGACAACATCTTTGTTTAAATGTGCACTTTATATGTCATATAAGATGTAGTCTGTCTCAATCTATATTTATGAAAGTAATATCAGTGCTGTTATATTCATTTTGACGTTTAAATGGCCAATGAATACTCCTGCATCCCATCTGTTTGTCTGTGGAAAGATTTGTGTCACCTTGGCTCTGTGCAGCTCAGTCACTTGGATGCTGAACTTAAACAGGCATGCCTTTCAAAACAAGCACTAGTGTTGCAGTGGTGACATTACCCAGAGTGCACAGAAAATGCCAGATACCATACTGTAAAGATGGAGCGCTGAAAGTCTTCACCCTATGAGCCCTGTGTCATTATAGAGGGTGGCCTTGTACAGAGATTAGCATGGATGCTAACAGCTTTAGATGCAGATTTGTCATATCTGGACCACATACATTTATCACATGAAAAACAAATCACAGTGATAGCATGTACTTATTTTAAATTAAAAGTGTGCTTTGCAGTTGCCAGTTTGTTACAAATAAAAACAAAAGATAAGGTCTGGTTCAAAGAGCATGCATAAAGGGTTTTACGTGCACAAACTGCTCACAGACAGCACTCTGAGGGAGTTTGGGCCCTTGCTGTCCTGTTGTCCTCTGCATAGGTGTAAATTAGTGAGTATTTGAGAATATGCATTAAAATAGCGCCCTCCCTCCCTATGAAAGTGAGCATTAGTGCAAGTGGTACGCTATTCAGAAAGGAAAGCTACATTTGCCGCAGGTGGGTAAAGGGGTACAATGGAAAGAGTTCATATGCTTTGTTGAGCTTTACATGTCTCCTTCATGTGATAGAGCACTTCTGTGATCCAAAAACAAAGGCTACGTTTACACGGACACTCCTGACTTAAAAATGCAAAGATTTTTCCTTTGCGTTTTCAAAGTCTATCTGCGTTCAGACGGTGACGCTGGAGACGAATTAAACCGCTATAGTACGCAAGCCAGTTCAGTAGATGGCGGTGTAGGTCTGCAGAGAGGCAGTGATGCTACAACACACGTACGAAGAAGAAAACTTTTCACAAACAACGATGGGGAGTAGATGCACAGAGACGCAGGAGTTTCTTTTCTGGACAACAAATCAGTTCTGGATAACAAACCGAGCACGGCAAGCAGTTCACATATTAACTCGGCAGAAGGCCGAAGCTGTTGTTGTTCCTGGTATGCGTGTGCGGCCTTCATGTGAAAGTATTGCACATGGGGTGACATCAGCGTTTCATCCTGAAACTACAGTGACCCTGAAGTGCAAAACACAACAGTAAATAACAAATACATTGGCAAATAAACACAACAGCAAATTAAAAAACACATTGGCAAAAAACTAAACACATTGGGAAATAAACGAAACACAACAGCAAATAACTAAACACATTGGCAAATGAACCAAACACAACAGCAAATAAGTAAACACATTGGCAAATAACCAAACACAACGGCAAATAAAAAAAACACATTGGCAAATAACTAAACACATTGGAAAAAAAGTAATCACAACAGCAAATTAAAAAAATAACAGCAACTGACTAAACACAACAAAAAATTAAAAAACACATTGGCAAATAACTAAATGCAACGGCAAATAAGTAAACACAATGGATGAAAGCACAGCTTGACCTTTGACCAGGAAGTTGTTGTTTATTTGGTGTGGTTTTTAAACATGAGCGTTACTGGTGACCCAAACGTAGCTGCCACTATCAAAGTATATTTTGATTCAGGAAACACATATGAGGTAATACTAGATATGCTGCAGACTAATCATGACATTTCAATCAGTCTGCGTACGCTGAAAACGCATTTAAAGGAGGCTGTGCTGCACAGACGGTGTAACTATTCTCCATTACTTGAGGTGAGGTGTGCCATTTTGATCGAACTGCAAGGACCAGGGCAACTGTTTGGTTATCGGACCATGTGGACACTAATTACGTGTTAAACTTGATGTTGTTATGAGGTTGTTGAAGCAACTTAATCCACAAGGAACGGCTCTGAGAACACCAAGGAGGTTTACAAGATGCACATATCACTCCATGGGGCCAAATTACGTATGGCATGTAGATGACTACGACAAACTGAAGCCCTTTGGCTCGGCCCTGTCTCTTGACACAATCAATCTAGTTGTGAGTGATAACAGATGGATTGTTGTTTATTGATACACAAGCACATTATTCTCCTTGAAAATCTGTCCATGCATCCTGACATTGCAGAGGCATAAAACTAGCAGGCAGTGAACAACAACTTCCTGGTCAAAGGTTAAGCTGTGCTTTCCTCCAATCAAGCAAATTCTCCTTTTCCCTCTCTCGTCCAATCACTGGCGATTAATACCGCCACAACTACCTACCTCTTCTGGTAGCTCTAGAGTTATTTGCAGTTGTGTTTAGTTATTTACTGTTGTGTTTAGTTATTTGCCGTTGTGTTTCGTTTTTTGCCAGTGTGTTTAGTTATTTGCTGTTGTGTTTGGTTCATTTGCCAATGTGTTTAGTTATTTTTTGGTATTTCTTAATTTTAATTAATGATGGGAGGTTGTTGGACCATTGTTCTAATATGTCTCAGTTAAAGTCTCTGTGTTATTTATTCACTGTATTAATATCAGGTTTTAATACAAGGTGATTAGTAAATGACTGGAACACATAGAGACAAGTCCAGTGGCAACAGTAACAAGGACAGCTGCATGTTTATTGTCAGTCATTCCAGTTTTCTCCAGCTTGGATTATATCCAATCTGTGATGAGATGATTGTTAGGTTGCATAAATCATCTTATTGACTACTGACAGTCTTTAGTACTTTCCCACATATGATGTGTTGTTTTTCGCTGTATTTATCTGTCTGTATTGTTGTCGCTGTTCTCTGCACAATGCCACTGATTTGTTGCATGAATACTGGCAATATGGGTACAAATAACACCCTGCTGCCTTTGTCACTGTGTTTGTGGGATCATGCAGTTAAATCCAATTGTACCTTATATGGTAGCAACAATGAAGCAGACTGTGGGAACAATATATAAACTATCTACAGTTGTGCCCAAAAGTTTACACCCCCCAGCAGAATTTCAGATTTTTTGGCTTTTTCTCAGAAAATATGAATGATAACACAAAAACCTTTCTGTCACTCATGGTTAGTGGTTGGGTGAAGACATTTATTGAAAAAAAAATAGTTTACTCTTTTTAAATCATAATGACAACAGAAACCTCAAAAATGACCCTGTTCAAAAGTTTACACCCCCAGTGTTTAATACTTTGTATTTCCTCCTTTAACATCAATAACAGCTTGAAGTCTTTTGTGGTAGTTGTGGATGAGGTTCTTTATTTTCTCAGATGGTAAAACTGCCCATTCCTCTTGGCAAAAAGCCTCCAGCTCCTGTAAATTCTTAGGCTGTCTTCATGAACTGCACGTTAGAGATCTCTCCAGAGTGGCTCAATGATATTGAGGTCAGGAGACTGAGATGGCCACTTTAAAACCTTCACTTTCTTCTGCTGTAGCCAACTGCAGGTTGATTTGGCCTTGTGTTTTGGATCATTATCATGTTGGAACATCCAAGAACATCCCATGCGCAGCTTCTGGGCCGATGAGTGTAGATTTTCCTCCAGTATTTTTTGGTAACATGCTGCATTCATCCTTCCATCAATTCTGACCAATTTTCCTGTACCTTTGTAGCTCACACATCCCCAAAACATCAGTGATCCACCTCAGTGTTTCACAGTAGGAATGGTGTACCTTTCATCATGGGCCTTGTTGACTCCTCCCCAAATGTAACGTTTGTGATTGTGGCCAAAAAGTTCAATTTTGGTTTCATCACTCCAAATTACTTTGTTCCAAAAGTGTTGAGGCTTGTCTCTGCGCTCTTTGGCGCATTGTAGGCGGGATATTTTGTGGCATTTGCGTAGAAATGGCTTTCTTCTGGTGACCCGACCATGCAGCCAATGTTTCTTTAAGTGTCTCCTTATTGTGGATCTTGAAACATCCACCCCAATTTTTTTCAGAGAGTCCTGTATTTCAGCTGAAGTTATTTGAGGGTTTTTCTTTGCATCTCTAACAATTTTCCTTGCAGTTGGAGCTGAAATTTTTGTTGGTCTGCCTGACCGTGGTTTGGTTTCAACAGAATCCCTCTCTCTCCACTTCTTAATTAGAGTTTTAACAGTGCTTCTTGGCATCCTCAGTTCCTTTGATATCTTTTTAAATCCTTTTCCTGTTTTGTGCAGTTGGATTACCTTTTCTCGCAGATCCTTTGACAGTTCTTTTCCTTTCCCCATGACGCAGAAACCTGAAACTTCAACGCAGCACTGAGTGAAAGATGCACGTGTCTGTCAGGAGCTCAGAAACTCACCAAGCTTTTATACACACACACTGATTACAAGCTAATAGATCACAGGTGAGGATGGTTACCTTAAGTAGACATTCAAACCCATTTGTGTCAAATTTTGTGCATGTTATCAGGCCAAAACTGTCAGGGGGTGTAAACTTTTGAACGGGGTAATTTTTGAAGTTTCTGTTGTCATTATGATTTAAAAAGAGTAATGTCTTCACTCAACCACTAACCATGAGTAACAGAAAGGTTTTTGTGTTATCATTCATATTTTCTGAGAAAAGGCCAAAAAATCAGAAATTCTGCTGGGGGGTGTAAACTTTTGGGCACAACTGTACATTCCACAGAAATTTAGCAGCAAAATAGTGTATCAATGTAAAATACCTTCCCTTCATTGTAACAAAACAAGCTGAAATATGTGAGCATTTCCTCCATCTAGATTCAAAAAGATATTTTAGGATACTTGAAGTGGGGACGTATCAGGTACGTGGCATTAGCCTGGATACTAGCCACAGTGATAGGCATCATCTCTAAGTCTGTACCATAACAGCGGGCATAGAAGCGTGGGCAATACTTCGATGCAGATGGTGCAGTTGTAACTTTAAGAATTTTGAGTATTACAATGCACAAAAACAATGTTGAGTGATTAAGCTCAATATTCAGAATATTACCAACTTACATTTCCACTTGCAATTCACCTTGTGTTAGTACCACGCCAGCACATGGCCCAGCCAGCATGTCCTTCTGCCAGCAGCATGCGGATCAAACTAGGGTCTGACTTTAAATTTGGCAGAGTAATCAAGTACCGCTTCATCCAAAATGAAGATTAGATAAACGTAGAAATGAGCACAGAATACCCTGCTGGCTAAGCACAGTAATTCAGACTTTTTTGTAATTTATTCTGTACTGTTACTGGAGGAACAAGTAGGCTGGGCCAAGCAGTGAAGTAGTGCCTGCTCAATGTAATCACAGTTATCTCTGGGGAGAGTTGTTGGGGGGTCAGCCGGTAGCTGGTACATAGCAGTCCAGGGTGTCACTGAAAGCCTTGTGATTAGCCCACTTACAGGTTACAACTACTCAAAATAATATGTTGGCTCGACAATATGACTCTGTAAGATTTTTTACAGCATCTAACTTTTCCTCGACAAAGCCCCTGTGTTCATAACTATTTTGTGATACAATGAAGGGCAATGTGTCTGTCCACCAGCAACTTCCCTCATGAGCTCAGGACAGTGCTGCAGGCTGCAGCAGGGTCAGGTAGCAGTCACTGGAGCATTAACTGATATAAATTGCTAGGTTTGGCAAGTTGTCAAGACTCACCCCTCCGCAGTCATAAAGTGTTGTGTTTGTAGTGTCCATTTTACTACTCAGGACTTCCGACAACCAGAAGCACTTTGAAGCCATTTAAGAGCTCTGATGAAGGTCCAGGGGAAGCCATGGTACTAAGTCCTACATGTGACAGCAATCCCCCCAGGTTTGTGGACATGGGCTCACAGTTCATGCATCTGCACCGCCAGGTAACTTGTTATCAGTACTGCTCTTCAATTTCTCCAATCCCTGTTTTAACATGTTACTCCATCAGCAAAGTTCATCATCTTTGTATTCCAGTTTATATGATATCATCTCGTAGCCCCAACTGAATTCAGTTTTCTAAGGTAGGGGTTGTTGTTTCCTCTGACTACCTGATCAACTGATGACAGGGGGATACACAGCCCCTATGTCTACTTTAGACAGACTAAAGTTCTATAAGCACAGGGGCTTTGGTGAGTAAAAGTTAAACACTGTAATAAATCCTACTCTATTGACGAGCCAACATAGTTTTCTGAGTATTTTTTTAGGTGAGTTAATTACGAGGCTTTTGATAGCACCATGTACTGCTATGTACCGGCTACCATCTGCCCCTGGATATCTCCAATAACCCCACTTCAAAAAACCTGAACTAACCCTTTAAGAACCTGATACTTAACACATCTTTATAATGACGGCAGCTTTAGCCTCCCCTTGGACATGAAACTCCAGGCATTTGCCAACCATGCCAGCTGATAAAACCTTAATTGGGATTTTTCTTTGTCATCCTCTCTTTTTGAATGTGCCTCTTACTGTTCAGTTTTCAACAGGCTAAAAAAAACATTGAGGTTATCTTTTTATGTAAGGGAGTGGGGCTGCCCAAATGGCAAAGAAAATGTATGCTTGTACTTTTATTTAGGAATTATTACAGAAAACTCATCAACTGTATTAGATTCTTGTCAAACTTCTGTTTTCATACTTGGTTTAGTCATTGATCACTGTCTCAAGGAGTCCAGCAGCCCCCAGCTTCTCCTGTTGTCGTATAAATACAATTACCAGGCTGCTCCCATTCTAACACAAGGCCGCCCACGCTGATCAAGCCTGCAACAGCTCATGCATACAAAACAGCAATGATCAAGGGCTATTCTTTTTGTCTAAATATTTATGTTATCATTCACAGTGAGCTTAAAATTTCAGCATTTGACTCATAAGCTTTTTATCTCGTATGATTTTGCGCAGGGATATGATGAGCCATGAAAGTTTTTTAATAGAAACAAGAAGAAGATCAAAAACACTTTAATCCTTCTATGTCCCTGGACTTGTACACTTATAAAGAACCATCAGGAAGGTCCAGTATCGTCAGTTGTAAGATGTTTTAACCCTTTTAAGTTTCTTTTTTCCATTCCATTATGAGTAGAAGCAGAATAAAACAAATCAGACAGAAACAAAGTGTGACTTTCTAGAAGGCTGAAGAGTTGCCCAAGCACTAAACTTAGTGGATGGGGATAGCTATCTATCTATCTATCTATCTATCTATCTATCTATCTATCTATCTATCTATCTATCTATCTATCTATCTATATCTATATCTATATCTATATCTATATCTATCTATCTATATCTATATCTATATCTATATATCTATATATATCTATATATCTATATATCTATATCTATATATATATCTATATATATATCTATATCTATATCTATATCTATATCTATATCTATATATATATATATATATATATATATGTTAGGATTGGTGCAGTTGTCACCGACCGGGCTTCATCAATCCCAGGTTCAATCCTGCCTGTGGCCCATTTGTGGAATGCCCCATTCATTCATGGTTTGCTTGGCTAGAAATACTGAACAATCCCTTCAATTCTCTCCTTTTACCCATTGATTTTGGATTTAAGGAGGCTTGACAGTCATTTTTCAACATTTGTTACATGACAGAGATTAAAGCAGAGCACGCAGGTTGATATGGTTATTTTAAAAGATCAACTAAAATGATAAAAAAGATATATTATTAAAAAATATGGCATATAAATCAAAGTTAGTTAAACATAGGACTATAACAAAGACATGTGTGTTAGCTTAATCAAAACTTCCTGACAATATAAGAAAATGCCTTGACCACATTCAGATCAACGTCACATTTGTTAACCTGGGTGATATGCTGATGTTAAGGTAAAGGGGAACAAGAAAAATATTTAACAGACAAACAAAAGAGACTGCAGATTTGTCTGGTCCATTGCACTTATTCAGGCTTACTTGAATACTAATTTAACTTAAGATCAAAATATTTGTTGTGTAATCATTTTAGCTTTTAATTTGCGTTGATCTAAAGCCTGATTGGAATTCACTTGAACAGACAATTGAGGGTGGTATATTTATGCTTTGGGTAAATGATTCAACAAAATGAAAGGTTCTGGTCTATTTGAAGTGAAATTGCCTTTTCAATGCATTGTGGCTCTGGTGCAGCTAATTTATAAACTTAATGTCAGAGAAGTTTAAAAGAAAACACAAGGAGACCTGGGTAAATGTGTGCACTCACATCTTTAAAGCAACATGAACGATCTCTGAGTGCAAAAGCAATGCTGTCAAGTAAACATACCAAACTGAACGCCATATAAAGCATTCATATATGTGCCATTTCACCACGTGCAGCTGTGGCTAATCTCAGCATTCTGCACTATCTATAGAGGACAGAAGACGACTGCACCAAAAAGGGCACCCCAAGTTGTACAACAGGAGTTCAATCCCCAGGAGGAAGCAGCTGGACCTGACAGAGCTGATGACAGATTGAACTACAGGTGGGCATGCCCAAACCTTCACCAACAGAGATGAACACAGCTGTAACTGAGGGTAGCGAAAGTAAGCAGAGGTCAAACTCATGCTCCTAAAAGTGGGTTAATAACAAGAACTTTGGTGGCATCATGTAATACATTGGCTAAGCATATGTCCCTGGATATTTCTCTGAGGAGCAAAGCTTCAAGTTGCTGCAAGCACTCATATTCAGCAGTACCACAGGCCTCGAGCAACCTCAATTCAAAGACCTGGACTAACCCTTTCACAATTGTTTTGTCCCATTATCTTTGTCTTAGCCAGTTTAGAATTTCAGATGAGTCATCCTTGACAAGTTATCTCTGACATTATCACTCCCCCATATTTAGTGTACTGAGTTCAAGTGGAGTTGAGGAGATGAGACCGGACGCAAGAAAATGAGATTTATTATGTTGTTAGTGTATGAGCGACAAAGGTCAGGCTGTTAGAGCTCATTAGTAGCATTTGAGTGGCCATGTTATCGCCTCTCTTGAGCACAGCATGTCCCATGGGTTCTCACTCTTTGACTCAAGACAACCCAGTGTGCTTAAGTTACTATCTCCATGTAAAATGAAGGCCATCTCAGCTTACCAAACCATCCCAATACAGCCTGATAGTTTGAATGAACACCTCATGCTAAATTAACTGTGTGCAGAAGATTTACACCAACAAACAAAAAATAAGTGAACAAATATAATATCTCCTTCTGGTGTTCTGAGTGAAAAGTTCTCTGATTTTAAAGGCAACCTGACAATTTACTGAGTCTTGCAGAGGACGATTTAAACAGGAGACCAATTTGTGCTCAGCATTGTGTGTGACCAGTAAATAAAATGACATTATAATTCTGATGATAACATGGCATTTTAAATTCCACTGAAAAAGGAATAGTTGAAATTTTGGAAACATACCATCTTCTGCAAAACCCCCTCCCAAAGATGCCAACAGACAAACTAAACAGAAAAACTATCACTAAAATCAAACAGACACAAGGACACTTCTGAAATGAGAAGCTGCATCTTAAGAGGCTAACTTTTAATAAATTTATATTCAGCAGAGACGAGTATGACGAAGACAGGTCTATGAGCCAAAAGATCTGTCACTAGCTTTAGTTCTTACTTAAAGGTGTAGTCAGCGATCTTCTAATCTTCTGATCAAATGCAGTATTTGTGAAATTCACCGTATGTCTCCTCTCCATCCACAAGATGTCACCACTGACAGCATGTTGAAAAAAAAATTTGGTCTCAATACACAGCCTTGACTCAGAATTTCAGCCGGTAAATACTGTGACTCGGACCAAGTTACCAAAACAGAGTAAACCCCCCCACGTCCAGGGGGCGATCATACTCATGTGCAGATCAGACAGAAGGGAGAGGGGGAGTCGCAGTTTTCGTAGCGTGCGCAGTTAGCGTAAGAGAGAGATACAATAGTTGCGGTAGCAATGGCTGAAAACAGCCCAAAGAAAGAGGTCAGAGGAGTGAAAAGTGGAAAAGAAGGGCTATGACCAAAAGAGCAAAGAGCCGGATCAACATTGGTGTTGCTTTCCGACGGTGGAGGGAACTCCGCCAACTGAAAGACCTGAAAACAGACGCGGATGTCGCCGTCCGTCTGCTGGATAGGTAAGCTAAGCAACATTAGCTTCGTGGTGCTTCACATAACAGTAGCAGCCATCAGGCATTCATCTTATTGTCTAATCTGCCAAAATACTGTTGTTGTGATGTTTTCAATATTGGCAGTCGAGTTGTCTGACCAGTCGGGGTTTCCTTAGCTGCGTCAGCTACGCAGTTTCTACGGCCGTTTCCATGACGATGCACGTCCATCAGCTTTCGGGAGGCGGATCTAAATTCCAATATAAACAAATCCTCCACTCGTCTTCTCCCACATCGCTGACTAAACCTTTAACTCCACTCGTCTCTGCCCACCTCCCTTCCTTCGCCCACTTCCTGTTTGTACCCTTCTGTTTAAAGCTGTGGTCTACGATTTGAAACCGCAGCCTGCCCCCCTTCCCTCACCTCTCCCCTCCGTGTTCCAAGATCCCGCCCCCAGCTCGTGTCGCCTCATAAAGCCCCCTCGGACAGAGCTACGAGTGACTAGTATAATATATCAGCAGCAAACTCAATCAAAAACAGCTCAGCTCAACTGAAAATATCAAACACGACAGACATCTCACTTATAACACACAGCAGTAGCCATTTCAACTGGACCGGCGGCAATGCGGGTCTGGCGCCGCCAGAGCGGAGCCGAGTGTGGGGGAGGATTTATCTTTCTCAGCCTGTCCTCCCCAGCTCAGCTTACAGTGCAAACGATTAGCGGCTAACAGGCTAACCCGCTCCCCTACAAGTTATTAGCCCGTGCAGGCACAAACTAACCAGAGTTATTCAGCAGACATCTCCCACTGTAGTAAACAAAGCCATTACCTGATCAACCAGGGGCGAAACGGTCGATGCTGAAGGTCTGACGGCCAGCTGAGGCTATTCGTTAGCCGTTAGCTGTTAGCCCGCTAACAGGCCTCAACCCGCGGGCAGAGCTCTGTTGGGCCCCGCGGGAGACGGAGGCGGCTTCGGTCTCGGCGCTAGGCTTTTCCGGCTCCATGATAGTTCAGCTAACGCTGCTAGCTGCTCACTGGAGGTAGAGGGGAGGAGGCGGGACCATGGGCATGACGCTGCGTAGCGAGGGAGATGAGGATTGGATGGACTCACAGACCAACTCACGGACCAATCGATCCTCGCAGGTTCTTAGGCTTGATTGGTCAGCTAGTATGCAGCTTTTCAGCGGATATACTGAATGGATTTTTTTTGTTCTTTTTGGTCTTTATACTGTGTAGATAGGACCATAGGACCATAACAGCCTTATAAACGGTGTTATTAATATGTACAAAGCTTCCAAATCGTAGACCATAGCTTTAAGAAAGAGAAACCCACATGGTCTCTGAAAGCACTTGAAACTGGTGGAAGTAATAATAAATAAAAAGGTTACTGAAAATCAACAAATGAAAATTAGACATTGCTTTTGAATTGAAGTTCACTAGAAATATTAAAATAAGAATGAAACTGGCCTGATCAAAAATGATGGTACCCCCAGAAAAGATTGAAAAATGATTTGACCATAGGGACATGTTAAACTAAGATGTGTCCTGTAACTAGTTTCACAGGTGTCTTCAAACTTTTAATCAGTCATTCTGCCTATGGAGGAGGTGAGAAGTTTGCAACACAGATTTTTTTCCTGAATTGGGTGAGCTAGAGAATCAGGGCAGTTAAAACCAGCACTGCCCCTGGAGGCCGTGTGCCTCTGTGTTAGTAAAAAGAAAGTAAGACATGTTTATTAGCAAGGGATTGTCAAGAGGCCATGACCTCTAAAGTTTGGTTAGTTTCATTTTGAATTGAAGTGACATGGAAAGGCAGAGGCTCCATGATCTACAACAGGAATGGGCAACTGTTCATTCATGGTCCAAATTTTAATGTCCCTCTCCCAGTGCAGCCAATTAGTGTGATTAAAACATTTTAAAAAAATGAAGTCAAAGTAAAACTTGAAAAAACCTATCATGTCAACTTAAAATAGCAACATTTCCAAGAAATCAGAGCTATGCTTTGCGGTAATGTTTCTGTCAAACTCCCTTAATGCATCTGTAAAAACAAAAGTAACATTTTTGTAAAATATTCTTTCATAATTTTAAAAATCTTGTTATTTACATCAGAAAGCAAACCTAAGCCAACTGTGTTGGCTTAACTGATTAAAAATGGCAACTTGTGTTTGAATATATACTCAATATACTCAATATATATACTCAAAGCAGTGCAAAGAGGACAATTAATCAAAGGAAACATGTTTGTTAGTATTAACTCAATCCATAATGTGAATGAATTTTTATATTGACATGAAAACAAATTGAGTCAAGGTTTAGGTAAAATCTAAATCCTGATCTCTGTATCTCTGCCATCCAGAAGTCTAATGTTCTCTCTACTCTGCTGTTCAGCCAACACGTGGTTATAAAAAAAGACAGAAAGTATTCCATTTATCTGTCCAAACAAATATTTAACTCTTAAAGCTATTACCTGCCCACACTAATACTGTGTCAAGGATAATGTTTATTCCTAAATGTAACATTTTCTAACGGATCGTTTGGAGCTTTCAAACAGATATAGTTCAGTTATGATGGAGCAAGGCGTTTTGTGTTACATTTTTAAATTTTGCTTTTTCCATTTTAGACAACCTTCAAGTGTGAAGGATAAAGAGTAGCAGAAAAGATGTCTAAAGGCTAAAAACTCAGACTTTCAAAGTATATTGCAATGACGCACACCTGCATGTTTTCTGAACTGTGAGCTGTCATCTTCAGTAAATGAAAGCAAAAGCCTCAAAGAAGAACTGATCTAATACCGCTCTTTCAAGCATGTTCACCTCAAAGTAAGAAACCCTTCCTTTCAGCCCCATGTCCTTGTAATATCCAGTTGAAATATGGATAAAAAAAACTTCTGGATCCCTCAAAAAAAGAATTACGCAAATCAGGACTTTATTGCTCACAAAAAAAGGCTTGACATTTACTGAAAGGCAATTCTGTATTAGCTAAAAAAAAAAAAAAAGGCCTTTCAGTCGCTTTTAGCCTGCCAACATTTAAAAGACACTAATTCTCTGCTATTATGTGTTGAAAGTCCAGGCACAGCTCGACCAATTGGTTCATCCAAAACTCTTAAATAAAAATAAAGACTTGACAGCTTGTGCTGCAATTGGAGAAAAGCTTCTCCTTAGTCATTCTCTGATTCATTATCTATGATGGACAAAGGAAAGAAGTTACAGTGGTCAGTGAACCACTGATGCTCAAGCTAAAGCTGCACTGACATCATGCCTGGCCTTCATCATGAACTAAATAACCTGAACAAATGACTGAATGAATGAAGTATCTGGAGATAATATGTGTTATGAATTGGCAATTCGTAAATATAGATCAATTGCATACACTAATGAATGGAAAGATGGTGAACATTATAACAAAATTAATTTCAGGTCTATTGTGCTCATTGTGTGTGGTGTGCAACAAGATGATGCAACATGACACACTCTAACACACTCACTCAAAAACCACCACAGTCTCTGAACTTCCAGTCTGTGATTTTACACTTTGTCATTACTTCTTCATTACGAATATCTGACACAGAAGGGATGGGGATTGATTAGATTTTGCAGATAGCTAATTATAGATAACAGATTTATCCTGTTTTTCTATTAATTCATGTGATGTGTCTGCATAAAAAAGCAGGCCTTTGCAGGTTTCCAGTCTCAACAACTTCAAACACATGGCACTCCTGATATCTGATACTCAATATTTGATCAGTGCAGACAACTGTTTCATTAAGTTTCTAGGGCTAACTCCCTTAAATGCTGTAGACGTGCAGTTAAAATCATAGGCTGTGTATATTCTTGAGAATCTTCATGCATTACCTGTTCAGCATATAATTATATAAAGAAATGGATCAGTTAGTTAACTGCTGTTTCAGTCTGTGATCAAAACCATTTACTATCCTAAGTCCTGATTTTCCAAGAAATGTCGTAGGCTATGTAGTCACATTTGTGAAATGTGCAGTATGCCAAAATATCAGGATGTCTTACTATTTCTGTATGCAATGGACCAGTCGGCTCAAGTGGGCTACTCAAGTGCAACCATCCTTAGCAATGTTAGCATTAGCGTTGATTCCACATCTATAGCCTATTACAATATAGCAAATTAAGCTAGGTAGCTTACATTTTCTTGAGGTGTTACATAGATGTAGCTTATATTTTTCAGTTGTGTTTGTGGATGAAAATCATGACCGAACTAAGTAAATCCCTCTTTATACTTCTTTTAGCCTATTGGATGTTAGCTGTGCTAGCCATTAGCAATTGTTTGCTTTCATTTTTAAGATGAGAAACGAAAATCAGCCAAAAAATTGTGTTGTAAAAGTATTCTGAAAATAAAATATCTACATTTGTAAAATTAAAAGAAACTTGAAAAAGTAGGCTACCTATTTAATATAAATGATGTTGTAGAAATAGTCGCTCTAATCCAAACTTTATCATAGATTGCCATAATTAGCATTATTTAAAATGTACTACCGGCAAAAAAAAAAATGCTTCAGCCCAGCTTGGTGTAGTATACTACATAATAACAGCTGCTCGACAGTCTAACTAAGTAGTGCTATAGTATGCACTTGGCAGTATGTGATATACAGTATTCTGTATTGTAGTAGTAGCCTCCGCAGTATGCCGCTTCTAAAACAGGATCTGTCTTTATATCTACCACCTTTGCAGTGAGGCATCCTGAGGCACAGAGGATCTGCAGCTCCACACACAACACACAGGTGTGGGTAACCATTTAGCAGGAAATGTTCAAAACTATGTTTACAAACTTTCAGAGGGTTCTTTCTTTTTTTTATCTTGGTGTTTGTAACACGCAGGATGGAGAATCACCCCCTCGGCTGCTCTGCCCTGTGCTGTAGTTGATTCCCTCTGTGTGACAGATGTGTCTGGTATCAGAGTGTGTGTCTGAATCAATAAACAACCATAACTACACAGTGTGAAGTCATGGTTCACAAACAACATGTGCAGTGTGCCAAATGATTTATATGTTGGAAACAGGCAATTATTTGGGTAAAATGTGATTAGTCAGTATAAAGCATGACTAAAATCTGGTTGACTCATCACACTCCAGTTGTTGATCTTTTTACTTACAGAGTAGATTACAGAGTGCTACTTAGCCCATGCTTTCACAATTTTAATAAACTTGTTGCATTGTTACTTGAGTACGCTTATGTGACTCAACATTTGAACCATGTTATTGTGCTTGTCTCAGTAGACCTTCTAACACCAATTGATTTTTATTACATCGAAGCAAAAATTAAAACAGTAACAAGAGGGAAATCAATTAATCAATCAGTTTTATTTATAAACCTCTAAATCATTACATATTATATCACAAGACACATCATAAAAGAGTAGGTCAATACTGTACTCTTCTTTTTTTTTTATTATTATTATTTTTTAAATTTAATCTTATTTATCTTAAATTTCATTTATTAAGATCCAACATGAATCGAATATGAGTGCAGCACTTTGCCACAACAGCTAACAGTAACAGTGGAAAGAAAAAAACTTGTTTAGCCGTCATTCACTGCAGACATGACAGGAGTGTGAAAATCAATTCAACAGTATACATTTATGGATGTCCAAACCATATTATTTTCTTATATTTCTTTTCTGTCTAAAAGACATTTTAGGAGGAAAGACCCTGAAGATGCAGCATCTTGTTTCCCAGAGGATCGTCCTCTCTTTATGCTTATGAAGGTAGTTGCTACCTCCATCAGTCTCAGAGGGAGGTGCAGAGGGAGGTGCACTGTGAGGTCTCTGCAGAGGTGCAAAAAGTTTTTTTCTGTCCTGAAGATCCTGAACTGAGTTCAAATTATTTTGTCTCTGAACGTTTCTTAGTTCTCTTTTTTGCTGCTTGGTTCCTCAAACTACCTTTGTACACTGTTGGCTCCTTTTTGTAATAAATAGAAGAATTAGGAAAAAGGTGGTGCCGAATTGTTTTGCTAAATTATTTGTGCTTTGAAGAGGAGATTACGGCAGGTTTTTGGGGGATGATTCCCATGTGTATAACTGTGTTGCTTATCCAATGACTTCACGATCATTACAAGTAGTGCTTAAAGGTGATTAATTAGGCTTTCCAATGCTGTAAAATGAAAATGGTTTGGTATTATTAAAGGGGAGAAATTGTCTACCAAAATAAGTTTTCCAACTTTTGAGGAGTATGTATTTTTTCAGTCCTCAGGCTGTATCTTGACAGACAGACAAACTCTATTGAACTTTATTGAAAGTTTCGTCAAGTGTGTAATTAAAACATCTAAATGATAATCAGGCTTGTGCTCATGTAGACGCATACACTGTTTCAGTATGCACAATCACTAAATCTGATTTTTTTTTTTTATTCAATGTATTTATTGCATTCACTTTAACAAATGTTTTTAAGTCTCTGAACAACAACCAGTGACTTACATCCTGTGCCCCTCAAAGTGACCACAACACAAAATAGAAACATTCTTTTTCAATGTTGAAAACACACACAGCTTTTACAAACTAAAAGTGCACCAGAATGATTTTAGATGCTGTCAGACAGGAATTGCTCATGAGTGCTGTCACTGGTGCCCAAGCTGCTGTTTCTGTGCATTTGGCAGTAAGAGCATGTCAGTCCAAAGACAGCAAAAATTATACATAAAAAAAGTATTCCAAAATAAATCAGAACTAAAAACAGTCTCCCCATTTAGAAGCTACAGTAATGGACTGTCAAGACAAGTTATTTTGTCAAAGCGGAAAATTTCCATCACAACTCCTGAACTTCCAAACCATTATGTGTGATTCTTTTATTTTTTCAGAGAAACCATCATGGCTTTCAGGAGTCTGTCAAAAATACAATTCGAATTAAGAGAGGAGCGAGGATCAGAGAAATGGCAGAGGATAAAACACTAAAAAGAACATCATGAACATTTTAAAAATGAAGGAAGAGAGGTAAATTAGATGTGAATTATTATAAACTCTTGAATATTCTTCCAATTGTCTTATATTAATTTCACTTTTCCCAGCAGAGATTTGTCACAGCTCCTTCAAAGCCATAAATAGGAAAGGTTTGCTTTGATAAAATCAAACATTTCCTATTTATATAAATCAAGTGACCAGACAAAGCTATAGCAGCAGGGCTATGGTCATGTGTGGCTAATTCTCTAATCAAGATGACAGAGAGAACAACACTTATTATTTCTAACTAACTAAGCACATAACTTAGGCCTGTTTCAGTTACTTTTTATTTGCAAGAAAAGCACTCAATGGTTCATCAAGTATATTTTCCTTTTAAATACATTTATGCTTCTGTAAGTTTTACACAAACAAAGTTACAGCCAATTACAGTTTCTTTCTAAACTTAATATTGCAATGTTTAATGTTTTCTTAGCAGATTTTATCATATTTTTCTCTTGTATATATGACATTTTTATGTGTTTAGAATTGACTGGCTGGCCACATTGATGGGGAAGGGGTCAGCCAGTGCCCTCCCCTCGTTTTTGATTGCAGAGATATGGGCTGTAGACAAGGCTGCTTTAAGAACTAGATTCAGTGCACAAACAGAAGTTTGTGTTACGTCTTGACAATATCAAGCCCTTAGATATTGCAAAAGGATTTTGATATTTGATACAAAAGTAAAGCAAATAAGTTACTTTTTAATTCAGTAATTCACTTTTCAAAGTAAGGTTCCCACACACTGTTTATGATCTTTATGTAAGCCGTTTTCCTGGGTTAACACTGGTGTATTCATTTTGTATCTGCCAAAATGAAATCCATTGACTCACCTATCTCTTCCCTGTCTCACATCATAAAGCTTTGAACTGGATGTGGAAGAACAAATGATTGTTTAAACCTCAAAATTGAGTCAATCGCTTTAATTTAAATCGATTTTTTTCTACCTACTGAATTAATAAGCCACGTGAGCAGAAGTGGCAGAGGCTTGACATCTGTATGACCCCCCTGAATGAGATTCTTTGCCCAGACTATGACCTCTTTATTGATGTCTTACATCCATGGATCCTCCCCCGCCTGGAGGTCCAAGAGTTGCTCCCTGTTCATGGTTTCCTAAGCTCATCACTGATGCTCTGACTAAAGGATTATCTAAAAAGTAAGTGTTTAATTTCCTGCTCACCTTGTAACCCTTTCTTTGACCTTTGAGTACAGACTGAACATTACATGAACATCATGTAGTTCTGCTGTGAGGTGCTGTTTTTCCTTGAAGACACCAGTCCAGTAAAAGTAGGTATCTAGATTATCTCCTCTACTATGTACACAGTGATGTATTCTATCACGATAATTTAAATCTCTTTAAATGCCAATTTATGTGTGAGCTGCAATGCTAGCAGGTCATTAAATACCTGGAGGAAATGAACTTCTGGCTTGTCTAATGATGAAGGGGGTTTTGGGTGGACATAAAGGTCTGCTTTGAATTCATGCCACTTCACTTCCATGTAGGTAGCTACTCGGATAATTCCTGAGCTCCTGAATCGATGATTTCTTATGTTTGTTTTTTATGCTTTGATAAATTTTATATTTTTTCATACACTGCTTAAATTGTTTTCAAATAGGGAAATAAGTAGTGCTTGTCTAGATAATGAAAAGACAAAAGACTTCCAAAAAAGCCACGACATTGTATTAAATCAGCGATTCACAAAACCTTTAAAGCTGTATTAAATAGAATGAAGCACAAGGACGAAAAAAAATAGGTGGAGATGTGGAACGCTCCACTCCACTGATCTCCTGGAAACAGAATTGATTTCATCATTGTTTAAAAAAGCAGTCTGACAGAGAGAAAAACAAAAACTTGTATCCTTTACTGATCAACTTAAATGACTAAAAATAAGGGGGCATGCATGCCAGACCAGTGCATGCAACATTTATACTCCTACTCCTCATTTATCCTCCTGTTTTATCCTTTAAGCAGTGCTGAGGACTAGGCATCCAAAATGACTTTCATGTGGATAACTGATGTGAGATTGCTGATCAAAGAAGAAGTGTAGTCAAATTGAAGTAAGCAGTATGAGCACAACTCTGGAGGCCATTGCTGTTTTAGTAGGCTTCATGCACACGTGGAATGAGCCCGCTGCTGCGTGATTATAAACTGTGAATGTGGTGCTCCAGGTGAAAAGTCTCCCTTTTTAAGAGGCATGTCTGTAGACACAATTCTAGGGGACTGAAATATTGCTGTTTTCCAAGTTTGCTCTCTTGAACCCTTTTTCAGACCTCGCCAATTTTCAGGCACTCAAAATAGTTTGGTTGCATTCACGAACAGGCAGACTGAGCCTTTGTGTGTGAAGTCTGCATGTTTCTCTGTGCATGTGTGGATTTCATACTGGCTCATCACTTTCCATGTTACTTAGTTAGTTAGTTAGTTAGATAGATAGATAGATAGATAGATAGATAGATAGATAGATAGATAGATAGATAGTTAGTTAGTTAGTTAGATAGATAGATAGATAGATAGATAGATAGATAGATAGATAGATAGATAGATAGATAGATAGATAGATAGATAGATAGATAGATAGATAGATAGATAGATAGATTTCACCTTTATTCTAGACAAAAATGATGCTGTCCTAAAATGATCATGATGAACAAACATCCCTCTATTTTCCTCTAATCAGTTCATTTTCCTGCTCTTCAGTGGCCATTCATGCAACTATCACTGTCGAATACAAACCTCTTATCTCCACTACTGCTACTTTTTCAGTAAATGAAGTAAATGCTATTCCACTGAATGAATAAATATTGTATTGTCATGTTACTTTTTTAATTCATTAAACTCATTCACCAACATGGAAAGTGACTAACAGTTTTAAGAAAAAATAAGATTTTGTAAAAACGATATGTCTCAAATTTTTTGTTTTATTTTGGGGTTTTATTGTGTGTTTTCCATCAGAGTTTATAGCTAGCACCAGGTAGCTTGCATCACTTATGGAGAAGTTTTAAGTAGGCTGAGTAAAGACCGCAGTGAAAAATTATTTGATTGCTGGCCGCTGGTCAGACTGGGAGACAAGGATACCCAACAAGGAAATATGTCTCCTTTTGTCAGCACTGTTTTATGTCCCAGTTGCTTTTCTACTTTTAACACTACTTTTATTTGCTGCATGCAGCCTTACTGGAACAAAACCTGTCACCCTCAATTGACAACAAGCACGAACTGAGAGCCAATCCCTATATTCCCTTCTTTTTAGTTGTGTTGGACATCATAGTAGCTTTACAGCTACACTATGATGACCCTGCCAATGTTCAAGGGGTACTGTCGAACTACAAAAGTATAATATAATGGAAAACAAAGTGTCTGGTACCAACAGTTAAATAGGTAGGCTACCACAAATGGAAAAGTACCATACACAGTGTGCAAAAGTAAAGCTGTAATGAAATGTCTTGATTACAAATTGTCCCAGTATAGTACAATGATAACACTGCTGTTTTTTGGCAAGGGAAGTATTTGAAGCAAATGGCACTGTCCCCAAATCTATATAGCCTGGCTTCTGTATGGGGACTCTTTTGTAAAAAAAAATTTTTTAAAAAACCCTTGCTGACTTTCTTCAGTTCTCCTGAGGCTCATACAAATAAAACTGACAAGTATCTAATGTAACACTATGTAAAAATGCTTAACTACAAACTCCATTTCTAATGAAGTTGGTACATTGTGTAAGCTTTCCTCTGCTCAGACTGTACACATTATAAATATATAATCTACTGAAGACTAGAGGGCTTTAGCTGAGAGTAAAAGGCACATTAAACCTACTCTTACTAAAGGACCCTTTGTATGGAAACATGCGTTTTTCTGTTTTTGTGGCTCTCATATTGTTTGGACTTAAACAGGGTGGTTGTGACGGCTTCTGGGAGTTCATCAATCTTTGGCCAAGTAAGGAAACTTGGAGATAACTGCACCTCCGTCACAGATTCCCATTTGTTGCTCAGGAAGTGCCAGTACACTATCATACACAAGCAAACAAGAAAACTGAATAATCCAGCACAAACAGCAAAGCGAATGATTTTGACCAGACATCATGAATGCTCATGTCAAGAATGTACCACATCTTTATTTATGCTGGACCAGCTAATGAACCAAAACCAAGAAAAGAAAGTTTGCCACGTAGCACAGATGGCATGTAGAATTTATTTTTTCTCATAATACAGTGTTTGATTGATGGCTTGGACAGAGTCATTACTTCAAAAGGAAGTCTTGGTCAGAACTATAAAGAACAACTAAACCACAGTTTACTGCAGTTAAGAGACTCAGTCTGGTAGTCCACTCACCTTCTGTTGGATGGTTGAAGGTTTAAGCCCAGCTCTTGCTATAAAGACACTTGAACCTAAGTTGCTCCCACTGCTCTATCAGTTGCATGTAAATCAGTATGCAATACAAAAATGCTCTGAGTCATGTGAGACTAGAAAAATATCATACAATCTAATGTCCATTTACCATTTAAATGTCAAATGTCAAGGCAAAGAAGCATGTGCACATTAAATCCTTTTCACTTTCCTTCGTCTTTTCCCAACAGGTATGAATCTAAACTCTAAGCACTGGATGGAAAAATAGGTTTGAGGCAATTATGAGGTTTTCCACCCTAATGTTTAACACATATTAATTCAAATTTTATGTATGTATGAATATTTTCATCCACTGCTCTTACAAAGCAGTTAAGCCAACAGGCCAAGCACTCCCAGTGGGTATACGATGGTGATTTATGAAGTTAATGTGTTAACTTAGGTTCGGGAGCTGGACCACGCCACAAACCACACCTCCAATCAGCTGACAAGCCTACTTATACTCAGCCATGCCTCATCGCTCAGTTTGTCTGTAACTCTTCAACCCTCCCACCCTTCAATCTTAATCATGCCCTTTTCTTTCTCCACTCAGCTCCTTGCTCACCTTATCCTAGGAGGGGGTCAAGATCAGCTCGAGCAGGACACGATGAGACGGGACCCCCACACTGAGTCTCGCTCTGCCTGGCTTATGACGTCCTTCCTAACGGCTCATCTCTCAACAAATCTCATGTCACACGTTCATCACTGTCATTCCTCATATTCCTAAACCTTCAGTAAACTGTCAAACGTATACATTTGTGGTGTGGTCCTTGCTAGTGAAAACTATGATAAGACTTCAAACACTGACATCAAATAGTCATCTTAATTTGGTCCAAAACGTAAATCAACATGACATCAATCCTTTGACAGACATCAAATCAACTTCAATTTGATGTCAACTTCTGTTGTTTGGATGTCAAACATATTGGTTAACAATGTAAGATGCAGTAATTGGGTGTGAGATTGATCCTTTGGTTGGACCTTTTTGCAACCATCATTTATCATGGTAGTTGAAATTTTGACCATCTTCAACATCAAATTGATGTCACAGTGCCCACTGGGCTATGTTGCACTACATGAAAAAGACAAAGTTGAAGGAAAGGGGTCACTGACATACAGTATTGCACTATGACTTGTTGTGGAAACAAAGAGTTGAGAGCAAGTTTTTTCCAGCCCATGTGCTCTTTTACCATTTTTAGTATCAAACCTGGATACTTTTTTAAATATGTAAATCCAGAATGAAATACCTAGAGGCTTGTTTATTTATTTATTTATATGTTTGTTTAATTATCATTTTAAATTAAGTACATATAAAAAATTAATGTGTGCATTAAAACATATAGAAATCCTTAATGCAGTGGTTCTCAGTTGGTTTCTGCGATATGTGCACAATATTGTGCCAGTCCCCACTGTAACTTATATGACTCTTTGCTGTCTCAGCAATTAACACCTTTGTATCATCAGCGCTGAGTTTACAAAGTACAGAAAACCGTGTATGCGTCTTCCATGCACCTTTCCATTGATTACATGCGTGTTTTGGCAAATGGATGATGACATCAATGTGATGACATCAGCTCGATGCACCAGAGGAAAAAAAACAGCCGATTAGACCTGGGTCTGCAAATAGCGGGAAAGGAGTAGTTGTAAGTGGATTATCACATGTTAAAAAAACAAAAATCTGCATTAATCCACTAATTTTAGTGTGAAAGTGGTAATAGAGATGAGAGGTAAAATAGTGGGTAAAGTGCAGAGAATGAAGGTTTAAAACCACAGAGATATGGACAGACATCTAACCAAAACAAAAAAAAATAAAAAATAAGGCCAGAAAATTATCTTTATAGCTTCCCATTATTGAAGTGTAATCATGACAATGACAGATGGTATGAAGAGGCCGACATTTTTCTTTGTGTTTGTTGTTTGAACAAACTTGTATAGGACTCATATTGATTTTCCTGATCAGGACAATGAATTAAGTTTTTATGTTTACATGAGAGCCACTCTAGTGCATGAGGAACACCTTAGTTCAAGGTTTCTTCCACCACACCATGACCAGTAAACATCCGCTGAGATTATGGCAGCATTTAAAATCCAAAGGATACAGTTCAGAGCAGAGCTCACCAATTTGATTTGAACAAGGTCCAGATTTTTTTCTTGACAAATGCAGTGTTGGCAGGATTTTAAGATACAGTGAAAGGATAATAATTAACATACTATTTTTCCAATATTGTTTTTTCTGAATAAAATAAATCTAAGCCTTGAGCAGCTGGATAAGTTCCTTTCACTCACGCAGCTGCAAACCACAGGAGCCCAATTAAAATATCCTGACCACTTTATTCTGGAGCTGCCATTTGTTTTTTCATCACTGATTCAACTCTTCTAAACTCTTGGTTTAATGTTGACTAATTATAACTGGTAGATTTTTTTAGAACTTGGATGAACTTGTTTCAATTGCAAATTGTTAGGTCGTGTCAATACTATATTGAACTGTGGTAGGTGAGCACATTTCAGGGGTTATGTGGAAGCATTTAATTATTTATTTCCAACTTGAGAGTACTGAGAATAGTCAATAAAATGGTAAGTGTGCACTACAGCTAGTGTCCCTGGGGAAACAACAACCTGTGCCAATCACCTGTGGCACAGGTAACTGTCATTACAGACACTCCCCAAGTGTTTGGTGGTCTGGTGTTGCTGTTAACGGACTGGCTTTGTTGAGTTATTTGGCAGGACTTCACAGCAAAAGAAGCACTGAGGCTGCAGTGGGTCAACGGATTTAGAAGTGAATCCATGAACCAGTCTGATTATGTTCTACTTTGAAGAATCATCAACAGGTATGAGTGAGGGGGAAATCATGGTATAACATATCAGCACACAAAAAAAAGAAAAAAAAAACAGAGACAAAAAAGGCTGGGAACCACTGCTATAGAGTACCAAAGTGTCTGATCAGCTGTACATATTTGAGCTTCTACATACTAGCACTAGTTTGGCTTCCATCTAGGGATGTATTGATACCAATACTTTAGGGAAATGCAACAATACCAAGTACAAATATTAGTACAGAATAAAATAATTGCATCCAATAAAGTATTTTGAAAGTTTGTTGTATATCCATTTGTATGACCCTTTCTGCATGTTTTAGTCTGTAAAGTTAGACAGCCAGGTAAAACCTCCAATAATCTACTAAACACAAGAATTGACTTTTCTTAACATTACTGAAGACTAGTTTGTTATTTTTATTTTTTGGTTTTGTAAAATACAAAACACACAGAATTCACACCAAATCAGTAAAAAATGAAAAATACATACCAATACCATGAAAACACAAGTAAGCATTTTACTGCTTGAAGATACAGCTAGCTAACCAAGGCCAATAAACAAAGGAAATAGCTGCTATCACAAACACTAGCTAGTGAGGGCATAGCGAAACACAAACAACTAAAAAGACTCTGCGTCTGATTTTCTTACAGTATTCAGCCTTTTTATAATTACAAGACAATACTCTTTGAGGTCAAAGCCTGATAGAAAATCACTCAGCAACACTTAATTTTAAATAATGCATAATATTTGTAATATTTGTCACATTTTTTTTGACAATTGACCTAATATTTAAGGCTGCACACCATTTATTGCCCCCTTCTATTCCTCTTTACAATTGAGCTGTGTATGGTCTTGAGTATGCCCTACTTTTGTCATCATTATCATTTATGTTAAAATGTCAGCAAACTGCAGACTTGCTCTAAACCAAAGCATGCTTGTTGGTGATAACTGTAATGTACAGACCCACAGCCTAACAGCTACATTATCCCCCTCCTCTGGTCTCTTGTTGTCTTTGACTGACTTGAGTGTTTTCAGTTGAATCAGCACGATTTATTTACTCAGCTATTTATACTTGTCATTTTACTTTTAGCAAGATTAAGATCTGACATGGGAGAAAAGCTCTTGAAAAGTGGCAACCCCTTTAATCTTAACACATGTACATCCAAGCAGCCTACTACAAAACACAACAAAGTATGCCATACTTACATACTATATTGGGTGCACTGTGTAGTGGTGTTTTAACTGTTTCCATAACATTAGTATAATTCTGTTAATTTTTTAAATGGGACATTGGTCACACAGGGGTAAATAACAAAAACAAATTTGAGAAGAAAAAAAAAACATAATAAAAATGTGTTTTAAACATCTGATTTTAAAGTAATTAATTATCAATTATATGGCTCAGTGTATTTGGAGAGCTCGGTATTTTTGCTGGGATATGAAATTGGCCACTTTGGTCTAATTGCATCCAGAGTTCATTAAAACTGTAATGTAGAGAACAATGCTGTAAATAATGAGCTAGTCCAATCGCATAAGAAGCAGATCATAGCAGGCTGAATAATTGCTTAATGTAGGGTTTGATTAAATGTTCATTAAGTGGGTTTATGTCAGCTCTAAAGAGGCTCCTGCAGTGACAGCAGCTCTCCTCAGCACACAGTGAGTCCTGTGAACCAGAGCCAACATAATGAAAACACTGAGGTATAGTGTGATACAGACAAACCACTTGATTCCAGACAAATCAAGACACTTAATGTGTCTTGTTTACCAGGTTATCTTTGGATAACTCTATTATTATATGAATGTCCAGTGATGATGTTCTTCTCTGAGGTTAAGTGTTTCTATTCTGTGCTGTTAAGAGGTAATGTAGCATCCCAAAGAGCCTTGCAAACCAAACGTTGATCCTCTCACATGCATAGTATATCCATACATACACAGCAGCGCTGCATTATCACTCGTTACACATGATTTACCCATGAGAGTGAGGATCTGCATTGCCTCACATATTTAATTTGAATGCAATAGAATGAGTTTTATATCCCAGTCATTTAAGAACAGAGCAAGACAAAAACCAATAGCATGGGGAAAAAAAATAATCAGCAGCTCACAAACTGCACATAAAGTCCTTACCATTAAAAAGCATATGAATGCTGTAGGTTATAAAAATTACATGAGCCTTTTATGGAGATAAAGCAATATGACTGGAAGTGCTGCATAACCAAATAAGGTCTGCATCACTCTCATTTCTGGTTACTATTAGGAATAGCTTTACAGGAAGCATCATAAAAATGAACATTAAATACCACCATTTCCCCTACTGCCGATAGAAATAGTAAAAGCTGAATAACAAAAACTTTCCAAATGTAATTATGCCATATGCAGACTTTGTTGTATGCACGACGTGTTGTGCATAAGGTGTTATTCCCTGTACTGGGCCTGAATTTGCTTAATGTTTTGTCACTGACTGTGACTAGTTTTCTACAATATTACATGGGAACAAGGCTCTACTATTATCTCATACACTTGTGGCACAACTAACTACAAACCAAATTTGATGCTTCATTTTGAGCCCTATTGGAGTGTTTGTCCAAGAGCACATGACACAGGAGGTTGGGGTGTGTCTGTTTTTTTTTTTTTTGTTTGCTATTTTAACGGAGCATATTTAAGGCACAACGTGAAATATCAGCCAGATGGCATTTTGCTATTTTACATGAGGCTTCATTTCAGCTGGATTACTAAATGACTATTATTGTATAGTACTGTTGGCCTACTCTTGTGCTCCTAGTGATTCTCAGGCCCCATCCACACGAAGCCAAACCGAGGTCTACACGCATACGTTTTCTGCCGAATCTGCGTATCATCCATATGAAGACGGCGTTTTGGGGGTCTGTAAACGATCATTTTTGAAACCAGGCTCCAGAGTGGAAAGATTTTGAAATGCCGTATACACAGCTCCGTGATTACTGGCCCTCCGCAAGTTTTCAGATAACGTCATGGTTTCATATCTTCATAGACACGCATGCGCTACACGCGGCAACGACAACAACAATGGCGGTGTACGTGAGGCATATGTGCTGATGAAGCTAGTGATCCTACTATCCCTGTTGCAGCAAAATCTCCTTCTTCTCAATCACCACCGACTTAAACAAACAATTATCGAGGACACATTACGGCACTTTATGATCACTTTATCACAATCTCTGTTAACAACTTTTGCTGCAAGTGCGCATGCCCACTGTTTTTCGTCTGTTTCCGCTTGTTTCCGTCATATCGTTACAACGCCCCTAGAGGTCTGGCATGTGTTTTACAGCGTTTTGATGTGTATCGAGTGCATTCATACAGACGCACACATTTTCTGAGACGCCTTCGTCTTTATGACAATCGTTTTGAAAACTGTTCAGCGTTTTGTCTTCGTGCGGATGAGGCCTCAGTTGCTTGATTTTTTTATGTTTTCTGGATTGTTTGCTTGTAGCTAACGGTCATTTAATGTTAAAAGTGCTTGTGCACTATAACATGAATGATGGTTATCCTGTCAGCAGGGTACGCGAGGGTTCTTCCGAGACTCAGTAGATATACAGGATGTGTGTGGTGTTGGCAGACAGTGAATGTGGATGTTTAATAAACAGCTCGAGCTAAGAGAGTACAAGCCTCCGGAGTAATGTGAATGCGAAAAGCTAATCCCCTGACTAACTTCTCTTTTGACAAACCAAGAGAGTGGCTGGACTGTAAGCAGCCGTTTGTGAGATTCAGAAATTCCACAAAGCTCGATAAGGAAGTGCTACTTCAGCTATGGAGAGCAGTGTAAACCTGTAACCCTGTGGCATACTTTTCCATGTGCCTGACTGAAGCAGAGACCTGTTACGCCCAGAACGAAAAGGAAGCTCTGGCTGGTGTGTGGGCTTGTGAAAAGTTTCATAGGTACTGGAGCAGTTCAAGCTTGTAAAAGACCACAAGCCACTTGTACCTCTTATCAACAGTCGTAGCTTAGACAACGTCCCACTGCAATGTCAGCATCTTCTCATGAAGCTCATGAGACTCAACCCAGGAATGGGGTATGCCCCAGGGAAAACACTCATAGTTGCAGATACCTTGTCACACAGTCCACTGGTCAACACGTGCGCTGACACAGACATACACAGTGACATGGCATGCTACGTTGACAGCATAATTGGAGGGATTCCAGTCTCTTAAAGCAAGATGGTGGGAATTAAGAAGGCCATAGCAGCTGACTCTGAGCTGCAGACTGTAGTGAAACTTACGCTACGTTTACACGGACACTACTGCCTTAAAGACACAAAGATTTTTCCTTTTTGTTTTAGAATTCTTCTGCGTTCAGACGACGACGCTCGGAGACAAGTTAATCCACTGTAGTATGCATGCTGGTTCAGTAGATGGCGGTGTAGGTCTGCAGAGAGGCAGCACTGCTACAACACACAAACGAAGAAGAAAAGCTTTCACAAACAACAATGGTGAATAGACGCACAGAGGCACAGGAGTTTCTTTTCTGGACAACAAATCAGTTCGGACAACAAATCTGTCTGGATGGTTTTGACTGGATAGCAAACCAAGCACGGTAAGACGCTCACACGTTACTCGGCGGACGGCCAAAGCTGTAGCTGTTCCTGGTATGCACGCACAGCCTTCATCTGAAAAAGCACTGCGCATGCGGTGACACCGGCATTTCACCCTGAAACGCTCTGATGCAGGTTGACATGGGGCTGCATGGAGAGTGTTTTGGAAACTTTCCACCTTGGAGCCTGTTTTCAAAAGTTTCTGTTTTCAACAAGTTTCCATGTAGACGCAAGGCCAAAACGCAATGAAAACTTATCGGATTCAACCGTTTTCGGAGCCATGTAAACGGCCCCTTATAAAAAGAGAATGGCCTGAACACATAAGCAAAGTTACCATAAATGCCAAACCTTATGTCTCAGTGAAATCAGAACTGTCAGAATACAATGGACTCATCTTAAAAAGAAACAGGATTGTTGTGCCAAGGTCAATTAGAGGGGAGATCCTTTTGAAAATCCATGAAGGACACCAAAGCCGGAACAAATGAAGGGAGAGAGCAAGTTCATCAGTTTGGTAGCCTGGACTTTCTGCAGAGCTCAGCAAGCTTGTGACATCATGCCAGTGGTGCTGTAAGCAGAGAAGAACACAACACAAAGAACCTCTCATCTCTACACCGCTTCCAGAACGACCCTGGAATAAAGTTGCAATGGACCTTTGTGAGCACGGATACCAGCACTACCTGGGGATCTCTGATTACTACTCCAGATTCACTGAAGCACGCCATTTGCCATCAACCACGACTGGGCAAGTTATCCAAAGCAGAAAATGTCTTTGCGAGGTTTGGCATTCCAGATGAGGTTGTATGCGAATAATGATCGGCAAAGAAAATCCTAAAGCAGGATGATCCTGTGATGGCTCTAATGTGCTACAGGTCCACCCCCTGTTCCACCACAGGATTCAGCCCGGTGGAGTTGCTGTTGGGAAGGAGAAATAGAACAGCACTCCCTACTTGGAGAAAAATCTCACTCCAAAATGTCCCAAATTTACAGCTGTGAAAGAAAAGGACAGCAAGGGAAAGGCTGAACAGGCCTACTGCTACTATCGCTGCCATGGAACCAGACTCTTGTCGATCCTGCAACCAGGGGATGTCATGTTTTTCAAACTGGACAATAAGAAGTTGTGGTCTTTGCCTGCAGTGGTCTGAAGTGAGAGCACTACCCCAAGATCTTTGGCATCAGAACACACTATGGAGCAGAGCTGAGCCGGAACTGTCGTCACCTTCAACTGGAGCCAGTCCCACAGCCCATCGCAGCAGCTCCTTGTGAAGCCTCAGAAGCAGATGCTCACTCCGACCCGCCTGACATTTCAACCTTGTTCCTGTTTGTCAGACAGAGGCCTCTCCTCCGACCAGTACCTTGCTAGCCTGTGACTAGATCTGGACGTGTGTGCAAACCAGTCAGTAGGCTTGACCTATAAGTCACACACAGACTCATGGCCTTTGGGCAGGATTAAAAAAAAAAGAAAGGGACGAGAAGGTGTTTTGTGGTTGTTAGGTGAGTGAAAGGGATACAATTGGAATAATATCAGCTAATAGATCCTATTATATGATATATGTGGTGTGATCATAGTGTAACTTAACATAACACCGCTTAGCGATAGCTACAGGGACCAAAATTAGGTCTTTATGACTCTACTTCACTGGGCAGTGATATAATGGTCACAAAGTAGCGTTAGATGTGAATGCAGCTTTAGCACTTGTGCTAATGTCTGCACGAGTAGTCTCTTCCTGCTTTTGTCTTGGTCATAGCTTCCACCTCTTCCTGTTTAAAAAGCACTGATTGGACAATTCTGCTTTGGGCTTCTCACAGCCATTGTAGATTAGAGCTTGGTAACATTTATCCAGAGCAGAAGCAGGCATAACCTGAATGAACACTTGCCACAGGCAGTGTTGTTGTTTCTTTTAACATTTTCTACCTATTTATAGGTTGTTTAAGGTAAACAAAAAACTCCAAGACTGGTGTTGGGTGGTGGGTGTAAGTTAGACCACTAGTTAGAAGCAGGAAATTTTTTAATTTAAACTGTGTTTTTGCATTTGACAACTCCATCCCTGGGCCATAGGACTGGGCTCCGGCACTCTGACTTCCTCTGGCATGAGATACTGGTGGTACTGAATGACTGGTTTCCTTGAGTTTTAGGCTTTGACACAAACAAACACATGTTTACCCATTCTAAAGTGATTTGTTAATAATACATTTTCTAAACTTGCAATCTCATTTTTGTCTCCATTTTGTCCCAATCTGTTAGTCAGGCTAGTATACTAGTATAAATATCATTATTGGAAATAGTTAGGCCTAGTTAAGAGTAATTAAAAGAAAATAAAGCAATACTTCTAAAAGTTGCCTTAAAGTTCAAAGTTTGTGTCATGTTAAGTGGGCAGCATTCTCAAATGGCCTTATATTGCTGCTAAAGTGCTACTGATTTATTTTGTAATGTTTTATTTTCATGTTCTAAGTAACATAGATATGCCAAGTAAACAAAGAAAGATGTGAAACATACTTACAGTGGGTCAATAAGACAAGCAAAAACAAATCAACATGGACAACATAGACATTGTACCCAAATCCACAAAACACATGAAAATAGAAAATAGACATAAAAATAAATAAACTAACAAGCTCAACCCCCTTACTTCATTTTCCCATTTTCCTTAAATTTAAATACTTCAAAACAATATACTTTGCATTTTTACTTAATCTTACGTCACATTTTTTTCCCTGGCCATAAGGGAAGAAAAAATATATTTTTCAACAGTTTCTACCTCAAGAAAACAATAATAGCTAAGTTTTCCATCCGAGCAGACAGTTTTCACACATCAGTATGTGCTTGATGGTAGTCACAGTCTGTCTACATACAAATAAAAAAAAATCATTCAGCTCCAAATAAGAATAAACCAGCGACAGATGAATCCCCTTAAATGTCTATGAGTTAAGCTCTTGCAAATACTTTTGCCCATATAATTTCAAATTGGTTATTTTGTTCTTGTCAAAATAACAACAAACAAATAATGCTCCAGTTCTTTTTTCCAGTGAGTAAGAGAGGGGAGGTATGAAGATTTCCAATGTTTTAAAATGAGTTTCTTAAATACCAGGGAGGGGGAAGAATATTCCAGCTATAAAATGCTAATGATTTCAAATGTACATTAACTCACTCTACTGTAATTACATTAAGGCTAATGTATGAGTACAGTCATCAACACTCTACGAAACTGAAGGAAACCCATTAACCTTCTCATGATCATTATTGTGACATTTTAATAAAGCAGGATCATTAAAGCATAAGTAAGCTTCATTACAGCACAAAGTGCATGAATAACTCTGTGATTAAACAGGGGGTGGCTGAGTGCAACACACACACACACACACACACCCACTCACTCATATAAACACACTCACAAGCCACCTTTTTAGGTTCACTCATTCAACTGCTCATAAATGCATTTGTTAATCAGGAAATCAAACAGCAGCCACTCAGTGCAGTTGAGCATGTCATTGTTTGTCATGTGTGCACAATGCCATCAATATTGACCAAAACCTCTGATGAATGTTATCAAACTCAGTGCTCAGAGCTTTAAACGCTTCCCTGCATCGACAGCAGACCACAACTGACACCGGATAACACAGCACCCACCTACGGTCTAACTTCACATACTTTGATTTGCTGGATCAGATTATGGAAATGTTTTGTCGAGTACTCTGGGAATCTGCAGTAAGTGATGTAATTGGGGCAGTAAGTAATGTTACTGTTACTATTTTAATGGTATGTTGTGCCTAAGTATCAAGAGTGACCCTAATGTATTGCAAACGATTATTGCTAACTGTAGTAATTTGCTGTTAACAATGACCAAAGTTTTGCTGTACTACTAGTATTCCCCCTGCTGCTGCTTTAAATACTACAGCAGCTATATGAGCTAACTTATCAGCCTGTGACTTGTAGTTGCTGGGCAGATTGTATTCTCCCTGCTAACAACTGCTTCAAATTGAGCAGAGACCACCTCTTTTTTTTTGTTTGTTTGTTTGTTTGTTTGTTTGTTTCAAAACATCGATTTATTGCTGTGTTCATTTTAATAAAACAAACCTGGTCAAAAGAGAAACGCCCCCTAGTGTTGAGGCAGCTTCTCCAAATGACCCAAGTGTGATAAGATTATTTCATTTCAGTCCAGATTGATGTCTCTGGCTTTGTCCACTTGTATGCTGATATTTTTGTAAACTGAGGTTTCCTCCTCTTCACAAAAAATCACTGTCCAGATGAGGATGAAAAAACAAACAAACATTAAAAAACAGCCTAACCCACAGTGCACGCTTCAGTTCCTGCACTATGTAATCCGCCTGGATTGGTCGAGTGCAGGAGCGAGACGCACTGCGAAGTACGATATAGCACTGTTTAGGCTCGAAAAATGTACTAAATGACCTCGCTTCAATTAATTGCGGACGCTACCAGGACACTTGGATTACAGCGACGAGCAGTATGAAGGAAAATAAGCACGCTTTTGTGGACTTTTATGGACCTTTTGGTCTGGCTGCCCCTGTTAGATGGACGCTTGTTGACAGCTTAAAATCCTCCGACCCCGCTGCATTTGAGACATCAAAAAAGTGCTCCAGAGTGTTGCTCAGCATGAGGGTGAGTAGAAAATGAGGCCAAATTGTTGTTTGGGTGTAGTGTTCATTTAATGCTGTTTATGATCTTGTAACTATGTCCATGATGTGCATTTTTTTTCCAAATTCTGTGCAACAGCTCTTTCCTTTTCATATCTATTCTTATACAATCATGTCCAACTGGTATTATGGTTGAACATGATGATTTGCTAGTGATAGCAATCGTGTGGAGTAAATATTTCTTTGTTTACATTTTAATCTGAGACAAATCTGAGAAATCTTGATTAAGTCACATAGTTAAGCACTTCCTTGGGTACTCTTTTGGTTTCAACTGCTGTTACAACCATGGCAACTGCAGAGCAAGCGACCATGTGTCACCAATCAACACAGTGACTTGTGAAACAGTAACACTGGGTCTTGTCCAAAACGTCTGTAGAGGTTGCATCATTGAAGTGTTTTTAAAGCAGAATCACAGTGAGGAAAGGACAGGAGGTACAGTATGTGTTGGCTTGTAAATAATCCAATTATCAGTCCTCCAGAACATCAGCAGTTTGGGAGTATCCGCTGCAGCACAAGTAAACAACTGTGGGAATGTTGCATAGAGTGACATCACCCAGAGGAGAGGTCAGCGCAGAATGTGACATTTGAGGACCCAAACGCTGCTTTACCTGTGCAGAGACACCCACGCAGTGTTTTCAAAAATCTTCACTTTGGCAAGAATTTTCCAAAATATAGGTTTTCAGGAGCCTTAAATGCTGTGTACATGTGGACAGAAATACAAAATGTTCTGAAAACACAAAAGTATCTGCCTATGTGTGGACATAGCCTTTGTTTCTCCTGCTGGTCCTCCTTAAACTTGACAGTGTCAGTATTTTCTCAGACTCTGTGGTTTCAACATTCCTGAGGCTGGCTCAACATTAACTGATTTTGAAATAGTTTCATGACGGCTTGAGGTGCGTGAGCCGTGTGGGAGTGTGATGGGGACCAGAGCAGAGGATAGAGAGAAGCCAGGAGGAGGCAGGTGAGTTATCTTTGGAGAACAGGTTGTAATGATTTCGCAGTAACTGGCCCAGGAAATGGTGTGTTTCACACCTCAATGCAGATTGAAAGGAATTCAACGGTTCAAGATCTGTGGAGTGGAAAAGAGTGAGCCGGATAATGTCCATCACCTGATCAAATGTCCACTGAGAGGGGAAGAAGAAAGTCATGCTCAGGTCAGCCTCTGCCAATCCACAGCTTCAACATCTGTACTCTGCAGGCAATGTGAGCCGTCCTGACACATCTGAGCTGTTCTGCTGCGTGTGAGGGTCCATCTATCTGCACTGATTACAGAAATGTGTTAGCAGCAATTCACATTGACTAAATTTACCCCTCTTTACTGCTATTATTATATTCTAGGAGAGTTGTCGATATAGAGTTCAGTGATTGCCTACGTTTCAAAAGAATCTTTAATTAAGTTAATCATGAAGATGTGATATTTAGACAGGAGCTTCTACTTATCACCTGGCTTATGGTTCAAATTAGATTTTTATAGTTAATCAGTTAATTATTGCATAAGCAGATTATTTTGATCCAGATCTGCAAAGAAGACATTTCTGATCTTAATCAACTGCCAGTGAAAATACGTAAGTGCATTTCAAAAGAATTATCAGTCCATTTTTAATGCAATCCTTTTTTTTTTTTTTTTTTAAATATTGCATTGGGCAAGAGAAGGAAAGAGAAAGGCCTGAGAGAGGCTTCAGGCACAGCAACAACAACAATAATGTTTTGAAAACCAGCACCTATAACAAGCCTGTAAAAATGCTAAAATATATAATAGCAATAAAAAACAGCAATAATAACAATAAAAATAACTTTGCTTGTTTTGCACTTTTAAAAATGAAGGTTTACTGGGCTGGGGGCCTCTGGCCTGCCGCGGGGGGGTGGGGGTGGCTTGGGGCCGGGTGGACGGGTGGTGGGTGGGGGTGTGTGCTGTCTGCGGTGGGGCTGCTGCCCCGGGTGCCCTGGTGCTGTCCCTTGGTGCCTTTGGGGGTACGGGTCGCTGCCTCCTTGGGTCCTGGGGCTATATCGGGTCCTGTGACTCTGGTGGCCATGGGGTGGGTCCCGGGTCCCCTGGTGGTTCTGGGGGACGTGTACAGATACTCAAGCTCCTGTTGGGACTAACTATAAAGAAATAATTAGTATGCTGAGTTGGGCGCTCCTACACATCTTGTCACGTCTAGTGATGCATGCTTCTCCATATCACACCCCTGTGGGTCCACCCCCTACTATCAAGTCCCACATCTCTGGTGTCCCTGGTTTCTTGCAGCTTTTACTTCCGTTATGGATTAAAATCAGCACAGCACTTGGACTGCTATCTCAAAATATTTACACTACCTGTTTGTCCCCGTCCCTGTTGTCTTGTCTTGTCCTGTCTGTTTGTCCCCCTCCCTGTTGTCTTGTCTCGTCCTGTCTGTCACTATTTCCCCTTCTTTCACACTGTGGTGTGGCACGGCCCTCCCCTTCAGCTCACATCAGGGGTTAAATAAAGTTTGATTTGATGGAGTAGCCTACAGGGAGGGCTGGTGATGGTCACTGTAGCAGTGAATCATATTTATTTACTTATCTTTCACTGCTAGAAAAAAATGCATTGGTCTTTCCAACTCTGCCACCGGACACAGTGCTCAGCTGAAAAGATAATGCAGACAAGGGAAAAAAAAGAAAAAAATACATAAATAAATAAATAAATAAATAAAGGTTTACTATGTGCTTTGACAAGCAGATAGGAAGATACAGAAGACAAATCACAATGGCTTTAGGTCAAAAAGAAACAAACTAAAAACACAATTTAACTCAATGAATCCTTACACACATACACAAAAGGTACAATGGACCCAGGTATAATAAGAACCTATGAGGAGAATATTGGCACTCCAGGTGTCCCTCAGACCAATGGGTTTTGGACAGTGGAGAAAATTTCACAGTATGTGCACAACAATTCAGTCCCAGTCACCACAAACACAGTAAGACCCCAGCCCATAGGGCCAGAAATGCTGCTCAAGGCTCAAGAATCAAAGGCCTTTTTCATTGTACAAGAACCAAACAATGCAGAACCCAGTAACAAAGAGAACCATGAGGACCTTACAAAGCCATCCACTGATGTGGTCCGATTTATTCCAAGATCAGATTCTGTGATGTCTGCATGATTATGGCCTGACAGTCCTAGTGGTTTGGGACCATAGTACAGGACAATAAAAGAACAACTGAGATGCCCCTCAGTTCCTTGACAGTGTTACACATGTTTGATTTTTGTCCTGTCTCATATGATTTATTGCCTCAGGTCAGAAACATTGACCAACTGGACGTGCTCCAAGTGCACAATCCTCCACCAAGGAATTTCTGACTCCTATCTTGCAATGTTAACAAAATAGCAAACTTCCTTCTTCTGCTAATACTTCCATCCCCTAAAAAAAACATCAAATTCCATGTAAAACTTTTGGAGTAACCTTGCTAACAGACAAAAAAACAGAAACACCAGCACAGACATAACCTCCTTGGTGGACGTAACAATAACACTGGGAGCTCTGCAGCTGCCCTGGGAGCTACAAGACAGAGAAAAGTTTATCAAGCTCTGAAAACAACACCCCTGCCTTTGAGATATGTTGAAAGAGAGCTTCCACTGAACTGCATGGGGAGAAATGTTGGAGATAAGCAGCAGAGGCACCTTAGCACCTCAGTGAGTGACTGCTTGCATTTATAAGCAAGGTAACAATATATCGAGGCTGCCCACGAGCGAAAAAGGGACAAGTACTATGAGTTGGCTGATGAGTGCCAGGAGGCTGGCTGGAAGACCTCCATCTACCCAGTGGAGGTTGGATGCCGAGGCTACATGGGCCAATCAACCACACGCCTTCTGAGGGATGCAGGTGTAACCGGAGGGGACCTGAGACCTGAAGAAGGCCACAAAAGAGCTTGCAGAGGAGGCAGAGAAGGGGAGCATGTGGCTCTGGTTGAGGAGGAAGGACAAGTACTGGGGAAAAAACAACTGACCCAAAATAACAACAGGGGATGACACCCATCTGCTGCAGGGGGTGACAGGGAGACGTCCTTGTCACTGCTTCGCCACCAGGAGACGTCAGGAATTAATATTAAATATGACGCTGTTAAAATTGCTAGAATATGTTTATAAATATACAAGGGACATAACCCACAAATAACAAAAGCAGAATAATGTTTAAGGTTACAAATAACACTATATAAGCTATATATGGCACGATAAAAGGTATGTATGACTTGTAAAGATTAAAAAAAACACTATGAAAGCCAAGTGTGGCACTATAAAAGTTTAGAATGACTTAAAAATATGTAAAACAACACTGTGAAAGCCAAATATGGCATTGTAAAAGGTAAGTATGACTTAGAAAGATGCATAACAATACTATGTAAAACAACACTGTGAAAGCCAAACATGGCATTATAAAAGGTAAGTTTGACTTATAAAGATGCATAATAATACTATGAAAGCAGAACATGGCACTGTGAGAGTTAAGCATGATTTAGAAATATGTAAAATAACACTATGACAGCCAAATATGACACTATAAAAGCTTAATAAGACTAATAAAGGTTTAAAATAATACTACAGAAGCCAAATATGACACTTTAAAAGCTAAGTATGGCTAATAAAGGCCCAAAATAACACAAGAAAAGCCAAATATGGCACTGTAAAAACCAATATGGTTAAAAGCTAAAAAATAGTGTATAAATGCCTTGTATAGCTAATATAATTCTCATAAACACACAAGAGACACACCCTGGAACTTGATCATCCCGGTGGGGCCTTCCTCGGATGAGAGTGTCTAGTGGTAATGGCCAAAACACTGGATGATTCTGAGGTGCACTACTGATAATGTGTCTCCAAAATTTAGACAACTAATTATAATAATTTGCAACAATTATCATAGAGGAACCCCCAGTGAGGTAAACTAATACTCCAAAAATTACAACAATTAACCCTTGAGGTGGGGGAAGTCATCGAGACGGTTATTAATTATTCCTAACCTGCCAGTGCCTTCAGACTGACGGCTCTTTGTTATCCTTCGAACCAGTCACTCATACACCCTGGCTGATGACCCTGACAAGCCATAGGCACCAGATATATATATATATATATATATATATATATATATATATATATATATATATATATATATATATATATATATATATATATATATATATATATATATATATATATATATATATATATATATATATATATATATATATATTTTTTTTTTTTTTTTCCATTGGTCCCAAAACACTTACAACAATGAATATATGAATTACAGGCAGGACATTTTACTGTTTTTTCAAGTACAAAACATGCAGAAAAGCATTAAACCTCTGGGAAATCAATTTTAAACCCTTAAAAAGAGTCACTCTTTATCTTATACTTCTTGTTGATGAAAATAATATGAAGGTAGGTTATAGTACAGGTAGAAAAACTTTTCAAAAGTTGTAAACAGGTCATTGTGAGAGGAATGAAACAACATAGTTTTCACAAGCCTCTTATTTTTCTTCCCTGCAACTTTCAAGAGAAAATAACTTTCAAGTGCAAAATAAAAGAGTGGGCAAAACTGCAGTCAATTCCTGCAAAATAAAATAAATGGCCTTAATTAAAATGTCAATATATATAGTATATGAATTATGAACTCTATCTTGTCACATCTACCTTTCAGTCCCAGAGTTCTCATTAGTGCACCAGAAGTAGATTTTAGTACAGGTAGAACCACTTTTTTATTGTAACCATGGGGTAACGTGTGAGGACATCAGAATATTATGTGTGGCACTGCACATACACAAACTTACAGTAATTTTCAATCGCTAAAACACGAAATTAAACTGTCTGAACAAAATTCCTTAGCAGCCCAAACCCATTTACTTAATCAGTCACTTTTTTGCAACACCAGAAGCCCTTTTCACTTCGTTAGACACAACTTGTTACTACATTCACAGTCACTAAACACATTTTGCACTATCATGCACTTGTGTTGTATAATTGTATGTACTGTTAGCAAAAGTTGAAGCACAGGTGTCACAGCTAAAAAGGCAATGATAATTGATCACACTTGTGGCTAAAGGTGTGAGGAACCCAATATAAGCCAGTTCAGAGAGCACTGGTTGTTGAAGGCTGTTCAATGGGTGGAAATCTGAGAAGCAGAGGAAGAGTGTGTCCAAGAGGTGGTCTAGGAGGAAGTCGAGGTGAACGAAATCGAGAAAGACAAAGAAATGTAATTATTGATGAAATCCAAGCCACTGTGATAGACCATGTTCTTGTCTTTGGAATGACGATGAGGGATGCGGGACAAAGAGTTCAAACCAACAGCAGCAGATTCACTGTGTCCACCATAATCCAGAGATTCAGGCTAGATATCACGTAATTGCTTTTTTGTCTTTATGTAAGTGTTACAGTATGACTATATATACAAACAAATGTTTCAGTACATCACTTTGATAATCTAGTATTGTACTGTAAAAGAGGTTTAGCTCAACTGCTGCGTTGGGGACAAGCGGGTGAAGCCAGGCTTCTGTAATGATCATCACAGAACAATCACGAATCAACCAATACCCTGCCATCAGAAGGTCCAATTTGTCCGTCTTGTGAACGACAGATGTGCCAATAGTAAGCTTGGCAGTGCCAACTTGTGAGGCTGCTTCTGTAGCCGAGCAGCGAGCCTGGTGGTCTTGCTATGTCCAGTAGTATATTGTGCGAACACTGAAAGTCGTTCACTATGTTGGACCTACAGGCAAAAACAACATCCAGCAACTCCATGTGAGTGTAGGTGAGTTTTTTCCCCATATACCCAATCCCCCATACACACAGAATCAGTACAGAACTCAGAGCCGCTACAACAACGCGTGTGCCGTCTTTCACAACGCCATCATTCTGTGCAGCTTGGACACCAAACAGCGTTTACTGTTTTATAAGAAAGTAAGAATATATCACTGTTACATCGGCAAAACTCTGACTGATGTTGAATACTTTGAAACAGGCTATAATAGGCCAATTTAATCGGCCGGCTGATGTATCGGTCAGGCCCTAATCATCACATTTTGAAAAACAACCAGAAGTGCAGTACTTGAAATAGGCTTCAGAATGTTTGTTTTCTGTCTACAGTGCTGCCCCTCCATCTCTGTGTGTTGTTACCTACAAAAAAGTCTGACCTCTACATATACTGTTATCCCTTTAACGTTATGTATGATCTTTATGTAGTTCTGGTGTCAAACTTGATAGTTTGGCCAAGTTTAAGCATGATCCCAAAAGGTTTTCTTTTAGACATGAATGAACCTTTTTGCAATCACTTGATCGTGAGACTCTATGACCTTGACCTTTGTACTTCCCCTTTATATTCCAATGCTGCGTTCACACCGCAAGCGACCCAGCTACCAAAATCACGTTGCCCACTGAAGTATCATCGCACGTCCATAAATACATCATTTTGGTCACCGTTGCCGTCGCTTGGTGACGTCACGTCTGCTCGAGTTTCACCGCGATCATATCATATATCATATAATAGGTTGTATATGCGGACATTATTCCAACTGTATCCTTTTCATTCACTTATCAACCACAAAACACTGCAGCTGATGCCCTGCAGCAGCATTATCTGTGAGTTTCCTGCGGTCCGTCTAGGCTGAACTAATGTCCTCACTGACTAATGTTTCCCACACGGACATAAATTATTCCTCTGTAGTCTGGATGAATAACTGTCTGTCACGGCATTGTCACACACACACGTACACACCTCTGATTGGCTGTTGCCGCACAGCCGTACACGACATCGTCTGAAAAGATCAACTTTTTTTTACTTTGACATCGCGTGACAAGCTATGTGGTAGTGTGAAAAGGGGCTGTTGCGTCACGGAAGGGTTAGCCCTGCACCATCGCAGCTGTACATTGACTTTAAATGGAGAGTAATTGCCGAGGTAGTACAAGTATTGTTCGGTGTGAACGCACCTTAATTACTCCATCTTTAAGGCAGACTGTGAGGTGCTGTTAATTTTGATGAAAAAAAAAACCTTAAAGCCTTTTTTAAGTCTATTGTGTTAACAGGCAAATGCTTAATATATAAACATTTCTGGCCATGACTTTTGGCCAATGATCTCTGAAACTGAATTTGTTGATACTTGAATCCAAGTGGGTATTTGATGTTAAACTCTCAAATTGATGTTCAGAGACTTTGTTTACAAGAATCTCATGGACATTGTTGCATCAGACATACAGACACAACTCCTCAGAATCTTTCTGTTGTCCTTTACATCGACTGTGTTTACATAGAGTTAAGTGGCCTGCTTATGATCCTTTTTTTTTGGTGCCGTGTTTTTGTTTTTAGCCATGTAAACACCACATCCTGATTTTGGAAACCAGGACACAGCTGTTTCCAGGTCTCTAAAGACCTGGTCTTGCTCCTTAGAGATCTCTGATAGAATCAATCAGTTATTCAAACAATCAGGATTTATTTGTATAACGCCAAAGTATAACATATTATATCAAGACACCTCACCTCACCTCAATACAGCAGGCTGAAGCCATGTTACTTATTTTATTTCACACCCCCACTGAAGCCATGTCAAGAGTGTGAGTGGGTGGAGGAGGGGAGATAGGCAGAGACAAAGTGACTGAAATAAGAATTGATGATAGCTACAATTAGCCCATTGAGATGTGACATCAAGTTTACAAGGAGGTCCTCCTCTTTATATTGTTGTAAAGATTGTAATTATTATGGTATAATTAATAACAAATCATGGATTGAGAGATTGCTTTATTATTAATATTAACAGCTTAATTATTGTTAGGAGGGGAGGACTGACGTCAAAGTAAAAATTTCTGAATGAACTGCAATTAATTGCTCTGAAAATGAGAATTGAAGTTAAATGACATAATTTATGTTGATAGATGATGGAGGACAAAGCATTTGGAATCAAACTAGTTCACAGCAGGAGGACATCCATGTTGGTTGTCAGGTTACACTAATAAATATGTGTTTAATATTTGCAGAAATAAATAAGTGTTGACTTTGTTAATCTCTCTGAAGATGTGCCCGTAAGATGCAGTGGTCAAAAACTGTTAATTTATATCATGTTTGGAAGGAAATTATTTACCAGGTTTCTTGGTGTCCAAAATATGGCCAGTTCCACTCTATGTAAATAACCACTGTTGTCAAATGTCGAGCTGTGTAAAATGTTTTCTTATTACTGTTGTTCATTTCCTCTGTCAGCATTATTCAAACACATAGACGCTTTTTATTGTTTGTTTTTGTGAGACCCCACAACTCTGGTGGTTGCTTTACAGCTCCAGGATTCCACTGATTTTACCACATGGATAATCACAGATTTAATTTGATTTAGGTAAAAGCATGTCATGAAAAATTGTTATTGGAAAACCATACTGAAAGTATCAGTTATCATCTAACAGGTCTGTCAGTGTCATATTACAGTCATTCTGCTTTAACAGCTTTTTAAATTGAGATAAAAACATGCACACACGTTTCAGTAAGCCTTTCCCCAGTTACTTTTTGTCCTCAGTGACAGTGTTGCAAACACTCATTTGAAATGCAGACCAAACATGTAACATGGAAAAATCATGAGTTCAAACCACGGACCGGATGTCTCATATTCAAGTCTGACAGTTTGACCTAAAAGCCTGATCCTGCATGTTCAGCTCTGAGCACTTAATGTTCAAGGCTGTTGAATAAGGATCACTTCCTTATTTACAGTGCTGTGTAAGATTATTTGCAGGAACTGAGAAAGTGGTGAGTGAAATGCAGGACAGCCATAGTTCACAGGGGCCAGAGCCACTTATGACCAAATCAACACTGAACTGAAAAGGACAAATGACAATGCCAGTTATGGGTTTACAAAATGTAGGAATAATTTTAAAACAATAAAGACTTGTCATAGTGTGATAGCCTTAAGTAGTTGCATTTATTTCCCTTTTTTTTTTTTGGTCTTTTGTTTTCATTTGTGAAGCTTGGCCCCAGCTGCTGACTTATGCTACATTTGCATGGTGCTGCTAATTTATTTTACGTGTTGCACCCAGAGACACTGCAGAGACACTGCCTTGGACTACTCTGTATGCTAAAGCCCTGTTTACACGGAGACACCGTGACCTAAAATGCAAAATATTAACTTTTGCAGATTCAAACTTGATCCATGTTCAGATGGAGATGCTAGAAAGGAATGAAACCGCTGTAATATGCATGCCAGTCCAATAGATGGCAATGTTGGTTTACAGAGAAACAGCACTGCTACAATACTCGTATAAAGAAGAAAAACATCCATAACGAAACATAGTTACTTGACTGTACAACAAATCTGTCTGGATATTTTTCTCTGGATAACAAACCAAGCACAGAGAGCAGCACACATGTTACTCGGTAGACGGACTGGACAGAAGCTGTTGTTGTTCCTGGTTTGCGCACACAGTCTTCATGTGAAAGAATACTGCGCATGCGATGACGTCAGCGTTTCACCCTGAAATGCTGTGACTCTGGTTTACACAGAGCTGCATGGAGGAGCGTTTTGAAACCCTCAACCCTGGTCACTAGTTTCAAAAGTTTGCAGATTCAAGCATTCCATGCATCATTCTCATGTAAACTGGAGGCCAAAACACAATAAAAACTCTTCAGATTTGGCCATATTAGTCCTTGTGTAAATGGCCACCTATTGTTTTCCCAGCAATCCATTTGTAGTCCTTAAAATGTGTGAACTTAAAAAAAAAGATAACTGTTTAATGTAGTACTAACATTCGTCTATTTAGCTTTTATGGTAACTGTGTTGCAGCAGATTCCTACTAGATGTGTTTCAGCACTTTGATGGCTATGGTAAAAGTTGTCAAGTATGGACTCAACTAAAAATATCAACAGAAGGCTAAATAATTTTGACAATGATCCTCATGTATCTATGGTCAGTTTAAATAGAACAAAAAAAGAAAAAACAGCAGACCATGTTAACCACATTTCAACATATATGTTTTTCCACATCTGTAGAATGTGTTGACTTGACACATCAGGCAGACTGTTTCATATACATGTGGGAAATGTTTCAAGTCCACCTAGGTAGCATCCCTTTGAACAAGACTGAGAAGAGCAACCAGTTAAGAAAAACTGAAGGGTGACTGAAAAAACATTTTGACTGTCACAATCATGACAGGCTAGTCAGAAGCAGCACAACAAAGTCATACCCTCAGCATCTGCCTCTTTGTCCTTTCTGACCAGTCTTGTTTTTTAATAGCCATAGCTCACAGCTGTGGATGCATTTTAAAAACAGTGCCTAAAGTTTTAATTTATGAAAATTCCATGTACTGATATTAGTTGAGGGCCTGCCTTTTAAACCTCTTGCAGGCCAAATGAACTGTTTTTAAATACGCAGTGGTGGTGAAAAAAATCCCAACTGATACTTAACCCTACCTGTAAATGGTTCTTGGTTAAATATTTGTAAGAGTTAATTGGAAAGAGACTAAATCTGTGTGTAAAGTTGCAAAAATTGGAAGAAATACATCTATATAACAAATAGATTTAATTTTCTTTTCACAAATGAGACACAGGATACAAACATAGGCCTACATACATGCATACAGGGATTACAATTATATTAAGGCACCACTAATTGACATGTGACAGAAATAATAAGCAGCCAAACTTGGAGGTGCATGTTAATTGACCTTTTGGTTTCTCCAGTAATAACTGGAAAATGTTTCGAGCTTCGTCATCTGCTTTTCATTATAAAGGTCGAGTACTTTACTTTCCTCAGCACTTAACTGAAGCCTCTAAAGCCCCTTCCCACATTCTGATTTTAACTGATGATCCAGCAGTGTTTTCTCTGGGCTGCTTTTCCCTCATGCCTCCAGCTTTAATCGTGCCGGTCATGCCATGGCACCAGATTTCCCCCTGACAAGATGATTGCCCTGTCAGTGAGAAGCTCTGTGTGATTACAAATGTTCACTTTGTTTTCATTCAACACCATACATGCTGACTCTTTCCATAGAGATGTGGAGGGGAGAAAGGTGCTGTGAAGATGTAATTAATCTTTCTACCTTGTTTTGATTGACAGTTTGAGTCCCTTTGTCGAGGGCAAATTAAAAACAGCACAGGAGACATTGATGAAAACAGGAGTGCAGAGAGGGCAGAGGGATGATTAGAAGAGTGTAAATGGGCTTTTCAAGTCCCTAAAAAGGCAGGCGTTGTGATTAGAAAGAGTTTTTTATCCAAGTGTTTAATAAATACATGAGTGCGGAGACAACATTCCTCTAATGGCTCTTGGTAGCACATAATGAAAATATCAGATTAGATTAGAGTGGCAGACCATGAAAAATATAAGAGCATTATGTGGCAGAAATTCATGCATTGGAGTTTAGCACTGATCTTATTTTAAAGCGCGTTCAATGTCAGAAGGCATTGTATCAGAGAATGGCGGTCTCGGGGTTGTAGCCTATTAATTAATAAATGTATGTATCAATATTAGAACACAAAGTAAGTTTAAGGTACACAAATAATAATGAGTTTATGTTTGTATTAATGATGAAATATAACTATTCTAAACTAACTAACTAAGGCTGCCACTTTAGTGCATTAATTAGATTAATTAATGACACCACAAATTAATGTGTTATAAAAATTAATCGCAAGATTAATCATAGCACACAAACATTTTAATATTGTCCAGCTGGAGGACCCGTACATGGCAGTGGCACGTTACTTCACACATGCGTCTCTAGTCAGACCAAACAAAGCCCAGGTGACAACAGGAATGGCATATTTAAGACTTAGTCTTATTTTATTTTGAATTTATTTATCTATATTTACTGAATTCTTTAAAAATCCATCAGGCCTAATTGGTTTGCTGGATGTCCTCGACCTTTTTCTTATTTTGAATTTGATTTATGAAACACAGTTAAAGTGTAATTTGAGTTGCCTGATTGAGCTTAGAATTTTCTGGACAAGTTGCCCTGACTTTGGTTTTATTGAGTCACCAATAAAAATGTGGATTTACAAATCTTCACTTCTTAGGGTATTCATTTGATTAGTCATGCACTACAATTTTATAATATCCTAGAATTCAAATTCTTTATTTGGGTACTTTAAGCAGATATGAGATTAAAAATGTAATTAGATTAATTAATTATAAATCTGGTAATTAATTAGATTAATTTTTTTAATTGTCTGACAGCACTAGTACTAACCACTGTGTATTTGAGATGTCTTAATCCGCACATTGATTAATGCATTTGCCAACCTATTTTGGTCATCATTTTCTATGTTTTACTAATGGTTTTTATGATTTAATTAACTCTGCAGGTAAAGAGGCATGACAAAAAATGACCAGTCTGCTGTTTTAATCACAATTCCTTCAGCATAACGTTTCATCATATTTATGGAACTAAAGATGAGGCTAAGGCCTGATCTTTCTCTAACACTGTTTTTAAGCCCATATGTTTTTTCAGGCTTTTCATGCCCCTTGATGTATTTAACATGCCTTCTCGTTGTGATAGAGCACTTCTATACACAAGACAAAAAGTCAGCAGCATTGAGACTCCCTCTCCCTCTTTACAGTGCCATTCGCAGCCTTGTTCTCCTGTCCCCTTCAAATAAACTAGCAGTGTGACATCCTACCATTGTTTTGTTGGCATGTTAAACTCTTTGGCTGCTCGCCTCCTGACTGGGACAAAGAAACGGGAGCACATAACTCCAGTGCTCTCTTCCCTTCACTGGCTTCCAGTGAGGTTTAGGATTGATTTTAAGATTCTGTTATTTGTTTTTAAGTCTCTGAATGGGCTGGCCCCAGACTACCTGTCTGACCTTATTAGGGTTCATCAGCCCTCCAGAGCGCTTCGCTCAGGAAGCCAGATGGTCCTTGAAGTTCCTCGATCCTCTCTAAAAACCAAAGGAGATCGAGCCTTCTCTGTTGTGGCTCCCAAACTGTGGAACGCACTACCTGCAAATGTGCGGTCTGCGAATAGCCTCTCTACGTTTAAAACGCAGCTAAAAACGTACTTGTTCACCTTGGCCTTTGGTGGAGTATAGCCACTTTTATTTGGGACTTTTACTGGTTTTACTGGGTAGGATGCATATTTAAACTGTACTGTCAGTGTTCTTATTGCTTTTATTTGTTTTATTACTTGTATTGGTTTTTATTGTTTTACTGGTTTTTTTATCATGTCTGCCTTTCTACTGTAAAGCACTTTGGTAGGCTGCTGGCTGTTTAAATGTGCTATATAAATAAAGCTGACATTGACATTGACATTCAAGTGGCAAGCCCAGTGCACGGCAGAGACTGTGGAATGACTTGCACAATCACAACATGGTGTCAATCAGTGATGGACTGGAGTGAACAACCAATCAGAGCAGACACGGCCTTTTTGGCAAAAAGGAGTTTTTAAGTGACAAGACCTCCAATACAGTGTCTCAGGCAGACAGAGAACACAGGTGGATCAGGGGTAACCAGTATGTAAAACAATATTTAATTTAATAAACATACTATAGCCATTATCAAATATAAACATATGACTAATGGATAAGGAACTCTTTCAATATCATAAACATCTTCATCCACTCATTAACGTAACATAGAGTTACCATTTAGCAACCATTTAGTTTGGTGTGTTATTAAGTGGACAGGGTAAGAATAAATGATGGCAAATGTCTGTTATTAAGAGTTGGTCAAACAGTAAATTATTATACAATAACACATCAGGAGGAAGGCACGGTTCTGTAAGACATGGACATGGGAAATTAATAAAAATACCTCATATATATATACTGATATACACTACTCACAATAAGTTAGGGATATTGATATTTACATGAGTGCTATCCCTATATGGTCTGAATTCTGATAAATTAAGTACAAAACCCAAAACCAGTGAAGTTGGCATGTTGTGTAAATCGTAAAACAGAATACAATGATTTGCAAAACCTTTTCAACTTATATTCAATTGAATACACAGCAAAGACAAGATATTTAACGTTCGAACTGAGAAACTTTATTTTCTTTTGCAGTAATCATCAACTTAGAATTAATGGCAGCAACACATTGCAAAAAGGTTGGCACAGGGGCATTTTTACCACTGTGTTACATCGCCTTTCCTTTTAACAACACTCAGTAAACGTTTGGGGACTGAGGAGACCAATTTTTGAAGCTTTTCAGGTGGAATTCTTTCCCATTCTTGCTTGATGTACAGCTTAAGTTGTTCAACAGTCCGGGGTCTCCGTTGTTGTATTTTACGCTTCATAATGTGCCACACATTTTCAATGGGGGACAGGTCTGCACTACAGGCAGGCCAGTCTAGTACCTCCACTCTTTTCCTACGAAGCCATGCTGTTGTAACACGTGCAGAATGTGGCTTGAAATCGCTTTGTGAACAAATTTACTCACGCATTTGTTCACAAAGTGGTGACCCTAGCCCCATCCTTGTTTGTGAATGACTCAGCATTTCAGGGAAGCTGCTTTTATACCCAATCATGTTGCATAACAGCGTCTGAGTGCTTCGGTTCTTCGGTACTGATCTTTATTGCGGTCCATCACTCGTGGGGCTCCACTCCTAGGTCTGTCACAAACACTGCCAGTAGTTCTGTGTCTTCCTGCAAGTCTGCTGATGACACTTGGAGACACATGAAGTTCAAGAGCAACATCTGACTGCCTGCTACCAAACTGAAAGCACGCTATGGATAGGTGGCGCTGCTTGTCCGTTAAGTAACGTGTGTTTATGGCTGCTTGAATGATGAACTGTGAATGACTTGCTGACAATGCCAGCTTTTTATTGTGCCAGAATGTTGAAATTGATACCACATTACCTAACGGGGCCAATTTTTGATATTGGCCCCATTAGCTAAGGCGCACTGAACACACTGAGACCATTACATGGAAAACACAAAATAAGGTGTATCTATCACCCTAATACAATTGCCTCTCTATCCCAAAAATCACTGAAGTGAAACAAATACATTATGTATGAAACCCACTGAGCCTCTCACAATATCCATAACTTATTATATATATAGGCTATATATATATTCATTGAAATGGTGGTTTGGTGGTTTATAGACATAGAAACTTTAGAAACTTTAACTATCAGTGAGTGAATGTGAGTGTGATCTGGCAGGCGTGACCTGCTGTGTGGAAGTGCTCTGAGTCATCAGAAAGACTAGAAATATTACCTCTTCTAGCTCAAGATCATTTTCCAGTTAGTGAATTGATAAGCAGGACCTGTGGTGTGAAAAGTACTTTGAGTGGTCAAGTTCATTTACCATTCATAACTGAATGATGTTGATAATTTCATCTTTTTAGCAGAGTGCTTTGTGTTAAACTGTGAATGTGGACAGCATCATGTCAAGATCACATGTAGTCTGCAGTAACTAAAATCTCACGTCAGTAATAACGATGGCATCAGCAGTGTTCTCTTTCAACCTCTGTCCTGCTTTTTAAGAGTCATTTCTGTAGATCATTTTCCTGTTCCTGTTCTCTCCCATGCGACCGTCACCAGAGAATGACTGTTCATAAATGCAAATAACCCCAGAGAATAACATGACCGATGTTCATCTCCAAAGGCAATCATCTCCTCCATCCCAGCCTCTCCTGACTGTGAATGACTGTCACCAAGAGTCTGCAGAGGGAAACAGGCACACTGCACATTCCTTCACCTTTTTTGGCAACATCTGGGTGTAACGCAACACAAAGTGCACCTCATTAGTTACAAGATCAGTATCTAACATGAGGCCCTGGCCCTGAGCTGTAAACCAAACACTCCATTTATCTACTCAAAAAACATCAGTGAAGTGCAATAAACCTTAACTCTTAGTGTTTGTTTCTTGGAGATGTATTCTGAAGTGGTAATGAAAGGAGATAAACACCAGGATGAAACATCAGAGCGCACAGGAAGCTGAACCCAAGAGGTGCTCAGATCCTTCAGAGTGAATAATTGGAGCATTTAGAGATAATACAGGATATTTGCATTTGTAATGTTTATTCTGCTTTTGGGTGCTTTTATATGTGTATGCATTGAACCATAATGGGTCGCTGAAGGATTAAGCAGGACCAAATGAGGTAGAGTTTTACTGTTCTTATTTTGCACAGCAGAGTAAATACCATATGATTAGTCTCCACATGCAAACAGCATTTAGGTTACTGAAAACACATATTTTGGAAAATTCCTGCCAAAGTAAAGATTATTAGAAACTTTGTCTGGGGAGTCTGTAATAAGGAAACACAATTCTGGGCCTAAAAGTTCACACTCATGCTTTCTTCCTCAGTGTGACATCCCACTACAAGATGTCACTCTTGATTACTTTCTGTAGTCAAATGTTTGCTGTTTCTGTTGTTGCTGTTCCTTCCTCACAATGATGCTACTTCAAACAACAATTTGACTGCACCTTCATCATTCAGAAAAGGAGCCATTCAGATTGTCAGTCTGCAATCTAAAAGGACTCTCTGTGGCCCCCATCTCCTCTCCATCTGTTGTACCAAAGTATGATACAGTTAGCCCAGGGGTGGGCAACTTTAATTACCAAGAGGGCCACATTAAACCATTTTTTCCAGCCTGAGGGTTACATTGTTACAAATTTTCAGAAACTATCGATGATAAAAAAAGAATGTTGGATAAACAACAAATGAGAATTTAAATTTGTCCAAAAATTAGAATACCAATATTCATATATTACAACATAAATACAAGTTATTGTGCATAATCAAATGAACTTGATACAGAATTCAAGCTAATCTAGCTAATATACATGGAATTAAAGCCAATGAAACTATTTGCAAATCAATAAAATTATCTGTTTTTCAAATTTTTAAAGCTCAAATATTTTGCTGCTGCCATTTTTTAAATTCTGATATTGAGTAATACTTGATATAATGTTAAAGGCCTCATGAAAGAGATTTCAACACAATAAGAGCAAAATAAGGTTGTAATTAACTTACATAAGATTATATAGAATTATTTCCATTGGATATCTGAGTTTTCTTCATATTTACAGATGCTGGTTTTGGGGAATGAATGGCGGGCCACATTTAGTGATGTAGAGGGCCACATTTGGCCCCCGGGTCGCCACTTGCCTACCCCTGAGTTAGCCTGTTCCTGCTTTTTCAACATGTTAACTATTACAAACAAGGCCAAACTCACAAGCATAATCATCACAGCTTCAAGAACAATTGGTCTCCTCACGCCAAGCCTCACAGATTTATACAACAGGGCCATTTCATGCATTCCAGGACAATAGAGCAGAATCTACTCATACATCCACTTAACACCTCGTCCCTCCCCACAGGACACAGATACAGAGCAGTAAGGTGCAGAACGGATCAGCTTGGGAAAGCCTGAACCCTGCTGCTAAAGAGGGCATGTTGACACTGTTTGTTGGTAATCCAATACATGTTTCCTTGTATGTTTTGTTCTTCTTTTTTGATGGACACTGTCTGTGGAATGGAAACTGTGCTGTGGAAAAAAAACCCAAGGGACAATAATATTTGAAGTCTATGTCTAAAACATTTCCAAGAGTTTATATGAGGCCCTGTGTAATTATTTCACTGGTGACTGTGATGACTGGCAACCCATAGCTGTCTGTGTCTGTGGTTGCTTTTATCAAAAGTGACACATGAATGCTTTTTAATATCCGATCAACCTCAATAGAATAATGCTGTAAATCAAATTCCAAACAAATAAAAATTTGCTTTGACTGTCTGCTAAAATCTAATTACATGATCTTAACTTGAACCAAAACAGTGGTTGTGGTTGGAATAGATTTTAATATGAAAGTACTTTTGCAGAGAAATTGCTGAAAAATGTCCAATGCCACAGATGTTACGCAGTAATACATTTCATGTGCATTTATGTTTTTGCTTTGACATGGACAAAGATGTTTTTGTTCCACATGTGGACAGAATTATTTGAGTAAACAGAGGAGAAAAAAGCTTTTCCTGTTCACCTGCCTTTTTGTGGCCATTCACAAGGGCCTATCAGTTTTTGCAGCATGAATTTTTCACAGCTATGACTCACCAAGATGAGAAACACCTGACATGCTTTTGAGCTGATGGTTGAAATAAGGAGTTGGCGATGTTACTAGAGGGACAGAGGGGGAGAGAGGTACTCTCAAGCTGCGTTCATAGCAAATGCAAAAAAAAAAGAAATTGGTTCATATTGTGCAACCCGCTTTTTTTTCATGGATTTGCGTGTTCATACTTATTAAGATTAATTTTAGCCCTCAATGACCCAAAAGAGACAAGTGAAGGGGGTAGGGCCTGACCCCAAGCCACAACAATGTGTGTGGTGCTGATAAAGGAATGAATCCTTTTGATGGGTCATAACATCATTCAGAGCCACAAATGGGGAGTTTCACCTCTATGACCAGGAGATGGCCTCGCCCTTTAACAGGTTCAGCTCTCCTGTAGTTTATCCGTGAGTTTCTCTGGTGAAAGCCAAATTAAATCATTGTTAGTAAGCCAGAAAAACACAACTGTAGCCATGTAACAGTTCTCTTACTGCTGTTGTGCTGGCTGACTTTGTTCAATATGTAGTCTGTGAAAGTGTTAAATATGAGCTGAACACAGCTTAAAATGCAAAGGACATATGTGAAACACTCCAAAGAGCATGTAAGACTTGTTAAGGCATTATATGACCCCTTCATAGTGTTAGCTATTGTAGATATGATAAAACCTTTAAACTTATTTTATTTGAGTCATACATTTTTAAGCAATGAAATGAATTTTGCTCTAAAGATATACAGTATAACACATGTGCATTCACAGTCTCATTTTTTCTGTCAGTTGCCCTATCATGTATGCCTGCAGAAATGTTGATTTAGATCATGTCTTTGGTTGTAAACAGTAAATTTTTTGTTGTACTTTGGCTCATCATTTAAATGAAAACAGCATTTTTGAAGCATGAAAAATTTCAAGTGGGTAAGCTTTTGAAAACAACACTGTTCCTGAACTTCTGAAAGTGAAGAGTACTGCAAATGCACGTTGTCAAAAAAATCAGTCTGTTAGCATTTCATGTACAGTAAGTTAAGATCCACTACTCTGAAGGATCCCTCTTTCCAAGGTTTGTGTATTGTCAGTGTGTGCACATCATGTGTGCACAGTCATGCATTTATGTGCACAGGTGAATGCACATAAATGCATGACTGTACATTTAACATTGTACAGGATAAGAAGCATAGAATCAATGTAATTAATGTCATTTTCAGCTGAAATAGAAGTGTAGTTTCAATGAAATCCAATCTGCAAAAACTTGGTCAAAGTGTAATCATGTGAGCTCTTTTCAATTGTAGGGCAATTTTGTGTTTACACTCCTATAGAAATCCGAACTTCAACTTAAAATTAGGGGTGGGTGTATCGATCTTAATATCGATAGTATCCATACCAAGCTGAGTATTGGTATCGGATCGATACTAGCCTGATGAGACCGATACTGCAGTTTCTCTTACTGTATGTCATATTTACTTTACTTTCCTCCGCTCCGACCGCTGCTTCTAAACGGCACACCTCTCTCCCTCTATCTCTCTCTCCCTCTCTGTCTCTCTGTTGCTCTGGTATTTTTTGTTGCGATGTTGACATTGTTATATTTATATATTTTTTTACATTGCTGCTTTCTTTGTTATTTTGCACTTGTGATTTTTTTCTGAAACGTGGAATAATTCATTACTTTTATACAGCTAAAATTTTGCTCTATTGTTGTATGTTCATTAAAAAAAATCATTTTTGTTGCCTAAAATCTTTGTGCTGTGTTTTACCATAATCATAATCAACCAACTCAAGGCAAAATTACAAAATTATTTTATTTAATAATTATTTACTTGGTATCGGATCGATACCAAAATCCCCAGTATCGCCCACCCCTTTCTAAAATATCCACGTAATATGAGGGCAAGGACTGATCACAGCCAATGTGAATGCAGACAGTAAAACTCAAATCAGTAAAGATGGTCAAAAGGCTTTACGTCTATATTTCAAGATGCAGATTTTTTTTTGTTTTTCTAACAATCATTTTAGGCAACTTGTGCCTTTATTGATAGGAGAGAGAGAGACAGTAGACTTATGAAGAGGTAGGACACTCTGCAAGCTAGCCGAAGGGTTAGCTTCAAACCTGGGCTGGCTCAAGCATGTATATGGGACATACATGGTTGCTACCACTCTGCCAAACCAGGACCCCAGTGCAGATTTCTTTTGACTTGTCTGGTGAGCTGCAGTGAAATAAGATCTTTAAAGCTCTTATTTTAGAGATGAGCTGCATTCAGCCACTGCCCTGTCCTTTAAGCATGCTATTTAACAGTTCATAACTGATACCAAAATAGGCTGTCTTAATCAACCATCATTCAGCTGCTGTAATTGTCTTAATCTGTTCTCCTTACTGCTGTTTAGTTGTCATTTCAACATGCGGTCACAACCCTGACCCAGTCCTTTCCACTTCCTTCTATCAGTGTCAGAGTTGAATTACTCAGACATCGTCCCCTTCACCACATTCTGCATTCTCCCTTATCAACAAGTGTCTAGACATCATTTAGAGGGTATCGTTTCTTCCTCTTCGCTGTTATTACCCAGTCTGAATTCATGGATAGCATAATGGAGTCTAATCATCAAGATTTTCTAAACTTTATAAATCAAACAAATACTTGATCACTTTCATTGAAGTCAACTGAAGTTTTTATGAGACTGACAGTTCACAGAGGTTAGGAGATGGTTTTAGCCAGTGGCAGCTCCTGAAAAATTTCTCAGGAGGGGCAACAGATGTGGTAATGGCTACGATCACCCGTTCAATAGATCAATTAATAATTATAAGTCAGGTAGCCTGATTAACAGTGTTATATTGCATATTTTAGTTTGTTTTTCTGTTGATGGCAACACCAGACATAACATGTACCAGTCCATGTTACAGTTGTACAGTATTTTTGTAAAGCTAAATCAAGTTAATGTCTAGAATACAATACATTTGGTTCCACAGTAAAACACTTACTTATTAGGTGGTCCCAAATAACGCTTTAAATGCTGTAATTACTACAGGCTGCCTGCTCTTTCTTTGTAAATAAATGTGACAGCAAATGTCCCTTTGGCAAATGTTATTCACCCCATGTTCATGAGAAATCAACATAAACAAGTTTGGCAAGTGTTTTTCATTATTATGTTATAAATGCTTAAGATAGTGTGTAATTACAGGTTTCTCTTTATAAAAATTGAAAATGAACAGAGATGATAAAATTATTGAGATTATAAAACATATTAGCATGCACCCAAACATTTTGTGGCCCAACAGCATTTAGTGTCCATGTTACAGTTTAATTTCACTTCCCATCCTTAGTTTTACTTTTTGTGTAAATATGTGCACGTAACGGCGAATAGGCCTATACGGCAAAAACGGAAAAAATAAGGCAAAAGAACAACACGGAAACACTCCAGAATAATACTAGTGCTATTATGAACAATACTTATCCAGTATTAACTCAAAAAAAAAACTGATAAACCACCGATAAATCACTCACATATTAACTTTGAATCATCTCTCTCGTATGCACATGCTGCGCGTCTCATCCGAGCAGGCATCAGGGCGTATGACGTAATCACGTTGGGGCAAGCCCTCCCTGAGCCAATAAAGATGCATCGTGAGGTCCAAAATGCGAAAAAAAGAGTCTCTTCATGTAAGTCTATGGGCTCTAATTTCATGGCGCAGCGCAGGGGGCGCAAGCCTGGCGCACCGCGCAGTGTTAATTTCGTGCGGCGCACCACCGTGCGCTGCAAATTTGACAATTTGGTAGACCACCTGCGCAGAGATGGGTGTGACAGCGCACCAGGTGGAGGTGTCGGCATATTCAGGTTGGCGCAGTGACAATTTCGTGCCAAAAACAGTGCAGAAAGTGCGCTGAAAGATCGCCAGCTCTAACCTGGTCTATTCTCGGCGCAAAGCGGAGTGCACCCTCCGCAGCTGTAATTTGGTGACAGGCGCACATGTGCGCACACGTCAACAAAGCCTCTGAGGCAGGTTTCCAGAGTGTTAGGCACATTTTAATGCAATAAACAATCACAGCAATCACTATTTCATGTAACCGTCTGAACCAGCATATACATTTGTATCTATATTAATTGTCTCGTCACATCAGATGTTGGATTAAAGCCATTTGTCATAATGGAAATTTAACCTGACGGCAGCTGGATGTTTGATGCACATCTTACAAGTCAACAATAAACAGCCTTTACATCTGATACTGAGTATTATATCTGGCTTCTCTCATTACATTAAATTCAAAGAAAAGAGGAAGAAAAAAGACGAAGAAAAAGGAGAGAAAATAAATGTATGTCACTCAGGATTTACCCGTGATTTCCCGTATTTCTCTATTTTAGTCTTTATTTTTAACATGATCTAAAAAGATGGAGTACATCATTGTAAGGAGGATGATGCAGAGACCACGGGAGAGTATACAGTATATCACTAAAGGCTCTGCTATTTGGCGATGACAAACCAGGAGTGCAGGTGTATCACAAGAATTATAAATGGATAAGCCAGCTGCGGTGTAACTGACTCTTAATTTTGTACTCCTATAATGACAAAGGAACAGATTACATCTGTCCTGGGAGCTGGCCCACACGGTGACGCGCTTCGGGCCTCCGATGCGTGCCCCGATGGCTGGTCTGTTCTCCCAGCTGCTGAATGACAGCAGCTCTGACCGTCTCCAGCAGCGATCATTCAGACCAATCAGACGCTGCACCTTGGCCACAGCGCATTTAAAGGCGAGGAGAGGCGCTCATTTGATTGGTGGAGACAACACTCGGCTGTGTAAAACCAGTCACGTCTATTCTCCTCCTACTCTGACATTTGCGCGGAGAGGCAGAGATGTGGGCGTGGATGCGCTCCTCTGCACTCCTCTTCGCCCCTCTGCGCCACTGCAGGAAACTTGCAAAGTGCGCTGGTCACACCCTGTCCGCGCGGCGAAGGCCAGCGCAGGGCAGGTGCACCTGCGCTTGCGCCTGGTCTATGAAGTTAGAGCCCTATGAGAGCGCCTGGCCCGCTGGTTGGACAGTGACACTGCAGCGATATTCAGGCTGCTGGTTAAAGAGACTGTGAGGAGTTTCTAAGTGATTACAAAAAAGTCTCACTTCAAGATATATGCCTGATCAAAATACACACTTTAAGATGAGTTTTATAGCATCAAAATAGGTTATCTATAAATGCTATTCCTTAGTCTTCCGTTCGGGTCGGACAGGGCTTGACTGGCCTGGATAATCAACTTCTGGAACAAGACAATTAAAACTAGAGCGATTTTTTTATTATTTTATTATTTATATTACACGTCTTAGAGCACCGGGCTGTAAGTAGCCATATATAGCCGGCTACAACTACGATAACAAGTTTTCCAAAAATTGCTTGTTGTCACACACCAAAAACTACCGCTACATAACTAAAAAGAGATACATTACCTCGTCGTTTTGCATCCTGTAAGTTGTTGAAAAAACGAAGTTGTAAAGCAATGCAGAGTTCTGAGGAAGGTCCTTATTGCATCCATTAGCCTCAAACAAACACATACTGTGGATTGTAAACGTCTGTGGTGAGTTCCAGTTGTAGTCAGAAGTAGGAATTTTGAGCTCCAAGTAGGAAACTGCAACTGGAACGTCCCTCAAAGTCAGAATTTCCTCCAGGGAACTCGGTGAAACCTCGCCACCCCCGGAGTTGACAATCGAAGATGGATGCCCCCAGTGTGAACAGTTATTTAGCTCCTGTAATAATCAATTTATTTGCACTTCTGACTGGGGTGTGTCACTCTAGATCAGCTGTATACATAGTATTGTTAGACTTATATTTGCAAAAATGCTGCCATAGTGATAATCACATTCTTCATGTGATATTTGTGAATTACAACGCAGGGCGTGCTAACAACAGCTAACAATAGCCTGGTAGATCGGCATGTTTTTTCCGATTTTAACTGGAATGCTGATAACTCTGAGATGATGTCACTCCCAGTTCCGTGGTTACTGGAACGCAGCATTACGACAGTCGCCGCACGTGCTCATGGGTAGCAGAGTCTGTTACGTTGCCGGTAATAGATTCTCCTCACAGTCCCTTTAAACAATAATATGAAGACTTAGACAGGAACAATCAGGGCACAATGAACTATTTTCTCTCTCTTTTTTTTACGTGGCTTCAGGAGGGCGATGCGCTATCGCCCACTATGGACCAGCCGCCCCTGGTTTTAGCACAGTTTCAGTTTGATATAAAAAACTCAATAAAAGTTCTGGATTTGCTTTTCTGGTTTCTAAACTTTGTGTTGAGATTTGTATTTTGCCTTCGACCCTTTGTGCTCTCAAAAGTGACTGTCTCTTTTCTCACTCTGACATTAAGCTTCAGATAACTGCATGTACCAAACTGTTGCAGAGCATTTACAACACAATCTCACAATTCTATAGCAAAGAGTAACCTGTGAGACTTTTTGTTACTTTCCACAGATTCAGTTCTCCTCTAAAACAAGTCAAACTCAGTAATAGATACAGAACTGACTTTGATTAGCTTCACCTTAATATAACCTTTTGCAGCTCAGAGTGTTACTGAGCTGAGACCTATTGACCTGTCACAGTGTGAGCAGAAAATGTTCAGTCTGTGACACAGAGCTGTGCTAATGACCAACATCCGCTGTTTTTAGGTTTGCTTATAAGAGGCCAAGATGGGAACGAACATCAGAAATCACTGAGTTCTTCCGCTGTTTGATAAGAGTAGACATATAAAGTTGGTAATAAAAAAAGCGACAAGATCATGTGTCATTTCAATCACCTAAAATGTGCATTTATATGCTGAATAGACTATTTCTTTTAAATTATGCCCATTGGCCACAGGGACAAAATGAAGTCATAAAGGAAATGAAAGCAATTGTTTGTATAATGTGGCCACAAATAATACCATAAGCTTGTTCTTATATGTAAATGAAAAAAGAACTATCCCCAGGCACATCTAAGTGGAAAACACAAACGAGTCGGAGGAAATGTGGTTTTATTTTTGAGTTGTTGTTTTTTTTCAGAGCTTTTAGGGTATTAACAACATGGGCAGTTCAGGTGCAGAGGAACACTGCTGTATTTGTTTTGATTCTGCTGACAGTTTGTATTTCACAGGTGCCTTTTCAGAGAGCAGGAGACTTTAAACCATCAAATCAAACCATTCAGATTCATCGTGCTCTCTTTTCAAAGATGTGTTTTGGTAGTGTATGATTTCATGCTCCATTGAAATGTGGAAAAAAGTATTGGAAGTTTCTGAGTGACAAAATTACAAGGATTCCATTTTACTTCATATCAACTCCTTGTAGTTGCTGGAGGAGTGTAATTTTGATCAGTTTACTTTAAAGAAGAGGCAGAGATTGTTTTTTTTTTGTTTTTTTTTTAAAGCAGGGATCATTAATTACATTTGTACAAGGGGAAGCTTTCTTCTTTACACACATTGTTGGGGGATTTTAAAACAAATTGGTTTAATAAAAATATTCAGATCTAATTAACTTTTCTTTTCTTGAAAATTGTATGTAATTCCTAACCGTAAAAGTGAGATCAGTCTCTAATGTCACATGGGGATAGCTTAGGTGCTTTGGGTGTATATCTGTTTATTATCATTTTCAACTGTTAAATTAGCAACTACATTTCTGTGTTTCCTAGTAATTACATTATTGGTATTGTTTACATTATTGTAGTAATACAAGAAATCATTTTAAAAAATCAATTTAAAAAATATCACAATGATGGTTAAACTAACAGCAAAAAGAGATCTAAGTGTATTTTGAACATTTCAACCAATCAATCAATCAATCAATGAACCAATCAATCAGTCTTTATTTACATAGTGCCAAATGAAACAAAATGTGATCACAACACACCTGGGATCAAACCAGCAACTCGCTATGAGGCACGTGCAATACCTTCTGCACCACTGTATCGCCCCCTTTAACTATGAATATGAATAAATTAAATTAATTTATTTATATTTCATATCTTATATTTTTTTCTATTTCAAACCCAACATAAATCCATCATGAGTACTTTGCCACAGTTGAAAGTGGTTACAGTGGCAAGAAAAAAACTCAGTTAAGCAGCAGGAAACCTTAACAAGACTCATGCTGAACAGCCATCCACCATAGCTGTGTCAGGAATGGGGTGGGCAAATAGAGGATCTAAAATACAAATCCATGATAGTTACAATTATATATTGCCCGCACCATAAAATTTCCCCCATCAAATTTGTCCGTATTGAATCGAAATCAACAATAACCCCTATGATGAGTCATCTGGTGTTCAAGAGGGTCTTCTTCTCGATATGGTTGTAAAAGCAGTAATTATGGTTGGAAAGCAATAGTGCATTTAAAGTAACAACATTTTTGCTGATTTTTGTGTCCTAGCTCACTCCTGAGTTCTCATTGGTTCTCACTGTTCACTGAAGAAAGCTGTTCAAATGACTCGAACAAGGCGAGTCAATCGAACAGCTCACATTTCTCATGAAAACCACTACAGAGGAAGGTCAACAAAAAAAGCCTCTGTTTCGGAGTAGAAGAAGATAATATGAAAACATAACGTAAAAGGGTAAAAAGCAAGTAATAACAGGCACAAAGGACCATCTAGAGATATCTGATGACTGTAGGCTGAGGCATTGCTCGCATACTCCCTGTGTTTGAGCTAAGTTAAGTAACTGTGATGTCTACATCAAAACGGTCTATTACTGTGGTAATGCCAAGTAAAAAATAATAATATTAAAAACGTATAAAACATTTGACTACAATCACAAAAATGTCTAGTAAAATTCTGGAGGAACAAGGACAGGTTCGTCTACATTGACAATGAAAGCTGCACTGTTTACACAAAACAATGGCATGAAACTTCCTTTCATTACTATTACTTTATCTTATTTAAACTGCAAGCCTTAAACAGTGCCAGTGCAAAAGAAATGTCAGGGCATACCACTGTGAAAACTGAAACTGTCCCGTCATTTCATCTTCAAGCATTGCTCCAACTCACAAATTGTTTTTGTGTAACGCTGAAGGGAAACAAAAGGAAGGTTTTTGAGTCAAAGTAAAATCTTTTTTTTTTTTTTTTATACTTTTAATATCTCCTTCAATGCAAAATTTAAAACATGATTTGAAAAGTATATCCCCCAGCCTTCACTGATAAAATGCAGATGAATGTATTTAAAGTTACTGCTGTGTTTTTTTTTCCTTTTTTTTTGTCGATAGATTAATTTTACAATCTGAACTTGGAGTTTTGGTATTCATAAAGAACCTTAGAGCAGCTCAGTCAACCTGTGTTAATCTTCTGTGTTTGGGTATGAGACATCCAGTGCAAGTTTCCTGACATCTCTTCTGTGGTGGTGAAAAAATCTCCTGCTAGAGGAGAAAACCACTCCAGCTGCACCATGACCACAGGAAGAGACAACTGCCAGAGCACACAATGTTCCAGACGCTCTCTACTGTAACTAAACATATGAACCAAGCTGAGAGCCTTCAGATTCAATGATTAGATTAATGAGATCACGCCTCAGTAGTGACTGAAACAGGCCCAGTTGGACATCAGTTGTTTTAGCACCATCTTCTCAACAAGGGCTGATTAATAAGCTTGGATGCGTGAAGTGAACAATGTTTTCTCCCTGAGCAGCTGTCAGATTCATGTGTTGGTAATAAAGACTAGACGCAGGAGTCAGAAGTCTGCAAGAGGGGGTCATGTGAGAACATGTGTGACATTCATTGCTCAGTGCCAAGTGTCCTGATTTTTGGGTCATGCTTTCTGCGGTTCAGGAAAGTGTTGAAACTCTGATGTGAATCTTTATGTAATTGAAAAAGGAGGAAATAAAAGGAATGATGTAATCTTTTCAGAGGAGCTGCAGATCTGCATGAGTGGATTTTGCTGTTAACACAAACCTCCAAATTGCATCTTGTTACCTTTATGATAAAAGCGAGTTACATCATAGTTACAAAGAAAGTTCTTGGCCTTTGTTTTGCCTTTTGTGGAAATGTCTGTATGGCAAAGAGAGACGAGGTGACCAGGATCATCCTCACTGATTCTGTGTCTAGACTTAAGTTCTGATAGTGATATGAATCCCCTTTGTCATTTAACAGTGTCTGATTTACAGCTACGTATCTAATAAAGACCTATGATGCATGCATCCTTCTACTGTATCACCACTTCATGCAACCCTAAAAAAAAAGGATAAAATTCAAAGGATAAACTAGAATGCCATTATGGTAAATTAACCTTGAATGGGTGGTTAAGAGTGTCTGTAGTGGCCTGCATGAGATAGCATGAACATTAGCCACAGTGATATTAGCTCTGCTCCTGTACTGGATCCTAAAGCTGGGGATACACTACATGACTTTCACAGTCCTACAAGATTTTATAGAAACTCGGTGCGCATGCTAATTAGGGGTGCCAAATTACAGTGTAAATTATGATTGATTAATTACAGCCATTATTAGCGTGCTATTTTTTATCATGTTAATCTCATGTTTAAAGATGCTGTTACTATGCCTGATCAAAATACACACTTTAAGATGAGTTTTATAGCATCAAAATAGGTTATCTATAAATGCTATTCCTTAGCTCTGTGGTCAGGTCGGACAGGACAGGGCTGAACTGGCCTGGATACTTAACTTCGGGAACAAGACAATTAAAACTAGAGCAAATTTATATTATTTAGACACATCTTAGAGCACCGGGCTGTAAGTAGCGACATATAGCCAGCTACAAAACTACGATACTAAGTTTTCCAAAAATTGCTTGTTGTCACACATCAAAAACTACCGCTACGTAACTAGAAAGAGATACATTACCTCGTGGCTTTGCATCCTGTAAGTTGTTGAAAAAAGAAGTTGTAAAACAATGCAGAGTTCTGAGGAAGGTCCGAGCTGCATTCATTAGCATATATATATATATATATATATATATATATATATATATATATATATATATATATATATATATATATATATATATATATATATATATATATATATATATATATATATATATATATATATATATATATACATACATATATATATTTATATATATATATATATATATATATATATATATATATACACACACACACACACACATATACAGTCATGGTTTCTTGTTAATTTTAATGCCTGGCTCAACTAAAGGTACATTTGTTTGGACAATTATAATGATAACAACAAAAATAGCTCATGAGAGTTTAATTTAAGAACTAAGAACTATTCATTTTCCATGGTTTTTCTTGATAATAACCAAAATTACTTAAATTCTTACATCAATAGCTATGGCATTGTACCGCCAAAAACACTACTTTTAAGCATTCCATGTTTTCTTTTCTGTTTGCTTTAAACACATGATACACACAAGAGTTAATACTTGATTGCATCACCATTGTTTTTGATGACTGCAGCCATGCGTCTTGGCATGCTCTCCACCAGCTTCTGACATTGTTCTGCTGTCACAGCAGCCCATTCCTGTTGGACAAATTCAAACAAATTTTCTTTGTTTTTGGGCTTGTGGTTCTCCATTTTGAGTTTGATGATTTTCCACAGGTTTTCAATTGGATTAAGATCTGGTGATTGAGCAGGCCAAGGCATGGTGCGAATGTTGTGGTTCTCCATCAGGCTTTAACTGACCTTGCCGTGTGGCAAGGGGCATTATCTTGTTGGAAAATCCAGTCATTGAGGCAGGAAAGAGTTTTCCAGCTGATGGAAGAAGACTGTTTTCAAGGGTAGTCCTGTACATGACCTGGTTCATTCGGCCTTCACACAATTGCATTTGCCCTGTTCCTCAGACTGAAACAACCCCAGATCATGACTGATCCACCCCATGTTTTTACTGTAGGGGCAAGACAGTCTGGGTTGTAAGCTTCTCCAGGCTTCCTCCTAACCAGTAAGTTGGCTGGAGTGGGCATCAATTCAAAATTGGATTCATCACTGAAGAGAACCTTAGCCCAATCATCAACAGTCCAATCCTTGTGGTCTCGAGCAAAAGTAACCGGGCCTTCCTCTGCCTTTCATTGATGAAGGGCTTCTTGCGTGCTCTGTGTGACTTCAAACCAGCTTCAACAAGTCGGTTTCGAACTGTCCTTGCTGAACAAGTCACATTTCTCGACAGTGCCCACTCATTTTTAAGGTCCCTGGAGGTCTGGCGGCGATTCCTGACACAGGAGCGGATGAGTGCACGGTCATCTCGTGGGGTAGAAAGACGTTTCCTGCCACGGCCAGGTAGCAATTTGGTAGTGCCATGTTCAGCTTGTTTTTTTTGTTGTAATGAGCGGCTGTCTTGGAGATCTTCAGTTTTTTAGCTACCTGTCTCTCCTCATGCCAATTTCCAGCAGTGCCAAGATGGCTGCCTTTGTGGCTTCACATAATTCTTTTGTTTTAGGCATTATGTGAGAGCTGACAACTTCTGAGTTGTGCTACGGCTTGAATGTAAGCAGGAAACCACTCTAGGCCTTTGCATGTGCAGTGCTGCTTGTGACATGAAATGGCCTCTACCCTGGGAATCAATTAAGCTTAAGAATGTCAAATAGGACATAAAGTATTATGTGACCAGCTGCATTTTTTGTTGTGTTCATTGTATTATACGTTTAGTGGTACCAGATATTAGAATGAACAAGAAATTGAAGAAAACAAGGGTGGTCTAATAATTTTTTCCATGACTGTATATAGGCTATATATACATACATGTATATATGTGTGTGTAAAGACTCGTGACTTGACTTGGACTCTAGATCAAAGACTCGTGACTCGTCAAGTCTTGCCCCTCAAAGACTCGAGAATTGACTCGGACTCTAAATCAGAGACTCGTGGACATCTCTGCTCCCCCCACACCCACCACATTATTTTGCAGGGTTCCCTTACACCCCTTTCATGTTGTAAGCACTTTATTCACATGCATTTGCCTTACGTGTCAGCTTTAGCCAGTACTGCCAAAACTTTCACAGCAGACGCATGAATGTGCTGCAGCCTTGGTGTGTCTTCCTGCTGTCACAGCTCTATCTATCACCCCAACAATGAACTTCTGTTGAAAGCTTGGGAAGAACTACAAATAAATCTAAAATATTCCAGTTGGATTAAGGTAAACATGGCTCTCTATTTGCAATTTTCTGTCTGTTTTGGCCAAGAAATGTGTGCAGCACACAGATAAAAAGGCACACCTCCTATTCTTGAGATTCTCGACGCAGGAGTTGCACTTGAGACTTACGTCTTAGAGTTTCAGTCTAAAAGCTCGGACTTGATAACATGCTTGCTGAAATTAAATCAGGCACAGACTGCTGCTGCCACATGAGTAGGATGACTGCAGGGTGAAAGAGGCCTTACTGTTCTAAAGGGAAGTACAACCGTATTTTTTCCAATCCAATCCCCAGGGGTGCTGGTTTGGCGGAGTGGTGAGCAACCAGGCACCCCATGTACTTGCTTCTGCCGGTCCTGGTTCGAATCCCACCTGTGACCAGTTTGCAGAGTGTCTTCCCCTACTCTCTCATCCCCTTTCACAAGCCTATCCACTGTCTCTCTCCTATCAATAAAGGCACAAAATGCCAAAAAAAACATTAAAAAAAAAAAAAAAAAAAAAAAAAACTGACCCCAGACCTCAGTGCAGTGTAGCAAAATTCATCACAAAATGAATGAGTTGTTTAATCTGATTCACTGAGGTCCCCAACCTGTTAATTGCTCCGTAATGTGATCCTCATGATAACCACAGTTTTCTATTCCTGATTTGGGCACCAGAACAAGAGTAAAAGTACTAATTTGGCTCTGATATAGGGATATGACGCATTTTCATATTCAGTGCTTATACAATGTTGTCTTCTTTCTGCCCTGCTGACAAACATTGTTCTGTAATTTTGCTGTCAGACTGAAAGAGCTCCAGAGCTCGTCTTCCCAATTAAATTAATTTTGACTAAAAAAGTGAGCAGAGATAAATATGATCAACAATGTGCAACACAAATCAACATCTTTTGTTTATTATTTGGGCCCATTCCATTTTACAGAATGGTATCAAAATTCTTTGACAGAACAAAAACACACGCTGTGATCAGATTTGGACAAAACATCTGAACAGCAGAACAGAATATTTTGCTTGTTCGGCCCAAAACAAAATTCTTGAATGAGGCTGATTTTCTGGTTAACTTTTCATAGGATCTGCACTTTACATTCTTTAACATTTTTGTAACATCCATCTGTTTGGCTTCCTGATCCCATGTTCTGAGACTGAGCTGGAGAGGAGCAGCATCACTCATTCTCCTGACTCTGCTGCTGGTCCAAACCAAAGATACTGTGCTTTTTCTATCCAGTAAAAAAGCAGGAGTCATCATATTTCAAGAGAAGAAGTGGAGAATTTCTGTTAAGTGAAACACTAAGAAATGAAGATTTTATTTTCCATCAAAGATTACATTTTAAGGCCTTTGGTCAAAACATAAAACACAAGGATAAAGGGAAAGTTAGGACAGGAGTTGATCATTTCTTTGATGTCAATGTTGGCAATGGCTCTTAGGGGCCGTTTACATGACGCCGAAAACGATCGATTCCGCAAACATTTCGTTGCGTTTTGGCCTTCCGTTTAGATGAGACCATGTTGCGTTTCCAGTGAAAACGGAAACTTTTGACACCGCTCCCCAGAGCGGAAAGATTTGATTCCGCTCCTCTATCCGGCCTCGTGTAAACACAGAGCAGAGCGTTTCAGGGGGAAACGCTGACGTCACCGCATGCGCAGTACTCTTTCACATGGAGGCTGCGTGTGCATACCAGGAACAACAGCAGCTTCCTCCGTCCGCCGGGTAACGTGTGAGCGTCTTACCATGCTCGGTTTGTTATCCAGAAAAAAACTATCCAGACAGATTTGTTGTCCAAAAAAGAAACTCCTGCTTCTCTGTGCGTCTGTTCGCCATTGTTGTTTGTGAAAGGTTTTCTTCTTCGTTCGTGTGTTGTAGCAGCACTGCATCTCTGCAGACCTACACCGCCATCTACTGAACCGCATGCACACTACAGCGGATTTACAGGGGATTAACCAGAAGAATTTGAAAACGGAAAGGGAGAATCTTTGCGGCTTCAAGTCAGGAGTTTCCATGTAAACGGCCCCTTAAACTAATGGGAAGGCTGTTTGTCTCCCTTTTCAATGGTGCCACATTTGTAAGAAACATGCATCTGTGGGATAAGCCACTGAGCTGAGGCTACATTTACACAGACATACCTGACTTAAAAACACAAAGATTTTTCCTTTGCATTTTCAAAGTCGATCTGCGTTCAGACAGAGACACTGGAGACATATGAACCCGCTGTAGTGTGCATGCTGGTTTAGTAGATGGTGGTGTAGGTCTGCAGAGAGGCAGCACTTCTACAATACACGTACGAAGAAGTAAAACTTTTCACAAACAACAATGGCGAGTGGACGCACAGAGACGCAGGAGTTTCTTTTCTCAACAGCAAATCAGTTTGGACAACAAATCTGTCTGGATAGTTTTGTCTGGATATCAAACCGAGCACGGTAAGCAGCTCATACGTTACTCGGCAGACGGCCGAAGTTGTTTTTGTTCCTGGTATGCACGTGCAGCCTTCATGTGAAAGAGTACTGTGTATGCGGTGGCGTCAGCTTTTCACCCTGAAACGCTCTGATTCAGGTTTACATGGCGCTGCATGGAGAGTATATTTAAAGCTTTCCACTCTGGAACTGATTTTTCAAAAGTTACCATTTTCAGACAATCCACAAAGAGTTTCAATGTAAACACAAGGCCAAAACACGATAAAAACATATCGGATCTGACCATATTCAGCCCCGTGTAAACCCAGCCTAAATAGGTCGCACCGATGCTACTGACACCTGAGGTGTCTTCCCAGCCAATCGTAACTAGGGATGGGAGTTGATATGTTTTTATTGATACTAATGTCGTTAATGATCCTGCTAATCGATCCAATTCTTTAACGATTCCCTTATCGATTCCTGCAGATTTGTTTGTCTGATTTTCAGTGGCAACAATGCCAAGCACACGTCACAGCATAGATATCTGCTTCTGCAAGTTGCTGGTGTTTCCACTCACTTAAGGTTGTGTAGTAGGTGCAGTTAAAAATAAGCCACAATTATGACGCTTCTGAACCCTGTCATTGGAAGGAATTGATAAGGGAATTTATTAACAAAAAAGCTCATGATATCGATTCTTTGATGAACGATTCTGAACTGGAATTGGTTTTCAATTCCCATCCCTACCTGTAACCTTTGATTTACTGGCTAAAAGTAGGTGGCACTATAGTCATACCTAAACCATTGTGAAATCAATGTTGCTGAACCTACTCAGAGTTTCTCATCAGCAACAACCAGCTTCACATAATGGTGGCCCTGGTAATATATTTTTTCTGCTGTGCTACATAGACTATCACATGATAAGAGTATGAAATGACCAATATATATAACGACACATATATATTTTACTGCAACAGCAGAATGTCTGGAATGGTATGACTCGTAACTGTGAAGTTGTGATTAACAGGTCCAAACTGTCGCTGGAATGCAGCCTTGTGTTGAGCTCCTGGTACCTGCAGGTACAAATGATGTTGGCATCTGTGAGCACGGGCCCTTCTACAGTGGTCATTTGGTGTCTGCTCCAAGAGTCTACATGCCACGTTTGACTGATCTGGATTCGGCCATACAATCAGGCAACTTCAATGTGATGTTTTAAACATTAAGCTGCAGCATTATTCCGATTCCAAGAAGACCATTACCTCAACCTGCCAGCACTTACAAACCATAGGCACTCCTCTACAGATTTGAAGTCAAGGTTGGCAAGATGATATGGCCGATGGCTCACTGCCCAAGCAATCCAGAACAGACTCAAGTCAATCTCAGTCTCATTAGGGGGCCAGGTGACCTGTCATGAATGCCCCTCACCGTCATGCTGGTTCAAGCTGTTGTAAAGAACACAAGCTCTGGGACCTGGATATGTGGAGGAACCCTGGATCTAGCATTGAGACCAGATTCTGCCCACAGGAGTTGGATTATTGGGTCAAAGTGTGGAGAATCCCATATCCTCGCAGCCTGGATCCAAATTGCATTCTCCGAGATGACAACACTCACCCTATACAGAGCCGGGTTTATCAGAGACCACCTCTGGAATTTTGGAGTGGAAAGGATGGAAAACCTGCAAGAAATTTTTGAGCCTGAAAAAATCCGACAGATACATTCTGCAGTTTTAGACAATGTCATTTTTTCTGAAACCATTTGAAATATTGTTGCTGTTTTCATATGACTCATTCTCATACTAAACTCTCATGCTTTGTAACGATGACTTGGATACTGGTATGTGTTAATCTACAGCGCCATTCTTGGTAAAATTCCAGACTATCTTTCCTCCTTATTAATCTTGATGGATGGATTACATAACCTGAGATCAATGAGCTTTATAGGGTTTGTTGTCCCTAGAGTCCGAACTGAATTGGGAAAGAGGACCTTTAGGTTCTCTGCACCTTCTGCATGGAATAATCTGCAGACTGATTTTAAGCTGCAAAACGTAGTGTCTCCGAATGTCTTTAAATCTGCAATGAAAGATCTGGAATACAGATGTTCTGAATGTCACTGTTTTAACTAATGTTTTTTTTATTGTTTACCTCTCTTCCTTGTAATGTACAGGATTGAGTCAGTGTGACTGTTTGTTGAAACTGTGTTTTGCTGCCATTCTTGGTCCGGCCTCCCTTGGAAAAGAGATCTGCTGATCTCAATGGGACTAACCTGGTTAAATAAAGGTTAAATAAAAAATCCAGCATCTTAATTTAAACATTAGTGTTTCAGCGTTTAGTGTATTGTGTTATTTACTTTCTACTGCTGAAAGTTAAGTTACAAAACAATATTGAGATCGAATAGTGGTGGGGGGTAGTCATTCATTTGAAAACTGAACAAATTAGAGAATGCAGAGGTGCTGTAAGATGACAAGTGATAAGCACATAATTCTTAAAATTAAAGATACAGAACTGGACAAACTCGTTAAGCTTTGGTCTCTTTATTATACAGTCAACAAAAACAGACAATAAATACATTTTGTCTGGTTTTACTGCTGTCAGACAGAAAGCAGGATTTTTCAACTTTATAACAAGTTTTATAATTCTGGTGTTAGACATTTATTTCTTTACATGTTAAAAAAAACAGAAACAAACAAAATTGTGTATGTCCCATGTAGCTTAAACATATTGAGATATTGCTTTGATTGATTGCCCAGAACTTGTGCTTATGGCTTTGACTGTATCATCTATGGACATTTCTTATAAGTCATAGATTTTTTTTTCACTGCTGTGCTACAAAAAAAAAGTAAACCACACATTGGCAAAGTTATGGGTAGATCTAGTAATACAGGTATTTATGTGGAGCATTATGTGTCATTACCTAGTGTGTCATCACCCTGCTTTTTCTTTCAGCTCCATTACAACAACAGATGATAACAGCCTCGCCATTTCATGCCTTATGTCACAGGGTTGAGTGGGCTGTGTTACTCTTCATAACAACATCAGAGTCCAGCAGTGTGATATATAATTATGGAGTTGACTTTAACATTTTAGTCCCTAACACTTTCTTTTTGAGAGTAAAAAGTTGGACATCGGATGGAAAATTGATCTATTCTTATTTTTGTCAATAATGAGAGTCAGTATGTGACATGAAAACTAATCTGGTGTCTTTTGAAGTCCCACACGATGGATTATGTGTTTCTGTTATCCTTGGGAAATAATTCTTGGAATAATTTTTAAATAACAATAGAAAGTTCCAACTCAGATGCCGTGGTTGATTCAAGGCATAACTATATTCTCAGAATTTTATGTGCTCAGATAAAAAGCCAATGACTGTTCCTGTAAAAGCACGGCCAAATTATAGTGTTTCAGATAAGGTGCCATTGTTCAGATTAGTACACAATGGACCATTACATCAGGTTCAGGAGAGAGCAGACAAGACAGACAGCTAAAAATATGATGTTGGAAATTATTAAAAAGGCTGAAAGCCATAAAATTTCATAACATAATTTTTAATAATTAAACCTGCTCTCTTTCATAGCATTTTGTAGAGCACCATTAAATGTCATCTCTGGAATGAACAAGAAAGATTTCTACTTTGACATCTGAAGATTTAAGAGTCTTTCACCAGCTCTCAGAATCATGAAAAATAACAAAATACAGAGATGAATATTCTGGTTATTCTATATTTTATTAAAAGCTGTCCCCAAAAAAAAAAAAAAAAAAGTAAAATTCGAGGCAGAGCATGTTTTTCTCCGAAAACACTTGAAGGATAAATGTGTGAAATGTGTTGTCTTGATTTTGTTCGAACTGAAATATTTTAGTCACTGTTATGTTTTAATGAATGTGTGAACAAGGAGAAATTTCTTCCTCTTGTACTGAGATCTGTGAACTCTTGCCTCCAGCTTTGTCATTTTACCATTTTTTTCAGCCTTCAGATGCTCAACATATCTTTCCACAGCATCGTGAAGACCTCATTGATGGTTTCTATGTGATATAAAGCCCTTCTGTCCTCAAACCCTGTATATCACCTTTAATACCTCTTGGACAGTTGCCATTATTATTATGTTTGTTTATCTTTATGAGTTCAGAGGAAGGGCTTAGTGAGAATACCCTTTCAGAGCAGATGAACCTGCCTGATTGATTGTCTGAAATCATTCAGGTCCATCTTGCCAAGCTCCAGTCCTCTACAACTTCACTCTGCTAGAAGCTGAACAACCCAATTTGGTTAAAGAGGTGGGAGCTGCAGACGTGACGACTTGAGGTGACTGCATGTTTGAAAATGTACTTCTTTAAAAGAAGAGTGAAGAACATGACTTAAGCTACGGCCACACCGGATGCGAATTCGTAAAGACGCGTGTTAAGATTACATACAAAGTCAATGCAAAGACGCGCTTGGATGCAGATTTGCCCCGGGGGCACGTTGGGCAGGTTTGGCATGGCGCGTCCTGTGGGCTTGGGCGTCAAACGCCTCTATGCTCGAGTTTAAAATATTGATATTTCGACACAAATTTGCATGATGCTGTGCCGCGGCAGCCAATCAGCGATGACATTCCCCTCGACGTCATTGATTTGATGATGTGTGACGCTCCGGCCACCTGCTCTGGCTCAAAACCCGCCGAAAGATGGAGGAGAGGTTGATCTGCGCTGTTTGCCATCATCCAGAACTATACGATTCGCCAGTTCGCATCCGGTGTGGCCGTGGCATTAAAGCTTTCTTACAGGAAACAACATTTTTGCTCCTCCCTCGACTGGTTTTGGTAAGGGTTTGATCTACCAGTTTGCTCCTCTGGTCATGAAAAAGATGGGAAGGAATCCAAACCCCATTGTGATAATAGTGTCTCCACTGGTTGCCCTCATGGAAAATCAAATCAGAGAAGCAGGGAAGCTGGCGATTGCTGCTGAGAAGCTGCGAGATTATGAGAAAGTCCTTTGCTGACTATTACAGTTAGTCAACGGTAGTCGTAGTAACTCAAAGATACCTGGTGAAATATTCTCTCCTCAAAAGTTAACCAGGAGAACTTGGTGGGGATTGTCGTTGACGAGGTTCATGTCACATTTAAGTGGTAAATGGTACATCTATGCTTAATGTAAGATGATAGTCTAAGGACTGAAACGTAGTTTAAGCTAGTGGCTAACAACATGGTCTAACTGCTCTGTCATACTTTGGCTTGGTGTGGATCGGTCTGTGATGAGTGTGACAAGCAGAAGAATCATCGAATCACCAGCTTCAGTTGTTTTTGAAGGTTATGCTCCTGAAAATTTTTTTTGAACGGCTGTTCCCCAGAAGGACCGAGGAAAGATTCCATTTATCCATCAAGATTCCCTTGACCGATTAATGGAACTGTCTGTCTGGCATGTCAGGTTATAGTGATAGGTCAACTGTGCAGAAAACTTGGACTTAAGCTGCCTGAACAGAAGTTGAACAACTTTTACTTTTATTTCATGTTAAGGGGTCAAAAAGTCTCCCACTTCAATTACATTATGCATCATCACATTTTGATGCTCTTATTCATAATAAACTGACCATTCATTTCTCAGAGGTGTTTAAGGTGATACAGACACTGAAAAAAAGTTATGATGTAAATGATGCTAGCTCAACGAACAACTTACGTCGAGTGAACATCAAAACAAAGGATCCAGTTCTGTTAGAAATGTTATTTTTTCTTTCTTTGCCATTTGTGGATGTTTATTTCTGTACAAACAAATCAGGGAAAGAAAACATGGTGTAATAGCAACCAGTTTATAAAGACTTATGCATCCACCTCAGGTGCCTGAATTTGTCAAAGAATTAGAGGTCAGTGGAGCAGCAATCTGATGAAATGGCATTAGACAATATGTCATATTAGAAATACAAATTCAGGGGTGCTGGTTTGGCGGAGTGGTTAGCAACCTGGCACCCCATGTACTTGTTTCTGCCGGTCCAGGTTCGAATCCCGCATGTGACCATGCAGTTTTCAGAGTGTTCCCCTACTCTCTCTTCCTCTTTCACAAGCCTATCCACTGTCTCTCTCCTATCAATAATGGCACAAAATGGCCACAAAAATACATTAAAAAAAAAAATATACAATTTTAGTGAACAAACAAAAGTAAGTTAGAATCAAGTCCACTTTCTATTCACATTCAGGCTCTCTTTGTTCACTGGTGATTCATGGTCTGGAGGAAAGGGGAAGTGAAGGCCTTAGGGCTGGTTTTTATTATGTTGGGGGTGACTTAACAATCAGACTCAGACTCTACACCACCTTTCCTCCAGGTCAAGTGTGGGGCCTTCTAATAAGACCACATACAAGGCCAGTTTTTGACAGTAGGGTGTTCCCACACAAAGGACCTGCAGTTAACCTATTGGTCTGATTTGCTTACACGAGGTATGACTTGAAACATGAGACTGAGGATAAACCCATGTGGTTCACAGTTACACAGTGTTATGTATTGAAGGTGTGTAAGTTTACAGAAAGTGACATTTTTAGTTCATTGCTTGCTACTGATTGAGGTGCACACGTTTTTACAAAGGCATCAGAAAATGATTAGTTTATACGTTAACTAGTTAAATCTTTGGTACATTAACTGAGGTGTCAGGGGAACACGTCCCACATGCACCGTGTGTTTGAATTGCACAAAAGCTTTGGGGAGGGCAGAGAGGATGTCCAAGATTAACTTCCTGGGTGCTCATGCACAACAAAAACTTCTGAAAACATTAAACAAAATGAAGAAATCTTTAGAAATGATCAGATGATCATAAGAGCAGACATGGTCTCCACTGATAAAGAGATGGTTCAGCCAATTTTGAATGAAAATTTGAAAACGTTTGTGTCAAAGCTGTCCCAAAACATCAAAAGGAATTACACAAGAAAATGTTATGGAGGCATTTTGGGAAAAACAAAGGAAACCCAAATATTTAAGGAGTCATTACTTGCAATGAAACTTTGATCTACCAATATGATCCTGAGGCAAATAGCAGTCAGAGCATTGGAAAGCACAACAAATTAAGTTTAAATTCAAGGCCATGTTGATGTTGTCCTTGACATTTAGGGTTTCAGTTTGGAGGAGTAGATTCCAGAAGGTACAGTGGTGAATCAATACTATTACAAACAGAATCTAGGGAAAACTGAGAGAAAAGTCCACCTTACAGCATACAAGTAGAGTGGGACTCTTTGTTTTCTTATTTTCCATATTTGTCTTTTTTATTTCCAATTATGTCACAATACAAAATATAGAACAAACAAATGTTCTGTATTTTTCAAAATCTGGATTAAAAAAAGCTTAAAATATTCCTAATTTTAACTTTTTTTCTCCTTTTCTACATTTATTAACTTGAAGACACTGATTGGCTGGGCCACCTGTCAACGTGGGTGTACCTGTGCACACCCAGACCCACCCACTGTATCTGACCCTGCTTCAAAATCAGCATTACCAATTGTTGACCTCATTAAGGCTGTAATTAAGTCATCCCAAATATTCCACCTTGCACCTTAGAGCATAGAGTGTTGTTTTTTTTTTCTTATTTTCTATATTTGACTTTTAGTTAATTTTGTTTTTAATTATAATGTGATGGATAATGATGCACAACAATACACACAAAGTATTATGTGTCTATTTTATTTTATTTTATTTTATTTTTTTGTGTGTCTATTTTTGGGATAAAATGAGTAGTGTGGCCATCAAGTGGTCTTCCTTTCATGCAATGTGCATCCAGTAAACAAAGACGTCTGATATGCCACACTGAGCTGATGTACAAGTGTTCCTGGGTTTTTTAGTGAACATAGTAGTAGTCTACAATAAAAAAAAAGACACGCAGGTTAAGCGTACCAATTGAAGTACCAGGTACAAACTTAAATTGTGTCATTAAAAAAAAAAATCAATGAACAGTAGAGTGATACAATTCTGTCTAATACCATAAAGTGAAAATACACAGAGGTTATGTCTGTGTCAGTTATTTGCAGTATTTAAGCTCACCTGTAGATGGCAGTAAACCACATGCACCGGTCCTTTAACTGTGACTTTTTAACAGCTCTTTTCCTGCTCAGTGGTCAGAATGCTTTCCACTGACTCATATGCAAAAAATGAATTTGTATGAATAAAAAATGTGTTTTTGAATACAAAAACATTAAGAAGGTGACAGGTTGAGCTTTTTCACAAGCCTTAGAAAAATAAATTTGATATATTTTAAAGTTTGTATGGGCGAAGAGACCTTTTGAGTAGATTTTAAAACCAGCAATTTTACTTTGATTCAGGTAAATTATGTGGTTCCACAACAAATTGCTGAGCAAAATTGTCGCCTGAAAAATTGGATAAGATTTAATCAAAGCTTTATATCAACCTGTTTTGCCATTGTACCAACATTCAAGCCTCAGTACCAGTAAATTTTTAATTTCCAGACACTATGTTCTAAGATGTTACTGGATCAATCTTGGTTCATAATGGATCAGAAAGAGTAGATCTAAAATTGTCAGACACATTTTTAAACTGGCTGTTTATTGGCAAACAAAGTGAAAAGCAATACAATGACAATTAAGCTTAAATGACATCATAGGAACCAAGCAATTGTTAATCAGTATTTTTTTATTTAGATTTTTATATTCATGTGTATAATTGATGTGTGTTAATACAAAGTTTTGACTCACAGAGTGTACTAAGTATATTTTCACTGACATTCCAGATGATATCAGTGATAAATGATAAATTCTATCATTGAAATGAACAGAGATCACGACTCAACAGATCAGATAACATTTTGTAATATATTTTGTCCAATAGGCAACACTGTATGTGATTGTTGCCAAAGTTTCTAGTTCTTTGCTGACAGGACTGATGCCTGGAGTGCCTTTCTTATGCTGTGTCTAGGGCTGCAAAAGGGTGGGAAATTTCAGTTTAAAGGATAAGTTCGGTTTCCACAGCTTTCACATTGTTTATAGAATGAAGTAGAACAATATACTCACCCAGAAGGCTTTCCTGATCCAAACAGTGCTTCAGGAGATATTTAGATCCAAAATCGAGCGGCGGACATCCGTATAATGGTAGCACATAGTGCATGTTAGCGCCACTCCGAAAACTGCATTAATCGTCCAAAAACTCATGAGTTTCACCAATATTTCATCATGGTCCGCTCACGCTACTCCTCCATTACAGTCTGTGTCACTCCAGACATGTTGTGTGACTGTACTGACCTCTGAACTGAAGAAGAAGAGCACTAGTCTCCGCGCATGCGCAGCACTCTCTGGAGCGCTGCCTGAAGACATGAAGATGTTGTGGAGGAGAACTTTGAATATGATGGGTGTCAAGCCAGAGTTTACAGGTGAGGAGCTCATCAAAAGGAAGACGCGGAGGCAGCGCTCCAGAGAGTACTGCGCATGCGCGGAGGCAAGCATTCTTCTGCTTCGTCTCAGAGGTCAGCACAGTTACAAAAACATGTCTGGGGCGACACAGATTGTAATGGAGGAGTAGCCTGAGCAGCCCATGATGAAATATTGGTGAAACTAATGAGTTTTTGGACGATTAATGCAGTTTTCGGAGTGGCGCTAACATGCCCTATGTGCTACCATTATACGGATGTCCGCCGCTCGATTTTGGATCTAAATATCTCCTGAAGCACTGTTTGGATCAGGAAAGCCTTCTGGGTGAGTATATTGTTCTACTTCATTCTATAAACAATGTGAAAGCTGTAGAAACCGAACTTATCCTTTAATGTACAGAAGCTTTCCATTTGTGGTTATTTGAGTGCCTGTTGTCTTATTATCAGGAACAACCATGCCATGTTCAAAGAAACTTCAATCTTTTTTCCTATTCTGATATGTGGTTTGAACTTCAGCAGGTTGTCTTGATCAAGTCCTTATGCCTAAATACATTAAAATGCCTTCATGTGATTGGCAGATTAGCTTTTTGTGTGCAGTTGAACATGTGCACCTGATTAAGTGACATATGAGTATATATCAGGACATTCTGCTGTTATATTGTATTAGTCAGGTTTGTTCTGACATACCACAAAGTAACAAACTGAAACAGCTTTTGGTTGATCTCACTCCAGCTGTAGCTCTTTTTGTACAAAACAGAAGAAAATACTTTACTTTGAGTGTTTAAGTCTGAATGACATTAATGTATTGTCAGGATGGAAAAACACTTTAAAATGGTAAGTGGATTTAACCTTGTGTGGTGCTTCATAAGAGTTTGACTACTCAGTGCTTTTCCATAATAAGTCGCCTTGACCCAAACACTCGACATTCACTCACTAATGGCAGAGAATCTTATGTGTAGTGTTGATTTGTATCAACTAGCCCAATACACACATGCACATTTACACAGTTCTGATTCAGCAGGGAGGGCTAACAGGGCTAAGTGACTTCAAAATGTAGCTAGCTGCAACAGGGTGTGAGATTTGAACCCCTAACCCTTATAATAAGGCACAACCACTTCTACAATTTATATACAGATGCCCACTGAGTTTTAACACATCAGAATCACAAAGGAAGCCATCAAACATCAAGAAATTCTCAAGGTTCAGGACATCGAGGAATCGTGTCCTCTCGTCTCTCAGGCAGCAACCACAACACCAAAATGTTGCCTCAGTTGTTCGAGGAACAGGAAGGTAAAAACTGTGTGAGGGATGAGACGGATCGCCGCAGGAACAAGTCCCTGGACATAAATCACATTATTATTTTAGCAACTCTAAAGATATTCTAAATAAATCAGCCACTACATGATGAATATACAAACAGTATTTGACCAGAGGGAGCAGTGTAATGCTGAGCATCTTTATTAACAGTGAAGGTGACGTGTACCTTGTAAAAGGCCTTGGGGCCGAGCTTTGCCGTCTCTGTTAGACAGTGAAACACACCCTGCAACAAGGAGACACAAACACAGACATGTCAGACTGTGTAACTCTCTGCACAGTACATGAATAAAACATACATGTCGGAGAAATTCCCCAGTGTAACCATGAGCGGCCGAGCACAGAGACAGCATGTGCTGAACACTGATTACCCTGTACTCCTGTTTGGAGTTCATCAGTCTGGTTTTAACTACATCAAGAGGCTGGCACAGGATCGTGGCACATCCACCCTGTACAGAAAGAGAAATAACACATCAGCATAGGGGGGGAAAAAATGAAGATATTTTGTGACAGAGATGAGTCACGTACTGCAAACACGCTGGCTAGGAAGTGAGTTAGGATGCTGTCAGTCAGGTAAGCAGTCGACAGAACCAACTGCTTGGACTGGTCATAACAGGACAGCTGCAGGGAGAAAAGTGCACAAAATAGCTGCATATTTTTTATGATTCAATTGCTGAGCACTGCTGATGTTCTTACCTGTCCAACTGAGACGAGTGCACCTCGAGTAGAGGCCAAAGTGGCACCAGAGAACAACTTTCTCAGACCCTCTTATGAAATGAAAAAGAAGAACAAGGAACAAAAGCCTGAGAAAAAAAACTTGTGTAAAAAATGAAACTTATTTTGACAGCAACTTGACTGACAGTGTTAAAAATGCCTCGGTGGAGGTGTGTGCTATCAAAGCACTTATAGTTTATGCTATGAATTTCATCCTGAGAGGACAGAGAGCAGTTAAACTGATCTTTGTGGAAAAAGAATGAAAGAAGGAGAGTCATAAATATGTGAGATGTTGTGTTCCTCTGGCTCTGCGTCGACAGGACCTGAGGTCTGCCTGAGAACACATCCTTAAAACAATCACTGGATGTTCTGCAATATTTAATCTTGTGTGGGAAATCTTGACAACAATCTGCTTTTTCTGTTATTTTCTATTTTGAAGTGTTTTCTAGACATGTCTTCTATATCTTTTTTTTAAGTATGGCTTCACTGTCTGTCAAAAACCTTGATAACTGTGAATGCAACAAGAAAGGCCTACAGGGCTATCTTCAGGCACACTCGCTTCAGTCAAGGATTTATGTAGAAAGCCTTCGATGAGTCAGGATATAATTAAAGGTGCTATGAGGAGAATCTGTTACCGGCGACATTAGGACTCTGCTACCCATGAGCACGTGCGGCGACTGTCGTAATGCTACGTTCCAGTAACCTCGGAACTGGGAGTGACATCATCTCCGAGTTATCGGCGTTCCAGTTGAAGTCGGAAAAAAACATGCCGATCTACCAGGCTATTGTTAGCTGTTGTTAGCTCAGGAGTGGCGAGGTTTCACCGAGTTCCCAGTAGGAAATTCCGACTTCGGGGGACGTTCCAGTTGCAGTTTCCTACTTGGAACTCGGAATTTCCTACTTCTGACTACAACTGGAACGCACCAAAAGACCCAAGCCAAAGCGTGCCTTTGTTGTGATGCTAATAATAATGCAGCTCGGACCTTCCTCAGAACTCTGTATTACTTTACAACTACTTTTTTCAACAACTTACAGGATGCAAAGCGACGAGGTAATGTATCTCTTTCTAGTTACATAGTGGTAGTTTTTGATGTGTGACAACAAGCAATTTTTGGAAAAATTAGAATCATAGTTTTGTAGCTGGAGCCATATCGCTGCTTACAGCCCGGAGCTCTAAGACGTGTCTGAATAATATAAATTTGCTCTAGTTTTAATTTTCTTGTTCCCGAAGTTGAGTATCCAGGCCAGTCCAGCCTTGTCCGACCCGTCCGGAAGGCTAAAGAATTTATAGATAACCTATTGTGATGCTATGAAACTCATCTTAAAGTGTGTATTTCGATCAGGCATGTATCTAAAAGTGAGACTTTTTGTAATTACTTAGAAACTCCTCACCGTCTCTTTATAGACAAAATGTTAAAAATCAAGAATAAGCCGACTGGTTTGGACCTACACAGGGTCTTCATCAGGGCATGGTGACGAACCTTATTACATATACATGGGCCTAACATAAGGATACATTCATATACATCTTTATAAACATATAGCAAAATAAAAATAATAAACTTTCAAACAAATAAACCAGATCCTCTTAATTAACCCAGAGGGTCTTTGACTCTATCAAGGCTTTTTACATGAATCCTTGACTCAAGTGAGTCTGCCTGGAGACAGCCCTGTCTGCTTTTCTTTCTTTCTTTTTTTTTTAATTCATGCTCTCCTCTTCAAGAGCACCTGGAGTTAACCTAGAGATTACCACACTGCCAACAAGAGCATGTGCTTCTCTTTTATAATCTTCCAACTTGTGCTGCTGTCCTGGTTAAATAAAGGTTAAATATAAATGTAAGACTCTTACCTTCTCTCCATACACGCAGCAGGCCATCCAGTGCATGAACATAGCTAACAAAAAAAGTATATACATCAATGAGGAGATTGGTGTATGAGGACCACATGCACGTTTTCATGCAGTGACATACTCACTTTCTCCTGAGTTCCAAGGGCAACTTGACATCATTCTGCATTCTGCATGGAAGACAGATTAATATAGTTAGATATCATAGGCAATTAATGGTCAGGATGCGTGGCCTTCAGAATTTTTTTTTGTTATTTTTTTGCCTTTTGAAACATGTCACAGCAGGTCTGTTAAAATTGCTGTTAGATATGGAAGCCCATTCCCGCCAGGAAAAAAAGAAAAAAACTGAAAAGTACTATGTCATAATTATGAGATACTAAGTCATTATTATGAGATACTAAGTCATAATTATGAGATACTTAGTCATAATTATGAGAAAGTAAGTCATAATTACGAGATAGTAAGTCATTATTATGAGATACTAAGTCATAATTATGAGGTACTTAGTCATAATTATGAGAAAGTAAGTCATAATTACGAGATAGTAAGTCATTATTATGAGATACTAAGTCATAATTGTGAGAAAGTAAGTCATAATTGTGAGACAGTAAGTCATAATTATGAGATAGTAAGTCATTATTATGAGATACTAAGTCATAATTATGAGAAAGTAAGTCATAATTACGAGATAGTAAGTCATTATTATGAGATACTTAGTCATAATTATGAGAAAGTAAGTCATAATTGTGAGACAGTAAGTCATAATTACGAGATAGTAAGTCATTATTATGAGATACTAAGTCATAATTATGAGAAAGTAAGTCATAATTACGAGATAGTAAGTCATTATTATGAGATACTTAGTCATAATTATGAGAAAGTAAGTCATAATTGTGAGACAGTAAGTCATAATTACGAGATAGTAAGTCATTATTATGAGATACTAAGTCATAATTATGAGACAGTAAGTCATAATTACGAGATAGTAAGTCATTATTATGAGATACTAAGTCATAATTATGAGACAGTAAGTCATAATTATGAGATAGTAAGTCATTATTATGAGATACTAAGTCATAATTATGAGACAGTAAGTCATAATTACGAGAGAGTAAGTCATTATGAGATACTAAGTCATAATTATGAGAAAGTAAGTCATAATTACGAGATAGTAACTCATAATTATGAGATACTAAGTCATAATTACGAGATACTAAGTCATAATTACGAGATAGTATCTCATAATTATGAGATAATAAGTCATTATCATTAGATGACTTACTATCTCATAATTATGAGTTACTGTCTCATAATTATGACTTAGTATCTCATAATAATGACTTACTATCTCATAATTATGACTTAGTATCTCATAATAATGACTTACTTTCTCGTAATTATGACTTACTATCTCATAATTATGACTAAGTATCTCATAAATCTAAAATCCTTATTCAGCATTTGAACTCCACAGAAACTATTGTAAAGTTCACTTGGTGTTGTCAGACTATTTAAGTTTTTTTATGGACTAATGGAATTTAAGTTCCAAATAATCACATGTTCAAAATTCAAGTACTTTGCATTTCAATAAAGTTTTAAAGAACATACAATGACAGATGTAACGCTTACCTACATCTCGATTTTGGGATAGAATGGAGATGTTTTCTGATTTTTTTAATTTCTTATTTGAATCTGTGCTGCATTGTTACATCAGCCTGACTGATCATGCATGGCTCAAATACACTAGAAGCTTGCCCCCAGTAATGCTCCCACTTCAGCACACGATGCATTGGCTTTCGTAACAGGCTTGTGGGTGTGCTACATTGTGGCTGCTTCTCCCTGTAGCCATAGTCCCATCTTATTTCTTCATACAAAATGAATGTCAACAATAAGAGCATACATATTTTGACAATCACAATATCAAAGTTCCAGTATGAAAAAATGTACAAATATTCACTGTTTCCTTATATAACTCACAACATTGAATTACATGAACTTTTGTAATACTGTCCAGGATTGATAAGGCTGTGTAATAACTTTAAATAATATTCTTTATTATTCATTTTATTCTTTTAAAAATGTTCCGATGTCCATCGATGCCTGAATCATTACTTTCAAGAGGAAAAAAGTGCTTCCAGACTCCACGCTGGGCTTTGCCGCAGAAACTGAACAGTATAACTGAAAGTGTGGCATCATGTATCATTGTGTTATCTGCCTTAACAAACCTCTATAAGGTAGAGGTATTGCATCCACAGCCTTTGTATGTCAAGTAGAGCATGGAGGGTGTATGAAGGACACAGATCTGAATGTCAAAGGGTAACACTGAGAATAAGGAAAAGGTCTAAAATCCCTAGGTTAATTGTTTTTGGAGTGGTGCCTAAAAGAAGCACCAATATCTATGTTACAATTAAGTTATGTGAGTAACTGTTGGTTCTGGTACCATATCAGTCAGCCCTGAGTTTTGATACCCACCCCTATTAAATGCACAAAACACTCAACATGTTTCAGTAAGTAACAAAAAACATGAAAACAAGCAAAAATATGAACAAAATCCACCTCCTTGTTGCACATTTTGTAGCAGTGGAATCATATAGAAGTTCTTGGTCTTGACAACTCACCATTTCTGATTGCAACAGATAAATTAGTGCTGACAAAATACCTCCTAAAATTTGCTTCTGTTTCATAGAGATATTTGAGTTTAACTTGGATGCTCTCACAGCAGTTATGCAATAAAGATCAGTAGAACAAATGCAGTTTCTGAAATGCAGTAGCATTTTACTCTGCTAATAACTCCATCTCACCAACAGTAGACTGAAATATTTCACATGTAACTTGAGGCCTTAGAAGAAACAAATGATGGCTGGTGAAGGGGCATCAATTCCCAACTAGTGCACAGTTTGTTTCAGCTTTTTTTTATGAGGACTAACAATCATTTTTGGGCTATTCCACCAAAAGAGTGAAATTTCTGTCCCCAGCATATTGTTGTTTATTAAATGTATAAACACAAGTAATAATATATTACAAATTATATTTTATTATTATACTAAACACCATACACATTGATATTTGTAGAAATTACAGATATATATTTTTTTACTAATTTAAAATGGCTTCCAAAACACTTACACATAGCATTTCTTTCCTGTCCCCACAGCCACTGCTACACTTTACAACAATTCATTATGAACAAAATCCTTCCAAAGCAAATTTTCTTTTGCATTTAAGTGTGACTCCATATTCTATCTTCACTTTTAAAACAAAAGTTTTACAAAAAAGTCATTATATTTTGGTTATTTTAGTGCTGTCCCCAGGTTTTCACTCATTGCTGTTACCCGAATACATTCACCCCTTTAAAATTTTGGAACATTTCACCAGTGACATGTTCTGCAGGAATTGACATCATTTAAGTCTTCTGCAAGTCATGGGAAGATCAAAAGTAAGTTGTCTCTTTTATTTTTACCTAAATTAAATGATATATTAGCTGTTTTAGAGATGGTCAATCTAAAAACTCAGTCCTGTTACCTACGTTATCTCTAAGACAACAGTTGTTGATATCAAAAGTAAAATATTCAATTAAATCTTAAGAATTTGCTTCATGTGCTCAAGCTACTGGCATAGAAGCTAAGTGGCTAGATTTCACACAATTGCTAATTACCTCCGCCAAGGAGGTTATGTTTTTGGGAGAGTCTGTCTGTCTGTCTGTCTGTCTGTCTGTCTGTCTGTGAACAAAATAACTCAAAAAGTTATGGATGGATTTTGATGAAATTTAAATGTTCAGCATGGGAAAAGGAAGAACTGATTCAATTTTGGTGTTGATCTGGATCAGCGTCTGGCTGCCATGGTGAAAAATGTGATTTCTGTGAATAACTACTGAACGAAAATAGATATAATTTATGACTCCAGTTGCTAATGGTATGTTTTCATGGTCAAGGAATCTAAATATTTCAATGAAATAAAGGTAGGACTAATATTTATGGTCAAAATCACAACATGGCTAAGGACTGTGGCGCCGGCGGAGGTCTGCGCTCTCTGAGTGCTTTTCTAGTTTTATGCTAAAATCTCATTGCTGTTACCCTCATTGCTGTTACTCAAATAAAGAGTAACAGCAAAAAAAGTCACTTTTTGTCATAGTACTAGTATTTTCATCATGTAACCAACCATTTCTTCTAAATTAACTCTTTTTCTAAGGAAAAATATTGTATGTGGTTGATATTCTTATTATTATTATGCTTATTCATGGTTTTAAAATGGCATTTGAGATTTTGTAACAGCAGAGAAAAAATTGCAATGACAATAGACTGTTCGAAGTTGCAATAAATTAAATACAGTAACCTGAGATTGACCAGTACTCATTTTGAATGAGTACATGTGTATATTACTAAATTCTATATTTAAATGGAATGAAAAATGAAGTTTAATTTTGAAGAGTTACAACAAGCAAATTGCACTCTTTTGGCGGTTAGACCCTTTTAACTAATGTTATCAAGTAGAGAATGCTTTAAATGTTTTGATGGAGTCTTCTTTTTGTTTTAATTGCACATAGTGATTATTCAAGTTGACTTTAAAAATACTCACAAGATTGACCCAAACAGACAACCCAAAAACAAAATGCTTCTTGTACTAGCATCTTCTGCCACAGCGGCATTAAAACACACGCAGATTCAATGATAAAATGAGAATGAGAATGAATCCACTGGTTTTACTCACCTGACATTCACCAGGTCAGCAGGAGTCCCAATGAAACCACCTGCAAAGCCTAGAGGAGAAACCATGTTTACAAGATACAATACAATGAGTCAAAAGACACTCTTAAATGTCAAATACCAAGAAAATTATATGAAAACACTTTTACCTCCAAAGGCACCCAACAGGACCTTCTGGTAGAAAGGCATGGGCCCTTTGTTCTCTCTGTTCACCTCGTCTCTGACAGTCTCATAAATGGCAAACCGTGTCAGAGAATATGTCATCTAAAGGGGAAAAGAAAGAGAGCAGTCTAACCTAGACTAAGGGACATCTTGCTCATACTTAGTTGGACCCCTTTGCCTTCAGATTGGGTTTTGTGGCGTAGATTAGAAAAGGTGCCGTAAACACTCGTCTGACATTTTTTGCTGATGTTGACATGAATGAGAGCATCATGCACCTAATGCAGATGCGTCAGCTTCACAAAGCTGCTTGATGGGGTTAAGATCTGGTAGCTGTGTAGGCCACTGAAGCACAGAGAAATGCCTGCCATGACATGATTTGAGCTTTGTGACATGGTATGGTATCTTGCTTGATGTCGGCATCAGACTTTTAGAGGCCCACAGTGTGAAAGGAAATATCCCTCAATACATTACACTGTCCTAAACCATTCACACCACGAATGGTGGATCTAAGCTTTATGTTGTTTACACCAAATTAAACAACATAAATTGAAACTCATTGGACCAAACAACATTTTTTCTAACTTTCCATTGTCCAAGTTTGGTGAGCCTGTTTACATTTAAGCTTCAGTTCCTGTTCTTTCCTGGTTGTCTTCTGTTGGTGTAGCTCATCTGTCTCAAGGTCTGATGTGCTGTTCCTTTCAGACATGGTCTTCTGCATACCTTGGCTGTATGAGTGGTTACTTAAAGGATAAGTTCGGTTTCTGCAGCTTTCACATTGTTTATAGAATGAAATACAACAATATACTCACCCAGAAGGCTTTCCTGATCCAAACAGTGCTTCGGGAGATATTTAGATCCAAAATCGAGCGGCGGACATCTGAACTGGAAACTTTCTTCATGGCTCCCGCGCATGCGCAGTACGGCGTCCTCCTTTCGATGAGCTCCTCATCTGTAAACTCTGGCTCAAAACCCATCATATTCAAAGTTCTCCTCCACAACATCTTCATCCGATAGATATTCGTCTATTTTGCACAAAACTGGAAGAAGAAAGTTGTTGAGTAGCCGGTGGTCGCCGCTGAAAGAATGAGCCGTACTGCACATGCGTGGCAACCATGAAGAAAGTTTCCAGTTCAGAGGTCAGCACCATCACACAACATGTCTGGAGTGACACAGACTGTCTTGGAGGAGTAGCGCGAGCGGACCATGATGAAATATTGGTGAAACTAATGAATTTTTGGATGATTAATGCAGTTTCAGGAGCGGCGCTGTATGCCCTGTGTGCTACCATTATACGGATGTCCGTCGCTCGATTTGGATCTTAGTATCTCCTGAAGCACTGTTTGGATCAGGAAAGCCTTCTGGGTGAGTATATTGTTCAGTAACGTGCGGTGAGGTCCATGACGAGGGAGGCAGGCAGCCAGCTAAAGTTGAAATTTCTATGTGTGTGTTATATATATGGTCCACTGCTCACATTTGCAAATACAAACTGTTACTGGCCAGCCCTGCCCCTTTAACGCGGTGACAGTCTGTGCTGTGTACGTGTTGTGTGCAAGTGGAGATGGGAGAAATACACTAGCAGCGCTTGGCAACTAACGGCCCGCAGGCCAAAATTGGCCCGTCTCCAATACTATCTGGCCCGCCAGATGAAATTGAAAAACTGATATAAAAGGGGCAGAGGCGTGCTGGCAATCAGAGAAAACCGGGAAAGCTCAAAAACAGTCGGCACACCTAGACGGCCAGTGGTCTGGCGCGCACCACTGAAAATATCAGTCAGCAGCCGCCTCCAGCCAGACAAACACAAGCCACCTCGATCACGAACATCACAGCCGCGCAGCTGACAAAATTAGACGGCTGGCGGCCGCAGAGCGGTGGCTTGTGTTCGTCCGTCTGGAAGTGCGGGTGTGTGCCTCCTAAAATCAGTCATTATGCTCCTCTGCCCCTCTGCTCCAAGCGCGCTCTGCAGCATTCGGCTGCACGCTGCTCAACGGCGCTACTGCCCACTCGGCTGCTGTGCGGTACTCGGCTGCACGCTCACCTGCAGCGCAGGTGAATGGAGTTTGTGAAATCAGCACCGTGTTCCGAGTTCTAGAGACAATAGATGCCGAGTATCAGTCATTTGGCAGGTGAGGAGCGAAGCAGAGGACGCAAAAGTTTGGAAGCGCACGAAAAGAGGACGTTTCAAAAAATAAGAAGCCATGGTTTCTCTGCTGAAAAGGGAACTTTTGAGTTGGATTTCTGGCATTGGGTTTTGTGATCTCAATGTGTTTTTTTTAGAAGATTAAAGTTTGGTTTCTTCTGAGTTAATGTTCAAGTTAGGCAGGAATCACTACAGCAACGTCTGCACTAACAAACTATCGCGAGACCTCAAACAGGGTGCGGTATTACAACCTCCGGAGGCAGAGAAGCGCTGTGCCTCATCGATGCCCACGTTAATCAGCGTGAGACCTTAGTACGCATGCGCGAACCTGCAAAACGTTGTGATTTCAAGTAAACGGTCAAAGAGGCAGACCTGGGCTCTGCCTCCGACGCACATTACACGCATGAAACGCTGTCCGTCCCCTCTGTTAGCCTCCCTCTTATTGACAAATCAGCAGTTTCCTTTTTTTATTCTTTAATTATGACAAATTGTATACGAACAACTGAAAAAGAATATTTTTATAAAAACATATATATATTTTTTTCTTGTTAGCCTAGGGGAGGCACTGCCTCCCCTGCCTCCCCTGACCGCACACCACTGATATTGTTGTACTTCATTCTATAAACAATGTGACAGCTGTAGAAACCAAACTTGTCCTTTAAGTTTCTGTGTCCTGAACAACTGGATATTTAATATTTTTGGACCATTCTTTTTACTACATATGGCCATGTCAGGCACAAACAACCATACTGTGTTCAAAGTCACTCAAATTAGCATTCTTCTCCAGTCTGAGGCTCGGTTTGAACTGCAGCGGGTCATCTTGACCACTACCACTTGCCTGATTACATTAGGTTGCTGCCATGTGGTTGGTTGAATAGCTCTTTGCATGAACAATAAGTCTCATGGACGTACCAAGTAGTCACCAGTGAAAACATATAATTCACAGTGCTTAAAAATGCTTACCTGTCGACAGACTGAAGCGCTGAGTCCGCTGTAGAGAGCCAGAACACCTTCTGTCCTCACCACGTTCACAGTCATACCAATCATCTTCAGCCTCACCTCCTGCTGCGTCTGTAAGTGCACCTGTAAGTGACCACATGTAGAGGTGAGGGAGGTCATTCACATTTAAAATGAAAAAAACAACCACCTTCACATGTGTGACGTCAGAGAACAGTTCAGTATCGACAAAAATAAAAGGGCTCTCTGAGCTGGATTGACTTTGGTCACTCCAGGGCTTCAATAGAAACAGAATCAAGGACTTTTTTGGATCCACTTAGTTAGGAGTTTTAGTTACGAGTTTTTGACTACAAGGGACATGCTGGAGTCAATGTTTGAAATGAATGTTGATCGTATTTCGATTTGATTTTGTTCATTGACACTTTAAATATTGTAAGAATAAGAACCTGCAAGGTGTAAAGCTGAGAGCTATTTGTGTTGTGAAATATCATGAAAATGAATTGTGTTTTATTGGAGAAAATCAATGGAGCATGTTCAATATGAAGACCAACATTTTGCCACAAAGAGTGCTGTTTGCCTTGAAATGATGCAAAGAAGACGCCCTCACTTTAAGATATTGGTTCGACATTCTGGGAGAGGCTCATATAGAAATTCAACAAGACATTCAAATAATAGACTGATGATTGAGCCCCTTACTAAAGCCCTGTCCACATGGAGACAAAAACCAATGCCAATTCTGAAGGAAAAAGCCATGCTGTTCCTTGAGCCATGGTTTCTAAGAAATATTAAGGCTGCAGACTCTCCTTAAATTGTAAAAACATCCCAGTCCTCTACAACTCACAACTACTACTAACACTGCTGTGCACCCATTAATGTTTTGAAACATACGCTGCAGCTCTGCTCGCTCACAGTTCCTCTATTGGAGTCTAACACAAATAACCATGCTTTGTGGTAGGAACAGATATTTCGGTTGTGGTGAGCCTGGAGGTGAAAAAGAGAAAGGCATATGCTAGTGTGCTTACATGCCTCACACAAAATATGTTTATTCGTATTTATTAGAAATCAGTTCACAGGCTGTTATAGCAAACAAAGAAAGATGAGGTGGTCTTATTTTCAACACTATTAAATTCAATTTAGAAAATAAACATAAAAACTATTAGGTTGCATATGAATTGATTCATTTAGCACCTTTTTGCAGATTGCATCCTGAGTTGCTCAGACATTTAACAAGAGAGCTGTTTTGAAGAAAATCAATTCACTAGCTGGATGATGGCTGCAGGAAATATACACAGAAGCAGGGCACAAATGAGTAAGTTTCTATCATCATTAAGTGCACTTTAACGCATCAAAACAAGCCTATTGACGGCAACAATGAAGGCTGTAATTGGCGAGGATAACTATAGCGAGAGTCAACAGGAAAAGTGAGGGCAGTGAAAGAATAAAATCCCATTAACACTTTCTTCAATGCACAAATGCACAAAAACACCACAGACAGATCAATGAGGCCTACAACAGTCATTTCCCCAGTTTTATTAAAGAAAAAATTGTGCTCCAGTGATCTTGAATTAAAAAATAATTAGCCTAGTTATTTACCTTAATTAAATCCAGAGGGTGTGTTAAACAGGCAGCTGCACTTGAGGAGATTCCACCAAAATACCAACGGGAAATTCGATTCTCCGGCATCTTGTCACTGAAACAAAGTCCAAAAGAAAAATGCAGCAAAGTGTCGACGTCTCAAAGGCTGCTGTAACAACTTTGTGCTGTCTTCATCCTCCTCCCTGCAGACTTCTGGCCATGTTTTGACTCTGTTCATATTAAATAGACTATAGAGCAACAAGGTGCAAGTGGTCCAGTTTGTAAATCTGAATGTAGAGCTGGATATTCTGGGATAAGATGTGGCCTAACTAGGTTAAGACGCTTCATTCTGACTCCATCGTCCTGTGCCAAGAGCAGGGGTGCAGCTGGTTTGAAAGAAGTGTACGTGACCACTATAAAAATAGTAAGACAGCTCGGCTGCTGCTGTAGTGTTGTGAATGCTGTATGCATCCAAGGATTCCACCTGCACTGCGCAGAGTCAAGAAGTTCAAACAAATATTTGTCAAGAATAGATGCTGCCTTTTCATGCACGCAGAAAGTCATAAAGTCAAACACACTGTCTTTACTCTAAAACCATTCAACACCTGTTGACTCCAGCTTCTCCCATACTTTCTGCAACGTTTTAGAACCAAGAGGATTTTTTAGTTTTGAGGCATGATATGGTTTTCAATGAGCAGTGCAGCAGCAGCATGAATGGGCAGTCTAGCACTGCTCTGTGTGTGCTGACTCACAGGGAGGGATCAGAGGGGGAATAAAGCAGGTGACGGAACCAGAAACTGGACACCTACTGCAAGTTAGCAAAGGCAGCTAACAGTGACCATGGGAGTGGTAGTGGGGGAGGGAGGAGGTGGGGGAGTGAAGTTGCCCTTACTGGGTCTGAAATGTAAGCCCCATGTACATATATTGTATATATCATTGTTCTTGGCTGTCAGCTGGTTCTGCCACCTGATGACTTGAAAAAAGTAAACTAGTTTTAAGTTTTGCAAGTTGAGTTCCAATGGTTCTTCATTTGTCTAGTTTCAATCTTTGTAATAAGAGCTTGGTTTTAAATGTTGGAATTTGGAAATAATTTCAAATTAAATTAATTTGTTTTTGAGCTTGTTTCAGTTTATTCATAACATTACTGTGGTGCAAATTCATTCAGGGGCCTCAGAAATAAGAACTGATTATAGAGTATGCAAAGGCCGTGGTGGTGTGGCCAAGACCTGATTTCTTTTCATGGTGCCAAACAAGCCTGGCTGTAATCCTTCCGAAAGAGTAATCTCTGCTATTTTGTCAAACAGATTTTTTTTTAATAACACAGTCCAGATTCTGGATTATAAGTCTGTCTCTCGTCACTGGAATATAAATTAGTACAGAAAATGAACTATTGTCAAAGAGGGAATAATTTTTGGGGAGAAATACTTTTGCTGCTCTTCCACTGTAGACATGTCAGAATTCTAAGCTTTCTTACATAACCTTTTACATTTTTCCCTTCATGGAAATTTATCTCTGTGTATACACAGATTCAATGTAGTTTCACATTCACTTTAACCCTTCAGTTATTTTTAGCTCAGTGATATGTATGATTGGATTTGATTACAAGTGAGGGCTTCCTGCAGGGACACAAGTCACTATCTCAGTGCTACAAATCAGACAAACCATCATCACCAACACAGCAGGGCCTCCATTCAACATGTTGATCATCCAGGAGTATTTCATAAGCTCCTTACCAGCACTGGATTCCTCAGAGTTTTCCCGCTGAGGGGAACATTTTTTGATGAGCTGTAAATGATACATTTGCTCTTGGTGAAGATTTGTAGTCACACACAGTAAGTGGTATGTGCCCTCTTTAACTCCATCCGATCCTGTACTTCCACATCTCTAATACACTTTCTAATAAATCAAGTTTTTCCCCCTCCCGAACAGAGTGGTTACAGCTGTAAATAATAGGATGAATGATAGTTCAGATTCAGGGTACTGGATAATATTGTGACTCTGTAAATGTTAAACTTAATGAAAGGTTTCATTCTTTGTAAACCCTCTCACATACCACAGGATCTCTGGGACCGTGAGACTCCGAGTCTTTATTTTATTTTTCGCTTAGCTTTTGGTCAAAGCTTGTAAAATGCAGGCAAATGTCATTTCAGGGTGATTATTTGTTTCCTCTAGTATAGAGTATTGTTTGCTTATGTTGGTTTTTAAGATACCATGTTGATTGATAAATTGTTCCTTTAATAGTGTATCGTAGACTTTTTTTGTTTTTAAATAAAGCTTTCCAGACCCACATTTGCCCCAGTTGTCAAGTGCTGTACTCTAATGTTTACCGTGGCAGCAAAAATATATGGACTTGAGCTTATATAGCGCTTTTCTAGTCTTTGACTACTCAAAGGTGCTTTACACCACAGGTCACACTTACCCATTCACACTCACATTTACTCACTGATGGTTCAGAGTTTCTATGATTGTTATCCATCACACAATCACGCACTTTCATGCCCATTAACACGCCACTGACTTAAGTGTCTTGCCCAAGAACACATCACCACGTGTTGCCCAGAATTGGGCTTGAACTTGCATCACTGACCAAGCGCACTATCCAACTGCGCCACCAACGCCCCTATATACAGACATGCTTCTTCCGAACAACTGCTGAACAACTACCTGGCTCAGAGAGTTTTTTCCATCCTGGGTAACCAGTTCATCCTCTGGTGATGTGATTTGGGAGGGAATGTCCCAAATGAACTGTCCAAGCAGACATTTTCTGTAAGGTGGAGAAAGTAACAGAGGGAACTAGGGATCTTTTTAATGTGGCAAGGTTCTGGACCTTGGTAATGGATACATACACAGCAAACTGAGGACTTAAAATTTTGGTGTTTCCGCAAGAGCAGAGTATATTATACTTTGATACTTTGATGGAAATAAATCCCTGACAATTCACTCTCAGTAGAAAAGGAGTTCATGTCCCCCCAAAAAACATGTTAAAATGTCAATTATCCCTCTTCTCCTCTTTTATTGGACAAGTACCAACAAATGAGCATTACCTGTAAAAATGACATTAAGAAATGCAAGACACTGGAGACAATGAGAGACAGTTGATGTTATTGGGGATTTTGACACATCACTGATGGCTCCATGTTGTATGTTCTAAAGGTTGTAAAAATGACATTAAGAAATGCAAGACACTGGAGACAATGAGAGACAGTTGATGTTATTGGGAATTTAACACATCAGTGAGGGCTCCATGTTGTAAGTTCTAAATGTGAACCACCAACAAGGAGCAGGCCAAGTACAACAACCACCTTGAGTCAGAGGGTGAACAAGCAGCTCAAAACATGAACAAAGCAGCATGACAAATAGTCAATAAAAAAAGAGGAACTGAAAAACTTTAGGATAGCTTATGCATGTTTCACACCCGAAGTGTTTTGTTCAGGCGTGATTGCTGCATGACAGCTGCAGCGTGTACCACCACAGCTATCAAACCAGGGGCATGATTGTCCTGTGGCCTCGGTGCCTCCCTGCAGTCACGGCTCTCTTACATCAAATATATGACTCCAATAATGACCTTCCATAGAAAGTTTATGAAGAACCACAAAGAGTCTCCTCACAAGATACCTGATTCATTACCTCCACCAAGAAGGTTGTGTTTTTGCCTGTTTTTGTGTTTGTCAGCAAGATTGCACAAAACTACTGGACTGATTTTGCTGAGACTTTCAGAAGAATCAGTAATGGCTCATAAAAATGACTAGATTTTGGTGAACCATTAGTGACCAATAATTTTTGCTCTAATGAAACTAATGATGATATTAGCATGATTCTAAGGGTCAAGGAACATAGGAATATAAGGGTTGCTTCATTGAAAAGATGAGCATCCTGCTGTATTGTCTTTAGATGCCCACATGGTATTTGATATGATTGAACGGTCCTACCTGTTTTCAACACTTAAGAGGTTTGGTTTAGCTGAATGACAAAAATCTTTACACTTACCCCAAATCTTTTATTTTAACCAATGGAAATAAATCCTGTCCATTGTTTTTGCACTGTGGAGTTCACCAGGGGCACCCACTCCCCCCTTGCTTTTTCTAGCATTCCTTTAGAACCCCCAGAAACTGGCATTAGCGAACACCCAGATATTCAAGGAATGAGGGCTATTTCATCATGGAACTGTTGTTTGCAGGTGTAACAGCAATATGCGAGCTACCTTGGTGGAGGTTTGTGCTCTCAGAGTGCTGTCTAGTATCATTGTAAAACACCCAAGAGAGTGTGTGCGTGTTCTCAAGTTGGCATGCATGTTACCAAATCCGAGCATTCAGATTGCAAGGGTGGGATAGAAATTTCAAGAATAGGAGACTGGCTTTTTTTTTTGCAAGCTGTGGAAGTTTCCTTCCAAAACAGAACAAACGATGACTGATAGAGACATATTTACATGAATCTGATAGGTTTTATCTCCACTGTAGCAGAATATGTCACAGATAATTTAAACTGTCCAGTTACTCTTCCTGTCAGTTCTTCTCCACGTTTAAGCTCAGTTTGCCTTTGTGGAGAAATTCTTGCCACAGCAGCACGCAGTGGTGCTGACATACACAGCAAACACACATCAACATAACGCTCTCACTTAGGGCTGGGCGATATGGCCTAGAAATAAAATCCCTGATTTTTTTCCACAACACTCGATTGACAATTTTAATTGATTTTTCCCTCCCTAAAAGGAAACAAAACTCCCAGTGACATGAAAAAGGAAACAAATCAAGTTTTACCTTTATGTTGTCTAAATGTTTTCCTCTTAAAGTCAAAGTCTAGGTCATAAAAGGTTGATTGTGTAGCATAAATGTAGACAGGTTTGTCTACATAAGCACTAAAAGGCTGAGGTTTTTTTTTTTTTTAAGTTATTTTTTTTAGGGCTTTTTATGGCCTTTATTGATAGGACAGCTGGAGAACGACAGGAAGGTGGGTGAGGAGGGGGGGGAAGACATGCAGCAGGGGGCTGTGGCTGGAATTTGAACCTGCTGCCGCTGCTGGGGTTTGGAGGTCCCCATGCATGGGCGGGCGCTCTACCAACTGAGCTAATGTCCGCCCAAAAGGCTGAGGTATTTTAACAAAATTAGCATGAAACTCTCTGATCAATATTTTATCTACTTAAAGGAGACATATCATGCTGATGCATGATTTAATACTTACATATAATATAATAAATTTGAAAACAAGACCTTACACCCCCTTAATTTTCAAAAAATTAGATATTGTATTTTTTCTGATATCCTAGAACGAGATTTGATGCCTCTGAAAATAGGTCATTGCGAGATGTCCACGAGATTTAAATCATTGTGACGACACGAGGTACCTTTCTTTTTATTGGAGTAATCTGATTAAACACTTCCTCCTCTGTGAAGTCCGTTAGCCCCAAACCCTCACCGAGGAACACATCCACCAGCAGGGGTATAAAACTCCCTGGCTCACTCCCTCACATTAACTACTCTGGCCTGTAGGGGGACTCAATATACAGTCGCTGCATTGAGTCTGCTGGAAAATGCCGTTGAAGAAGAAGGACAGGCTGGCTCTACCCCCAATAGAACTGACCAATCAGAGCACAAAGGGCTGTGACACTGCAAGGTAACTTTAAGTCATCCTTGAGACCAAGCGTGACAAGAAGTGCTTCATAATGGCCTAAAATGAGGATTTTGAGAATGCTATTGAGGGGCAATGAAGGAACTAAATGACTTGTACTGAGGGCAGAACACGGATGTATTATAAGAACTGAATAGCATGGCTCCGTCTTCTACCATGGAACGGATTTGAAGCCAGAATATCTTCCGTCAGGGCGCCGCCATTGTGCAACCAGTAGAGAATTTGGGCCATAATCCGGACGCAGCTGTCGTAAACGGTCGCAACACAACTCAGCATACGCCGTACACAATCATTGTGAAGCTGCCGTAAACCACTGTCATTTTTAAACTCTAATAACTAATAAAAAAGAAACTTTTCAGAAAAAAAGAGGACTTGGAAAACACGCAGCCCAATAATACTTTCATATCACCACAGCATACAGATGGGAGAAATATTTCTACGAAGTGTATTAATTTTTTGAAGTTTCACTTAGGCCCGTCCAGATGAATGGGGGAGACGGAGATTTGACCTATACTGCAGCCAGTCACCAGGGGGAGCAGTTTTCGTGGAGGCTTCAATTTGAGCCCAGTGTCATGGCGTCCATGTTTTTTACAGTCTATGGGGCAGAAATGCTTTACAGGCATCCTAGTCTGGCATAGTGAGAAGGAGAAACAAGCATGATATGTCCCCTTTAAATAACAAATAGAAGCCTATAAAAGTGCTTGTGCAAAACCTACAAGGCAGACCGTCATGAAAATTGTAAAAAATATTCAAAAATTGCAACTACTTACGATTGGACTAAGGCAGGAAAAAAAATGTTTTTTAATTTCTTAAATCTTCTGCAGAAAATAATTCAAATTAATCAATTTAATCGATTTTTTGCCCAGCACTACTCTCACTGTGAAATGGGCATTACTTTGTATGCATTACCTAGGGGATTGCATTAGGTTTGGGGGTCCTGGGCCCCAGATTAGGGTCCCACCTCAAAGTTGTTGGCATGGCAGCGTGGTATTAGTTTTGGGAGCTTTTTGGTGTTTGAGAAATTAATGCTCCACAATGACGGCCTAAAAAAACCACAAAATTGACAGTTAAAATCAATCACTGAAAAGCAGAGGGATCTCTACATTTGACTTCTGATGGTGAATGTCAGCTGAGTGAGCAAGGCTTCACACACAGAAGTCAAAATTTGATAAGGACTGTTTTTGAGTTGGGGAGTAAAAGCAAGGTGACGAGAGAAGTTTGAAATGAAATTAAGAGATAGTTATTTGTGTAATTTGATAGTTGGTCATAATTATTGATTAATCCATTTCAATCATATTTTAATAAATTATAAAAAACATAATGGTATAAAAAAAGCTGTCTAAATATTTCATAATTGCTACATCTTTATGCTACTGTAACTGCACGAGAGAAAATTCATGCTCTGCTTTTAAAGACCTATTTATAAGATCCACCCAGTTATATATTCACCATTGTTAACAAAGAAAAGGCTTTCAGTATGTCTAATTTCACCTTTAACCTTGACCACAGTCTGCTCCTACACATTCTGGCCCACAACCCCCACATTTGCAATACTGGGAACCAGAAGACCTCTTCTTTGCCGCTAGTATGTGCAGGCCTACAGTTTGAGGATCTGTAAACACACTTCCCTCATTTCAGCATAACACTCAAAAACTAGCTGTACTTTATTTAAAATCAGACTTAATGTGTGATATCTTAAATTATGGGTTGACAGTATCATTTTAAATCACTTAAAGGCCCTGGACACCTACACAGGCTTTGGTAAAACAGCCCCCTCTGCTATAGGTTGTTTAGCAGAGTTTGTTTGGGTGACAGCTCCACAAACCTGTGAAAATATCACTGGTTTGATGAGACAGTGCTATTACACAACTTATCAAGGGGACAAGTTGCTGCTCTAAGACTTTAGTCTGTTCTTAAAATCTGTCTTGAACTCTGCTGGTGCTGTGTAAGATCTTTAACATTAAGCCTTTGATATTTCATGTTTATATGGAAACCATGGCACATTATCTGGAAAGTTTTACAACTGTTCCAAGACATTTTGCTGTTTCTCTCTTCCTTTGTGTTTTCCAAATCTTAAAATTGTCTTTTCTCTAGTTCATGAGAAAACTGTTAGTATCTTTGTAATTGAATAATGTAAGATAGAACAGCCACTTCGTCCACTGTTTGGTGTTGTAACTGTAGCTCTAGTGACCTCTGGTGGTTAAAAGTAGAGCAACAGGGAAGTCAGTCTATTTTAAGCATTTTAATTTTTTATTTCTCCCTCTTCAAACACCAATTAGAACTATATTTTATGTTAAAAGGCTATTTAATAAAATTTACCACAATGCACAACTTGCAATGACTGTGCATTCATGGAATGAATAACACAGCTAAACATGGGAGGTGTGTCTCTACTTCTCAAAAAAAAAAAAAAAAAAAAGAAGTGCACAAATCTCATCTTCCCCTGGAAGAACAGCTACAGTACCTCAATAGAGCCAGGCTGAGGGACTGGTCATCTTGGTGTTCAGGTACGCCCATTTCATGTGCTGTGTTTGTCTCACAGAACTTTCTTCTTCATTTGGAAATGGTACCAAGGCTGACAAAAAAAGAGGCTGCTACTGTGCATATCGAAACACCAGCTTCCAGTGTCAGGGGATTGTGGCACATTTTTTGGGGGGCACTACCCAAAAGGGTTTAGCTGTGTCAATTATTTCATGAATGCAAAATCCTTACAAGCTGTACTTTGTTGTAAAGGTGACATGAGGCTTTCCATCAATATGAAATGCAATATCTAATTATTAAACGGGAGACCATTTCCAAACTTATTTAAAGAGCATACTTAATTCTTTGTAACATGCTGATTTTTAGATTTAACAGACTGTTCATAGCAACACAAGAATCTTCAGTGATACCATCTGGCTGATTATCATCACACAAACACATAAGAGAAAGGTAAATATGGATGAGGCATCTTTAATCACATAATCAACAAGTCAGAAGCAATATGAGGACTTGACCCTGCCATCCTCTGGACTACAGTATCTGGTGTTCTTCACAGGGAATGGAACCTGTTTCCCTGCAGCATAATCTTTCATTCTGTGAAACTTTTAACGTACACACACACACAGAATGACAAACTGACACAAGTGGCACCCAGGCCAGTGTTTCTGTAGCTTCTTTGCTACCCAAGAATCGGACATGAGCAGACAAACGGTCAAGCAAACACCGGGGCGGCCGTTACTGTGCAGGCCCTAGCCTGGAAAAGTTCAGTCTGTGTTGTGCCGCCCTGTCTGACACTGTTCTAAGACAGTATTGATGTCAGAAGGCATTTCTTTGTTTCCAAGGATCCTCTTTTTGCCAAGTAAAAAAAAGAAATAATAAATGAAGAATGAAGTGCAGGAGCAGCAAAATGGTGGAGCACAGAGCTACTCCAACACCACGGTGCCGCCTGCTGCCTCTAGAGCAGCTTTGAGTTTCTCTGCCTCCTCTTTGGACACGTTGGCTCGGATTTCCTGGGGAAGAGACTCCACTAATTTCTTGGCCTGGTTTAGAGAGGGGAGAGAAAATTGTTTTAGCAGGACAAGATTGGGCCTGAAACAGATTAAATAATATAAAATATTATAGACACATTTGCATTTGTTGTTGTGAGAACCATTTGACCCTTTTATGAGTGTGATGTTAAAATGTTCTCTGTTCTATTTAACAAGGCCACACAACGGCAGCATGGTTCGCTTGCATATATATGAAAGCAGCAATCTATCCCTCCAGCACAAACAGCGCTGAGATCACCTAAAAGAGGTGGTCTTGGCTTGTTTCCAGTGGGGCATTTTGTTTGCAGAGAGAACACGGTTGTCCTAGCCAACATTAACTGGGTGACTGTGTTAACTCATCACACTGCTGCAGTATCAGTCTCTTTCTGTGATAAAGCACAGCAAACCATGAAAATATCAATAGGTGTACAATTCTCTGACTGATTGAAAAACTTGTAGATATTCCGACTGTTCACAACCAACGTCTCCGAGTAGGAGCACTATCTTATTTAAAAAGCTGCTCTCATTTTTTTCAGTAAGGCTGGCAGTTTCTCAGCAGGTGTTACAGAATCATATGTCCACAAGCTATCTATTGTCCCCATTTGGTCCACCAGCAAGCTTTAAAGTTGTATTGACAGGCATGTCACACAAAAATCATGCATAGAGCAACATATATTTAACATTGTCACTATTATAGTTTACTGGTAGTTTAACCTGCTGGCTTTCTGCCCATAATGCACAGCATGACTCCAACTAACAGAAGCACTGGCTGGGCCTTAATGATACAAGACCCTTTAACAAACTACAAATGCTGCTGTAAGAACACCAAACAGTCCAAGACAAATATGAAAATTTGTAGCTTTTCTTTAACTTAAATGTAACAAAGCATTATAAACACATTCACACATTTTTAATTTGTATCTTCAGAGTGACAAAAAAATTGAGAAAGGAGGGGGAAAAAATAAATTGTGGGTTTGAACGACAAATAACTATTTCTGAAATATCAATCTGCTCAATATTAAATAATTTGTTAATATGATCTGGTATATTGTTTTTCTGGTTGAACTAACGTTTCTCAAAGCCATAAGGGCTTTTACAGTTGCTCTTGGCTCTGGTTGCTTCGGAGCTGTGCATTCAGGCCTGGGGCACATCCATAAGCAGATCCAGTTTGGAAACCATGGTCCTGGATTATCAATGATATTCACTCTTTTAAACTGATTTAACTACTTGGTCTCCTCAAAGAAAGAATCGATTACCAATGTTTTAGCCCTGCTTACAGTTTTGGAACAAGTAAATGATTTTGTTCATGTATTTAGCCAGAGTTAATACTCCAGCTCCTGCAGAACTCAGCTGCACGGATGCTGACAGGGACCAGAAAGAGAGCCCATATTACGCCGGTTTTAAGGTCTCTGCATTGGCTGACCGTTTCTTTCAGGATAGATTTTAAGATTCTTTTACTGGTTTTTAAAGCTCTCAATGGTCTTAGTCCGTCATATTTATCTGATTTGCTTTTACTGTACAAACCCATTAGAGCCCTCAGGTCTTCAGGAAGTTCTCTGTTAACAGTTCCCAAAGTTAAAACAAAAACTTACAGTGAGGCATCTTTTTACTTTTATGGCCACTGCTTATGGAACAGCCTACCTGTAGACCTGAGGGCTGCATTGAATGTTAATGTCTGTAAAAACAAACTCAAAACCTACCTTTTTAGTCTTGCTTTTACCTGAATTACCCTTTAGTGTTACTTATTCTACTTCCAGCCCACTTTAATTATTTTATATTACTTTCTTTTTATCTTTGCCATCTTTCCTTGTTTTATTTTGTAGTTTTTCTATTTTCTTTCTTATTTTTTAACTTCATTTTAATTTATTATTTCTTCTTCTTTTTTTCTTGTTTTATTTAATGATATATTTCATTTTACACTTTTAACCTAACCTCCAGTGTTTTCTCATTTTTTAACCTTCAAGATGGCGTTTCCTCAGTACGTACTGGGTACATCAGTGTGCTTTATTACTGCCTTTTATTTATTATGCTTTTTTTAAACACTGTGTATGGATTGCTGTGCAGGTGGGTTCAAGGGCTGGGTGGAGTGGGTTTGGGTCATAAATCCTTCATTTAATTCATCTGTCTGCTTGTAAAGCCCTTTGTGCTACATGAAAAGTGCTATATAAATAAAGTTTGATTTGATATACCAGTGCTGATGACACCTACCTGGACCAGATTTAAGCCTTGTATGCAGTTCTTCACTTCTTTTATTAGCTTCACTTTTTCTGCTGCCTTCAGCTCTGTCAGTTTTACTGTGAAGATGGTTTTCTCTTTCTTGACTGGGGCATCATCTTCTTCTACTGCCTAGATTCACACAAAGAAGAAAAGACAAAACTATTTAATGATGAAGATTTAGGTTTATGTGGCATAGCAAGTGGACCCTGAGCTACAACAGGTTTCATTTAATAGAGATTCACAAAGAGTCTCTCCGTGCCTCTCTAAAAGCAAGCTCACCTGCGGTGCTCCAGGTGCAGCGGCTGCGGCCATCGGCATCATTCCAACATCCTGAATGTTCAGAGTTTTCTGCAGAAACAAAAACAGAAGAAACAGATGGATCACAGCAGATTCTAACACAAATTCTGTGGTCCATGGCGAATGTTTTAGGGATTTCATACAAACCTTTAGGAGCTCATTGAGGTCTGATACCTCTAACAAAGTAAGGCTGGCAATGTCATTGACGAGCTGTTGGATTTTGGGAGAATACTGTTTGGGTGTTCCGTCTAGAGGTGGGGTGGCAATGGCATCTGAATGAGAGGGTGTACTGGTCTTCAAGTGTCTGAGGGCACACAGGACTGGTGCCTGTCTCTGCAGATGTTGCCTGTACAGGATAATAAAAGGTCAAAGGTGTCCATCTGTCATATTCAGTTTAGTAACAGCAGTTGGCAGATTAGGGATGGAAATTGAGACAATTGCACTTGATGGCAACTCCCTCCAGGAATCACTACCATTGGTTCTTTTGTTTAACAATTCCCTTATCAATTCCTTCAGCTTGCCCTGCATACTTGCCAAATTAAGGGTATCACAGTCTCATCAGAGGCAGTCAGCAGAAACAAAAACAAAATCCCATGGGAACAGGGGCAGAAATGGTCTTAACTATGTCTTAACTTCAGACAAAAATAAGGTCCCTCTGTAAAAACCTTCTGTAGGCCAAAAATGGGAAGGAATTGTTAAAGAATTGAATCAATAAGCAGAATTGTGAAAGTCATTGGTATAAATATGATATTATCATTTTCCATCCCTAATAAAGGCAGTGAATGACAATACCACCAGGAGAAATTATGCTTGTAGTTGTGATTTTGGTAACTATTTAGAAATGTAAGCACATAATAAAGCTACTCAATCACAGCAACACAAGGAAAAACGGGATGCACAATGTTAATACAATATCAGTAATAGCAGATAGTTATCGAAAAATCGACCATTGGCATCTGCATGAATTTATCTGCAAATGTTTCCAGACAATTTTAGTCAGTGAAAGGGGTCTATATAAATCAAATATGTTGGCTTTGATATGACAGAATGTACAACTGTACCATCGTGCTTTACCTTACCACTGTGAATGCCCACTTTTTTTACATTTAACATATTTTTAATGGGGATAAAATGTTTTTCTTGCTAAACAGTTTGCATTAAAGAAACAAGTCAATTTGAACAAAGTGAGTATTTTGTATGTATCCATGTGGTATAGAGAATGAATCCATAGATATTAATATATCTGATATCGGCAGAAATTCAATATTGTGCATCCCTGGAGAAAATGACTGTGGTTATCTTCAGCCCCTGTTTTGGAGTGGAGCTGTGACAGCAGTCATGATCGGCCACAGACTACAGCCTGAAGAAACATCTCTATAAGTGAGTGGCTGAAGGCCCAGTGTAAGCTTCTTCCTCGAGCATCTAGGTGACAGAAGGACCCCCAAAACACAAAGCATTGGTCCTTAAACTTTGTTGGAGAGGAGAGGTCCCCTCTGATCATCCGAGCAGCAATAACCTGAACTCCAGGCTCCATGAGAGTGACCTTCATGGAGGGAACAGAGCAGCACCGCAGACGAGACCAATAAACTGAATATATTTACAAACCCAGACTGGACTGAACTCAAGGACATCATGTTGGATGAGGGGAGCAGAGTGATGCTGTTTCAGTCGTGCAGGTTAAGGTTGACTTGCTGCTGACTTAAGTAACCGAGCTAGCTACCGTTAGCTGGATGAGTTACAGTATTTCCTAACATCCATGACTCCTCACTCTGAAACAGGTCATGCATTTGCATTGACTCCAATCCTGGAGACTGCGGCCAGCTTCATAAACGCGGGTTGTCCCTGTCCTTGAAGCAGCGCACAGTCAAATGTTTCCTGTACCGTAAAGTTAGCGCAGCCGGTGTTACGTGACAGTCCGCCGCCCGGTGAGGATGAGGATACGTACCGGTGTGAGCTCGCTGCGGCGCGCAGGGCGGCCCGGAGGCAGTGGCTGGTGCAGAACATGCTGAATGCAGTCGTTTATCCCGGTGTCCCCTAAAAACAGTCCTAGTTACTGACAGCCAGGTCCTCCCGATCCCTCTGCCTCAAAAGCACATGGCGTCCTTTCGGCTTCTGACCTACCCACAAGGCATTGCGTGAACTGTGAGTACACCTACGGCACACTAGAAGGGACAAACAAGTGAAACGTATGAAGGCGGGATACACCGCCACTGCTGTTGATTATGAGAAATGACAATAATAACAGTCACGCTGATAATAATGAGGACTGTAGACTTACACAAATATGGTGCTCAAGCAGGATGAAAGTCATTTCGAATACAGATTTTTTTCAACATACAACAAACAAACAGGGAAAAAACATTTCAACATTATGAAAATAGAAACATTTTATTATCGTATGCTGCTACGTTATCATTTGGTTTATGTCCAAAAGGAGTATTAAAAAGCACACTCCCATCCCTTTATAAAATGACCCACCCTGCTCCAATAAACAAGTGTATAGTAGAAGAAGTAGGCCTACAAAAAGTCGAAAAGGGTAATATGGTCAAAACTAAAAGTTCCCATGTCTGGGTGTCTGGGTGTTTACATTGTCCCTTAGGTGTCTACTCGGGAAGGATTTAATTTAAGTTCAATGAAAAAAAGGGGAAAAAGTCTCTATAGAGGATCAGATGCTACGACGCCGGCCACTTAAAAAAAATGAAAACTCTAAATTTTTCGACTTTATAATGTCGCAAATCTGCAAACTCATATTGCAAATAACTCATCAATAAAACAACGGAGTTCCGAACCAGACCCCTCTTTTTAATAATACAATTTTCAAGTTTATAAAGTAGTACATTTACGACTTTATAAACATGAAAATTTTTGTTTTTGATGTCTGTAAGCGGCCCTAATATGCTGTAGGACAAATGCAGCTCTATTTCCCTCCCCTTTAGAAATGCTCAGGTCTGATAGGGTGAGGATGTGGCCGTTCAATTGTCTCTGTACAGTTTTTAACATAAAATATTCTGTGAATCACTTTAAAGGAGATCAAAAGACCTGTTCTGGTTGAATGGTGCAAATTAACTGGGTTTATCCGATCAGTGTTCAATAGATAGACCCTTGGGGTAATTCATGAATTGGGGAGATTCAGACCTTTAAAAATGTATCATTATTTCTCTCTGTTTGTTTCTTGTAATAATTTGTTCACCTGCTTGAACTTTACAGGAGCTGAATCCAGGGGAGGAGCACAGAGTGAATCCTCTTAACCAAGTAATCTCTGCACCCATCTGCTGTAGCAGTCATCCACCACCTCCATCCTCCATGAGCATGTTCTTCACCCACTAGTCTCAGTCAGTCAACACAAGCGAGGTGAGTAAAGGGGGGGGTCTTCTGGGGACAAAGTTCAACATACAGGCCAACAATAAACACAACAAAGTTGACATGTCACTCTTCTTTTTCTCCTCCAGACCATGCTGCTGTCTCCTCAGGCAGAGAAAAACTGGGAGGGCCTGTGCTTGATGCTTGAGGATGTGCTGGAGGATCAGTCCCACAGGCAGCTGTTTGCTTTAGAGCTGGGCTCTGGAACAGGACAGCACGTCATTCGCTTTGCACAGAAGATGCCTTTTGTTACCTGGCAGCCATCAGATATCAAAGAAGAGTCAAGGGAGAGGTTGGACTTAGATCACAAACCGTCTAATGGTTTATTTGTCTGATTAGTAACAACAATGTACAAGTGGTTCTAATACCTGGTTATATAGTTAACTCACTGACAGCAGAGTGCTCATACTGAGGTGATCTAGCCGGGGCACAAATTTAAGGACCAGTGGGCCTGACTTTGTGATCAAATGGATGTTAGATTCCTGTGAATATTCTTTAGATTTGAAAAAGTAACTCAGCAAAGTGACTAATGGAAGCTTTATTTCCAGTCACAGTTTACAGCACATTAACACTTCATGCCAACTGCTACCTGAAAATACATTTTGGCAACAGAGAGACTTTTAAGTTTATATGAAGAGCCAGAAGAATTTCTGTTGGACACATTTCTTTGTAGAAATAGAAAAGGTTTATTCTATGAAGTGTTAGTGTTATTTTACAACTAAATGCAAAGAAGACTATAGTGGTCTTTTACAACAACCAACAAATTTCATTTTAACTCATAAGGCACTCATACTAGGGCCAGTTGATCATGTCATGTTTGAGTATGATTCATCTTCAGTCCCTTCCCAGTCCCCCTCTGGCCTGCACTCACACTGAGACAGATCACTTCATAGCACTGGAATAGAACACCAGTGGCTTACTAACACAGCACAGACACAGAACAAACTTTGCCGTTTTGGTGGCTTTTTTTTTCAGTCATTTTGACAAAATACACCCTTTGACACACCAGCATTATTTAAAATGATTACTGTGAGGAGCAGTAATGTCCTGCTTGCGCAACTGCATGTTGTCTTCTGTCCTATCTCCTGCTGTTAAACTATCAGAGAAATGATAAATTATGTGATATATCGTGATGTACAAATAATTATTTTCAGCTGTCTTATTAACAGTTTTATAAAGCAAATTATGTGTCATTATTTTATTTTGTGGAGGAATCAAACATTATACATCAACAAGTACACTCAACCAATTAAAATCAGTGTTGTAATGACTGTGTGAATAATGAATTATGAAATTATAAAAAATGTATATTTTATCAGACTATGGTAAGGAAAAGTAGCAGGATGTGGGGTCAGAGTAGTGCTGTGCATAATAGGAGATGCAAATAACTGTCCTGTCAAAAAAAACAAAACAAAGAAGTTTGAAAACAACATCATTATAATGGCTAAAGGGCAGAAAAGTTAATGCATAAAGTTAAAAAAACACTGGCAAGACGGACAAAACAGAAACACCTTGATTGCTGAGGTGCAGCATGCTTGAGTGACATAAAGAAGTGTCTTTCTTTGGTTCCACCCAGTGTAAATACCTGGAATTTCCCCATTTTAACTTCCAAAGCGGTTACTGAGCAAAAGTATGAAACCTGAAAGGTACATGGGCAATAGGTTGTACATTTTTAGAAATGTCTGATATAGAACAGGTTTCCTGAGATAAAAATGTGAAATTAAGAGCCTGAATATTTTCTTACAGCATTAAGGCATATATTGCTGCAACCCATGCAAAGACCATACTGCAGCCTGTTCACCTGGATGCCAGTGAACCCTGGGAGAAATGGGCAGGTCTTGCTCGCAGCTCCTGTGATGTGATTGTTGCCATTAACCTACTGCAGTACAGCTCCTTCAAAACAGCAGAGGTTGGCTCACTTTGCTAAGAATATATAAATAATTAACATTTTTTCACACATTTTTCAACAGTGCAAATGTGTATGTTCTTGTTGTATAAACATCTTTAACAACTCAACTTTCCCAGGGTGTTTTCAGTGGAGCAGGTCAGATCCTGAGGCAGAATGGTCTTTTGATCACATATGGGGTACGTATCGACCATTTTGTTTACGTGGTGAAAAAAGCTTCAGAGCATTAATTTTTTAAAAATGATCCAGGTTTATGCTGTTAATGGCACCATCACGCCGAGCTGCAATGAACAGCTGGATGAAGAGCTCAGAAAGATGTGAGTTTATATTTTCCTTATCACTTATAATGTTTCTGGTAAAGCTGTGCTAAAGAAAAACTGGTTTATTACGTCTTTTATTCAGCAATCCTGAGTGGGGTCTTCCAGACATGGATGTGCTGAGGCAGATGGCTTACAGCAACGGGATGCGCATGGAGAGAATAGTAAGTCACAAAGCACTGATTCTCAAGTATGATTGGTTCACAATCAACAAGATGTGGGATTCATTCATGTCTTCTTTTACAGGTTGAGATGGAAGATTACTGCAAATGCCTCGTATTCAGAAAACTATAAAAAGGCCAAGGACTGATCTGTATACTATTTATGCACAATAACAAAGCCATATGTCAATAAAGTGTTCTTTGGGAAGCACAGTGTGGGATTTCTGTCTGTTTCCAACATGCACAGATTTCCATACTCATCTTAGACAAGACCAACACTGATATATTCATATATTTTTATGTGAAGAACGCCACGATACAGTTGATCCTCCTGATATTTGACAGTCTATTTGTTTAATAAACCAACTTTAAATTGACTTATAGTGATTTAGTGTTGTTCTCAGTGTTGAATAATCAATGATGGAAACAAGAGAAATAATGTTGTTGGATTTCATTATATCAGATATGTTGTTAACAGGAACCCTGTGAAGTGAAACGTTTTCATACATTTAGCCAAAATTACAAATAATGTAGGGGATATACGTGACCAATATACAGGGCCAAAAATGGTAATAAACTGGGGATGCATAATATTTTGACAGTATCAGTATCTTCAGATATTGGCCTAAAAGCTGAATATCAGTATTGGCCAAAATTGACATTTTTGCTAATATTTACAGTCCATATATCAGCCATAAAGTATATAATCCTTATATCAGCAGTAATATCACCAAAATATACAAATGTACCATACTGCTTTACCTCGTCATGTATGGATACATTTAAAAAGCAAGAGTTTATTTTATTTCTAACACTGGTGCTGATTGTTTTGATGCATGACCTAATTAACATAAAGCTGTTTTCTCAACTGACTACCTTAGGCTGTAAAACAGTACACAGATGTAAAGGATACAAAGCTTGACACATGGTACACTTAAGTGTGGTGCACATGTGTGTAAAATCTGACCAAAAACATTAAAACTCTTCTTGAGATGTCTGGTTTACAAGGTTGGCCCATTTAGACAGTTTAGTGAAACAGAGACATACAAAAAAACAAGAAGTTGACAATAAGAACCAGATATTTATTAAATATAATTTCCAAATTACATTAAAGTCAGACAGATCAGTATGATAAAATAAAGATGTTCAGAGATGGAAAAGGAAGAGTTACAGAAATCACTGATTGGCTGTGACACATGCTGCCTGTCATGTTCATTCTGCAAGCATTTTTCCCTAAAACTTTCCAGAGTACACTTAAAAAAAGGCTTGCTACGTAGACAGTTACAACCAAATGCACATGGGATGGAGCGCTTGGAGCCCAATTGGAGTTAGTAACATGTTATGATCCTAGGATTCTGTCAGTATTGCGATGTTATTGTGGTTGCTCATTTGATTGTTTCACTAAACAGATGCAGAATGCTTTGAGAGCTGCAGGACTGCTTGAAGTATGTAATGGTATATATTAATAGTTACAAGTGTGCAATAACTATTATACTACTAAGTGAAGGATAAAACTGTCTAGATAACCTTCCACCACTCTTTCCTCGATATACAACCCCTGCACTGTGTTTTGTCATTGAAGAATTTAAACTGAGACACTTGATAACCCTAGCAGTGTACAACAAATGAATTACAAAACAGTTCCAGATGAGCTCCGTTTGTGAGTGCATGAGATAAATGGAGCCAAAAAACTGACTGGAACGACAAGCAGTGCATCTGTTTATAGGTAAGACATCAGGCCTTTTATCTCAGGCCTTTGACAGCGCTCCCCTCTCTGAAAAGGGACGGTTTGGAAGTTTTGATGTATTGTTGAAGATTCATGTGAAAAGTAAATCCATGACACAGAGTGATTCTGTCAGTTCTGATCTTGTAAGGAGAAAAGTGGCACTGAAGCTAGGATGCACATTGCTGCTGCTGGGCTAAAAGCTTCAACTTAGGGAATTTTAAGAGAACATGCATATCTAATGTTTCCTTCCATCTGGTAAAAAATTAACCCAAAACAAAAAAAAACGTACTAGGAGAAAAGTAAAACATTATAAATGTGTCCAGCTCAGCGTGTTACCATCCCAACACTACCTTCTTGGGTGTTTTCACCTAACATTCCCCACACTACTAAACCCTTTGCCTACTGCCATAGTGTTGGCACTATGTTTTCTATGTCCATAACTTTGTCAAAGTTTGTCTGATTTGAAAAATTCCAGCAGTGTTGGAAAGCTGATACTTGTGGGCATGCACACGTGTAGTATCGTTTATTACAGTAGTCTCAACCATGTGACGTAGGCACCTGTTGGAAAAACACTGGAAATATTGCGAAACCACTACGTGGCTTCTCAGTACTGTAAAGCCTTGAACGTTTGCTCAATTTGGAAAATTTCAACGCTGACAGAGGGCTTAGAAGCTGTGCTTTCTGTCAGGGAGGTGCGTGCCAACCAGCAGAGGGCACTCATGAGCCAGCAGCAGCTTCAAGAAGAGTTGACTGCATATCTACTTGGAACACACAACTGAAGTGCCATCCTCCTCCACTAGCCACTCACCACCACCTGGATCCCACACGCAGTGAGAAGGAAGCTTCTCAGCGGTCAACCAAAGGGAGGCGAATTTGCAAGCTTTGTAAAAAGGTGCACAAGCTGGATGTCCAAAGTTTGCAATGCACCGCTGTGTCTTCAGCTGGACAATATTGATCAGCCAGCTGTGTAATATTTAACTGTGATTGGATAGAGTTGTATTGTTACGGTTATAATATTTTTATGTTATTATCATTTGAAAATTTTACCTTAAAATGTGGAGAATGCACTTTTCCTGAGTATGTATATAGTTATCTTCTGCGCTGTTTTAGCACACATGATTAGGTTCACATTTCTAGTATCAAACCAAAACTTGATGTTCAATAATACTATGTGACTTGAGAATGTTGAAAATGCACTTTTTCCACTCTTCAGCTGTTATTTGCACTAATTTTGGCTGATGTATTTAGTTATGTTTTGCACACCCACAGTCGTAGACTCAAATAATTACTTGGGGCTGTTCTCAACATGTTCATGTTCACATTTCAAATGTAAAATCACAACTTCATGGGCAACAACAAATTTATTCTCAAAAAAAGCCAAAACAAACAATCTGTTTTTCTATTTTCCTTCTGTTAAACTGCTGACTTTTCCATGTAATGTGCAATAATCATGAACCAGATGTTTAAAGGTCAAGTACAAGTCCTCCTGCAGTTGGGACCAAAGCTCTCAGACTTGGGACAATTCCTGAAAATTTTATAGTCATAATAACAAAATATGTCCAAACAACCATTTTCAGTAGCAGGGTTAAAGGGTTAAAGCTCTTAGCCCCTACAGCACGCATGTATAGCCTAACTTTCATGTCATATTTAGTTCATGTCTGTTTCCCAGGGGCTGAACTGAGCAGAATATCTGAGGCTAACCTATTTACTATTGACATGAATTTCATAAAACCCAACATCAAAAATACTGTGACCTGTCCCTTTCACGCCAGATCAGACTACATGATTTTAGGCAGATTTTTTTTGTCTTAATTGAGTCATCACATCCCGTTGTCAAATGTCAGGCCTGCTTAGGAATGCTGGAAATGACAAGCAGTCCCGCAGCGACGTCACTGATGCAGCCAGACCAACCCATGAACTCAGCAAAAAGGCACGTCAGAAATTTTGGTGCATCTTTCCTTTAATCTTATTATGAAAAATATGAAATGTATGAACTGGAAATCTTTAGGGGGGTAATAAAACTCTTTGGCTACCATAACAAGAAACTTCTTTTTCTCTTACTATACACAGAGAATTCAAACCACAGTGCTTATTTTACACCTATCTTTCCTCTTGTGAGATTTGGCTAAGGGCTGAGGGATATGGCTGAAATCTGTTCCTTTGCTTTACGATTTTCTTCCCTGTTTAACAAAATTGGAGGAAAAGTTCTGGAAATTATTTCTTTGTTTGAAATCCAAGATTCCACAAAAGCAACAAAAATATGTCCCTTTGGAGTTAAACTATGATGTAAACATCTTTACAAGTGATCTATGCTGTTTGAGGAGAGGCTGAAGTTTTGACATGACAACAGGGTGTGGAAGAGCCCATCTGCTCAGAAACAGACTGAATGTCATGTGTGATCATTCAAAGTCAGCTGGATGTTTTTCTTAGGTTTGAAAACAAAAGTCATAGTCGTGTGTGAATAAAACAATTTCTTTGTTTAAAGGGGTCACCAGAAAACAACATTTACAAAAATCAAAGTCCTTGACAGCAACTTTAACATTTGGTAGACTTACAATTAAGAGCAACAAGTCTAGATTTTTATTTTTCAAAATCTTAATTAAAAAAATATTGGTTTAATTTATTTGATGCCTGGGGCTTCTGTATCAATTTAAAGTGACCATGGTTTTGTGACTGCTTATTTCACCAAAGGCACTAAAAGATACCAATAATTGGGAAACGAGCAGGGTAGAAGGGTATTAATCTGTGACCACTGATAGTTTGTAAAATGATAAAAAGTTAAAAGTTAAATCTTCAAGCTGTATTTTGTTCACTTAATGGATTTAAAACATTAAAAAAAGTATTTTATAATTATTTAAAATGCAATCTATGTAATATGCTCCTTTTTCTGACCACTGGCTGTGTTCAGGAAGGGGTCTTCATTTTGGGACGCTAGCTCAGCCAAACTTTCTTTGCCAGTTTCCTTTTCACGTTATTTGTCTCATGATGTATTCAAACACTGATCAGTCCATGCTGTCCTCTTCTTAACGTAAACAGATTTTCTTGTTTACTTCTCATCTATCCTTTAAACTGCTTGCATTAACAATCTGCTATTGTAGCCATTATTAATGCTCTTTGACCCCACCCCATGAGGAACTATAAACTAGTATCATGGCAGCATATGAGCGGCAGCATTCTTTCAGCCAAGACCGAGCAAGACCTTGAAACCATAGTCTGTCATGATGCCACCGCAGAAGACAAAGACAATCATGTAGTCTGATCTGGCCTCACTCTTTCATCACAATGTTGTTCCCTTCAACAGAACATGCAGATGTCTCTCAACGTCCATTCCTCCAAAGAATTTGAATTTAACATGCAAGTTCTGCTTTAGAAAAATATGAAACCAAGGGTGGTTATGTGTTGTCTTTTCTCAAATATTATCATATTTTCTTAGTCATTTTTAAACTGTATTACCACTGACTATTTCTTCAGTTACTCATTTAATAAGGAAATACTACATACATATCAGCTGGAAAGAGGAGAGGGAGAGGGTGAAGGACTCTGGGTGTTGGTGCCCTCTCTCTCTCTTGCAGTTTCATCCCCTGCCTTTATATACTTCAGCAAGAGGAGACGCAAAGAGAAAGACAGTTCTGCAACATCATCACAATATTTACATTGCCACAACATCACAGTAAGGTAGAAGGTGGGAGGTGTTAATGTGTGTGTGTTCAGAGAGCATCCTCAGAGTCCAGAGGATGAGAGGAAAAGACCAGAGAAGGAGAGTGGGTGAGTAGTGTCAGACCCTGCAGCCTGTCGGCTCTCAGTCGAAGGAGATGAGCTGTGCCTCTGCACTGCCGGGCACAGCCTGGGGCGCCTGCTGCTGTTGCTGCTGCGGCTGTGGAGCACCAGGGGGGGCCATCTAGCAAGAAAAGAGCATCATTAAGTTTAACAGCAAGTTCTCTTGGAGTTAGTGTTGCGTTACATTAATGACAGAACTGGGGAGAGGAAAGTGGGAATGGCCTCATCTCCGAGTTATCAGCGTTCAGTTACAAAGTCGGAAAAAATGTGCCGATCTACCAGGCTATTGTTAGCCATTGTGTTAGCCATTGTTAGCATGCCCTGCATTGTAGTTGACACATGCATACCACTTGAAGAATGTACATAACACTAAGGCAGCATTTCCATAAATACAAGTTGAACAACACTCTGTATACAGATGATTTAGTGCCATAGTCAGAAGTGCAAATAAACAGAATATTATTACAGGAGCTTAACAACTGTTCACACTGGGATAGCAACAAAGTTTTCAATTCTTCAGGTCAAGGGGGAGGACAAAATGGGGTCCAACTGATGCGTCTTCTTTCATAATGCATAATCCTATCCGTCTTTGGGCAACAAAGATACAAATGCACCAAAGCCTTGTTTCCACTGAGTGGTCCGATTTGGTTCATCACAGGCCAGGATGGTTGGAGTGGTAAACCCTGATCTTGATTGTGGTTCCATTGAGAGCTGTACCTTCACAAGAGTGCGGGGATGTGAACCAGGAGGAGGGGGCTACACTGGCTACGTAAATGTGTGACGTCACAGCAGCACGATAAAGGGAAATGGACTGGAGTAACAGGCTATTGTTAACAAAGAGCAGCGATAGATGACTTCCAGTTCTGCAGTACTCCGTGGAGCCTCGTTTTGTGTAGACCGTTTTTTTTTTGTTTTTTTTTTACAAAAACAGCTAGGGATGGGAATCGAAAACCAATTCCAGTTGAGAACCATTAACAGCTCCATCAAAGAATCGATATCATTAATCTTTTTGCTAATCAGTCCCTTATCATTTCCATTCAACAGACAGGGTTCAGAAGCGGCAGAATTGTGGCTTAATTTTAATTACACCTACTGCACAACCTTAAGTGAGTGGAAACACCAGCAACTTGCAGAAGCAGCTATCTATACTGTGATGTTTGTTTGGCATTGTTGCCACTGAAAATCAGACCATCTGCCCACATGCAAACCTTGCTGGAATCGATAAGGGAATTGTTAAAGAATTGGATTGATTAGCAGGATCATTAACATCATTGGTATTGATAAAATCTTATCAATTCCCATCCCTAAAAACAGCACACGACAAATCACTCTAAATCCACAGCTTATTTAAACATGCCGAGGTTTGTGCTTTAGTGTTTTCGTATTCACTGCTGTTGCATGAGAATTGAGGAGTTTTGTGACCAATCAACAGACAACAGCGCTTTTAACTCCATCGTGCTGTACCAAGAAAACTGAACCAGACTGCTCGGTGGAAACACAGCTTAGGTGCTTTTAATCTCGTCATATTCTGTTGTTTAGTCTGACTGAGTCCTTCCTCATGTCGGAGCTCAGGCTCAGTACTGGAAGCTTCTTTTCTTGTTTATTATTGGTGTAACTTGAGTCTGCAGGGCTAGCATTGCATTTTCATCTAGCAGTCTGGTTCAGTCTTGCTCAGTACGCACCATCTAGGTATATCCACTGTCAATGACATGGAAAGGGACCCAAACAAGTGATCTGTGACATTACAATCTTTTGGTATCTTTCTGTTCAGTCGTGCACAGTGCCAACATCCAAAAGGGTGGAGCTAAAAGTGCTGCAGCCCAATCAGTCAAAAACATCACTTCCTTCGCAAGAGCAGCTAAAAAGAAACACGGTGCACCATGTACAAGTCACTCATGGATCAGAGTGAGCTACTTTTCTGCTATTTTCGCTGTAATTAATATACCGCATGAAACAATGCTGCATGTAGGTGCACACCTTTGCTATTGTTACAGAGGAAGAAAGGCTGAAGGGGTGGGACGTGTCTGCCGTGACCCTTATCTTCAGGCTTACACCCCTAACACTCACGCAAGGATACAGCTGCCAGTGGAAACGCAAGCAAAAACTGAACCACTGACCACTTAACAGAAATGAAGCCTAAATCTTCATCTGCTGAGGGTTTATTTAACCATTTACCTGGTACAAGTCCAGATTGAAAACAATAGGGCAGGGCTGATGCTGTGGGTCATTCTAGCCAAAAGTAAATTGCGGCAGATGATGGACACATTGATTGATTTGTCAGGTTTAAAGTCTTCTCTGATGCAAATTACTGCAAAGGGTCCTTAATAGTACATTCACCTTCCACGAAACAAACCTATGCCACTTTGAAACTGTCAAGTTTCACCCTGGCTGTTCAACAAGGTCGTAAAAGCTGCATCCCTACGACTTACTCTGCCCTGTTTATTCAGGTTATTCTATAGTGGACTCCAACTGCCTTGTTTTTCTTTATTGCATTTATCATATATTGTATATTACAGTTTGTTAAGATCCTTTGTCCTTATTAGTGTGTATAACATTACCTCTTGTCTATGATATCATTAATGTCCATCTATCTATCTATCTATCTATCTATCACATACGTTCCTACAGAACATTTTTAAAAAGACTTCTTTCCCAGAGGGGGCTGTATCACACCTTTGTAATTCAGGTTATAGAGACAAAGAAGGCTAAACTACGTTGATTATCATAAATGAAGCATTTGAAGGACTGAAAGCTGATCCAACAGAGATAACGGAGCTGTGAGGTGGTGTCTCGGTAACTGACCTGTTGGTACATGGGCTGTTGGCCGGGCATGTATGGCTGCTGAGGAGGCATGTTGGGATCCTGTCCAGGCAATGCTGAAATCATGTTCTGCATGCTGTACGGCTGGTAACCCATGTAACCCATTCCGTTAGTGGGAGCAGCTTGGGTCATGGGGGGCATACTCTGGGCCTGAGAGACCACGTTCTGTACAGGAAGAGGAACCAGTGAGTGGGTTTATGAGCTCACGGGGATGACTGATAAACGCTGTTAAGTTGAAGTCAGTCTGACCTGGTAGCCTTGTGTGGGTGTGGGCTGATAATTAGAGTACGGTGGACTAGTGGCGGGAGGAGCCTGACCGGGAGGAGGAGCAGGCTGCCCATTAGTGCCTGCAGCCTGGTACATGTATGCGTTGACCATATTTGGATCTGGGTGAAAGAATTACATTTAATTAATAAGAATGTGACACACTTCCATTACTGAATATTTTCCATGGGAAAAATTCTTCTGTTGGACTTCCTCACCTGTGGCAGCACCGGGCATGGCCTGGTACTGAGGCGGTGCAGTCTGACCTTGCTGGTTCATGTAGATGTTGTGCATGGGTGAACCCTCCACAGAGCCAGCTGGACTAAAGGTGCCCGGGTAGCTTGGTGGGGCACCCGGCTGGTACACCACCCCTCCTGCCACATTTGGTGGCAGCGACTGCATCTGGAGAACAACACATACAAAATCAGCAAAATGATTTCTCTCAGACTTCTCAAAAGGATTTGACTAAGTTGGCTGTTTTGTAATTCCATGTTACATTTAACCATGTCCCACTTAAATGAGTCTTGTTTGACTTTTGAGGGAGTGTTCAGTGTGTACCTGTGCATAAGGTAGGGAGAAGGCAGGCATCTGGGCTCTCATCTGGATCGTGTGCTTCTGCTGCTCGAGTCGCATCTGCCTCTCCTTCTCCTGCTCTTGTAGGCGCTGAATGGCCAGTTGTCTTTGCATCTCCAGGTACTCCTGTAGTTTAAAGGTAACAGACAGTTGTGAATGTGGCCAAATGTTCTTCATTATCTGTTTAAGCAGATTCGTTTTGTTACCTGTTTCTTCTGCCTCATGATCTCCAGTTTCTGTGCCAGCTGGATCTGCCTCTGTCTCTCTGCTTCCTCCGCAGCACGACGCAGCTTCTCTCTGTGCTCGTCCCGAAGGGCATTAAGAGCAGCTCGTGCATCACGTACTTGAGCCAGCTTGTCCTGTAGTCCCTCATAGTACACTGCCATGACACATGATGCAACAGTTAAAGGGTGGAAAGGCGGGCTGGCATGTGTGAATTGGTATGCAAACACTGAAGCTGGTACTTACATCGCTTCTCATCGAGCTGGTTGAGAATGTCTAACAGCTGTGGATGCATGTTGTTAATGGACTGGAAGAGTGAGAGGACAGCACTGTCGTTGGTGATGCTGCGTCCACGCATGTGGTTGCTCTTCATGCGGTTCAGGAAGGTAGTGACAGCATTTTGCAGAGCCTTCAGGAACTGCTCATGGTTCTCCTCTGACTCTCCGTTCTGGTACTGCTGCTACAACGTGGAAAAGGAAGGGAGGCATAAAGTCATTTTAACCGCAATATTATTGCATCTTACACATATTTAGTAGACTACTTTCAAGCGTTTCAAAAGAAATCAAAGTCTTTTGTTGATTCTGTGAGCCCCACAGAAAATACCATCATGAGGTTGGCATTTCTAGATAAGAGTAACAAGAGAATACTGTCATGGACAAACACTGTAGAAACACAGATCTAAAGCTGAGCTTACTGTCAACAAAAAACAGCAAGAGCAGAATAGTTGGTGTTAGTAAATACTAATACACTGTCAAATTGGGAAATTTCCTGCACAATACTGTTCTATTCTCAGTGCAACATTTTACTAAGTCAGTGATTTATAGAAATTGGGAAACTTGTTTTATACCAGCCCTTGGCCACTAGTTGGCAGCAGACATTCAGTCATTGGACTCTGCCCTACTTTGCTACATTAATTGCTCATATTTTTACCACTTGGAAACACAAAGTGTATAAATGCTGCAGGGACCATGTTTTATACGAATAACACTGACTAGAAACTTATTTTTGCATGAAAGGTTTTTAATGCTTTAAGACATGTAAGAAAGTATTTTTGCCCAAAGAGATTGTGATTTATTTCTCTGTCAGATTCTAGTTAATAAACTACCCTGCTGAAGATCTGTGTGCTAAATCCACAGAAGAAAAGCATCAGTCAGTATTTCAAGTAGTATTTAAATGAGCTTATGACCATACTAGACAATAACTTGAATCACTGACTAGGTTTCAGAAAGTTTCTGAGCTGCTTCCAACAACAGCAGTTTAGTGAAGAAATGGAAAAACATAAAATCCAGTCTGACCTCAAAACCTCAACCAGGACTGGCTAAGCAGATATTTTAAACAGAATGTATTTAAGTTCATTTTTTGCATTTACTTCAGAATAGAAGATCACTAGCACTAGTAATTCGAGGGAAGAGACATGGAAATGACATGGAGTAAAGGAGCATCAGGCCAGACTTGAACCCAGGACCACCCACTTAAAGGATAACAGTCTATTAACAATGGCACGAGCTGCCCCTGGGTTGGCTGTTACATTTTAAATTATAAACTATGATCCTGAGATGTTCAAATGACAAAACACAGTCTGATGAAATCTGATTGTCTCTGATTGCATCTTATGAAACAGACTTTTTAGAAATTAACTGAAATATACTGGATAAAGAAAACTAACAGAAGAACATTTTACAACTCAACAGGAAACAAACCTAAAGTTCTTTACAGAGTTTATTTCTATATTAAAAGGAACATCAATGTATACTGGATGTATTTAATCCTTTGTGCAAGTGCAACATATCACTGTATACTTGAAGAGCAGACCAGGCAAGGGGCACCCTATTTTAAACAGCTTTTCTCCATCTTGTTAACAACCATAAACTTCCGGGAAAAAAAGATCTTATACTGAATAAATTAACAACTTGGTTTGCAGTTTAAAAGCAAACAAATGGACAACAATAACTCAGAAAAGTAAGCAGCAGAACCGGGTGTGCATCTCCAGTTCAAATAATGTGTTGTTGGTCACACGTTCATTCAGACCCAGAAAATATTCTGAAGTTATATTATTATTCTGAAGACCTGGCTCAGGCTAATGAATCTGACCTTAACCTACTGACTTAAGCACATAATGTAAACATACCTCTACGATGTTGACGGGCTGGACAGGGACATGAGTCTCTACAGGCTGGCTGACAGGAATCGGCTCAGCTATAGGCACTGGGGCAGGAGCTGATGGGGTGGGGCTCTTGCGAGACTCCTCTTGTTTCTTCTCCCAGTATGTTCTGTTCAGGTATCGTGCCAGCTGGAGTGATAGGATATAAATTCATCAGCAACAGTAAATGTGTAATATTAGCTTTATTCTGCCTTCATGTAGAAGTAAAGGAGGATAGAACCAAATGTACCTCAGGGTCTACATCTTCAGCTGATGGAGCAGAGGAGTTCTGTGGAATCACAAAATGAGGTGCAAAAATGATATGTTTTTTCAGTTCCTAAAGAAGTATTCAGAGCTGACTTTTAAACAGGAGATGAGGTCTTACCACAGGAGAAGTATAGAGGGTGCTGACTGGTGGTGCCGAGGAGGTCACTGGGGTAGGATCAGTTTTCGGATACATGGTGTAAGAGTTTTTCTGCCTCTGTGTGAATAGAAAATAGGAATGTATCACTCACTTACTACTTTAGTAATGAAACATCATTTTGAATTGTATCATTTTTTTAGGTAATAAAACCATTATTTTGAAGTGACGCTACACAGCCTACCATGCGCTCTTTCTCCTCAGCCTCACTCTGTGACAGAGCAATGGCCAGCTGCAGCTCCTCCTCCTCCTGCAGCGCTGCTTCATCTCTCTTTGGAGGCATCTAATGGGAGAGCAGAACAACAGTCACATCCAGAGAGGAAATGGTTACAATTAGCACAGAAAACAAAATAAATGCCTGACCAAAAAGAAGAAGATTACAATCCAAATGATTCAGTCATAAAGGGTGATTTTTGCTTCTCCATTCAACACTTTTTTCAGGCAGTGTCTTCCTGTCTAAGTAAAACTCCTCTTTCTATCTCCTCTTAGCCCAAAGCACTCATGTCTAAAGCTCCTGCAGACTAGACTGTCCCACTGTACAGACAGCCGGATGAGTCTGTACTACTGAACTTTTCATTTAATTAGAGGGAGCAGCAATTGTGACCACTTGGTCTGCATGATCTAGGGCCTCATTTATTAAACTGTGCGTAGGAAAGATCAGCGTAGGTGACACAGGAAATGCATGCTCACAAAAACTCTCAGATTTATATAAGAGTGCACATGTACGTCCTACGCCGGTTTCCATTTATAATTTAGAATCGACTCTAAAGCTGTCGCATGTGAGGAAACACCTTGCCCCATATGTCCATATGGTGCCTATAAAAGGTCAGGTGAACACCCTTGATAAATGCTCAATGATACCAATTACAAGATGGACCAAGAGGGAAAAAAAATGAAAAAAAGACATTTTACTAATGTGAGGTGGACAGGTGGGCACAGTTCAGGCATCAGAAATGCCAGAAAGGCAAAAGAAGTAGAAGATGCTGTAAATAAGGCAGCCCAAGAGGGTTGGACTTCGGCTGAAATGTCAGTCATCCCTGTGAGGCTGAAACAGAAATAATCTAACATAAAAGTGGAGGTGAAATGGTGAATCGCTCTCCACAGAAAGACTGTCTGTGTGACAGGTGGGGAAAGGGCACACCGGCTCACCCCCATAGACACGAAGCGGACTGGGCTCACCAGGGTATCACTCCTAAGCAATGTGGTGATGGAGGTGGAGGGGGACACGGATACACCAAATGCGTATTGCCAGATAAGTCGCTGTGCGGCATTACGCATCATGAGTGTGTACCTTTTTATCTCCAACCATCACGTCATTTCCTGAACAGCTACAGGTGTCGCAGCCTAACTGATCAGCAGTTTTGTATAACGATCATGGCATTTTAATACATAACTGATTCAACACTATAAGTTATAAGTGGGTGCGCACACGTGCTCATGGGCATGCTTCCCAAAGGCCCTGGGTCATCAATATACATTTCTCTTCTTTGTTTTTGCGAATATATCCTTAGTATATGATGTGCTGTGAAATGTGTAAAATCTTGATTATTTCACATAAATCTATCATTTTCACAGAGCTGTCTTTAATTTCATCACTCGATTGTTGTGGGTGCAGTTTCCCCTTTGTCTAGATGTTTGGTTACTCGTGGCGTTTGCTTTCTTTTGTGTGTACACAAGCTTTATAAATGAGGCCCCTGATCTCCTTTGGAAGCATAGCAGGGAGAAAGGGAATTAAATCTCTGAGTCAAACAGCAAGGGGACAAGTGACGGACAATCACATTTTCGTTTTTTTTCCCACACAGGAGGAACCAGTGACCCCCTAAAGCTGGACTGAAAATAAGAACTGAGGATTGAAAACAATTAAAAACATCTGCTCTGATTAATCTGACTCTCATTGGAGATAAAAACTGACCTAATGCCCTTGACAGAAACACAGCGGTATTTTATAGTTTTATATCATTCCCTGTCTACCTTTGTTCACTCTTGATGAGAACAGATTTTTTTTTTTACTAGTCAAAGCACACTTTTTGTCCTACTTATAGGAATCAACAACTTCATCTTGTGTTTCTGGAACGTTTAATGTTTACATTCACTGAGAGCAAGTTAACATATGTCATGATCAGATCTGTTTTTTTAAGGCAGCCATCCATATAGAACCTGACACACCTGATGGAGTGTTTCACATATCCATGGAATAAATTACCCATCCATTCGGGCAACATCCCATATGAAATGACTGGGAAGGGCAGAACCTTTCAGTCACAGGCCTGAAGTCATTTTCCACTTTCAGCAAAACTAAACCACACTCAAAGGTACTGCCTTTTTGTTCTAAGAAGATGCTGAAAAGCCTGGTCATTTTCTAATGGGAAACAATCTTTTTAGCTAACAGCTTTGCAAGATGGATCTGCTTGATTACAGACACAGGATCTGCAAAATCCAGCTGCTTGAAAGGTCAGCCTGTGTCAGCTGTGAATTATGAATTCTCAATCTAATTGTGTTTCATCAGAAAAATGAAAAATTGTCCAAGTAAAGTTGGCTAATGGTAAAGTAACCATGGATCAGCAGACTTTACAGATCTATTCCTGGTTTATTGAAAAAACACAAGTCTGTTCCACTTCTTGGACATAGAACAGTTTAACTTTAACTTAAATTTTAAGTTTACAAAACTTGTTTTTCTTAAACCATTACCTGTGACTGCTGGGACAGTGGGCTGGTCAGGTACTCGGGGGGCAGCTCGGTTGGGCCTGCAGGGGCGGCTTTGCCCTCAGCTTTCCTAAGTGGAGGAGAAAGGGAGGGGTGGCTGGTGAGGACAAGGGATCAGGGAGGACAAACAATCTTGTAAATGAGAGGAGAGCCTTCTGCAAAACATCAAAATCTCTCCAAATACAGAGCAACACAGAAAAGAGATACAGACATGCCTGCTTCTGTCAGTGCTACAAAACTTTTGGCATATATCTTAAGTATTAGAAGTATTACTTTTACAATAAATAAGGGCATTCTAACTGTTGCTATGTATGTAAACTATGTCAAAAAAGTTAAAAGTCTTCAGCAACAAGCAGAGCTACATCCATGTATTTTATTGTTCTCTGTTATAGTAGATTTTGATTGTTTCCTCGAGATCTTTCTTTAGTCATCTTGTTACACAGGGATAATAAAGCTGTTTTTCCATGAAAGTGAATTTTATTTTAACTGCTACTACTCAACAGACACACATCATGATGCTTAACTGCCCTTCATTATTTTTAGCAGTTTCAACTGAAGACCATCTACCTAAGAAACAAGGAAATTTGCACATTATTAGAGATGTACGATGTGGGATTTTTGCCTAAATGCTATATGTTATTTTTGATTAATTATTGCAGATACCAATATTGTTTTCTTGAGAACAAAGCCTTTATTTCACTAAAATCCTCCTGTTTCTATCACAGCGACAGCACAGTAGTGTAAGAAAAATATGTTAGGCAAGTAAAAAAACATTTTATTTTTGAATAAATTATGTTTTCAATTTATAAAGTGGACATTCTATGATGATGAGGTAAAGCATTACATTATATTACATTAATATATTCCACAAACATCACAGCCAAAATATGAAATATATATGGCCAAAAATATTATCTGTACATTTTGGCAACATTTTTCATGCCCGCTGATGCTGATAATAAACCTTTTAGACAATTATCTGCCGATACTGATATTGTCCCAATAAGATCATGCATCCCAACACATTTTATGCATGTTTATTTGTCCTGCAATTTTTTTTCAATCATGTTCTGTGTCACCCAAGGTCTGAATTGTAACATACTTCTTTAAGAAAAACAAAAAGATTGAATATTTAAGGTAAGATCTTCCTTTCAAACTATTTTGTTTACTGGACAATCAAGAGTATTTTAACTCCCACAGTTATACATTATATTTGAGCTATTTCACTATAAATTGAGCTATAACATATGTTATGGATGGCTATGTGGCAGCATATCTAAAAAAGAAAATGTTTGTTCTTTTACTATTGTGACAACCATCCGACTAAGATGAATACAAGTCAGACAAACAAGTAAAGTTTTCACACAGAGCATTATTAAAAGCCACAGCAATCTTTTACCCAAAGCGGATATGACTGATAGTAACCGAGAATCAAAGTAGACAATATTGAACAAATGTACTCCTTCAAAGCATAGCCCAAAGCTTCAGTATTCTAAACTCACAGTCTGAAATCCACAACAATTCTGGTAGTTCAGTCTTCAGACTCACTTGTTAAGCAGCTCAAAGCACGGCTCGCACACACGCACTTCCTTCTCTATGCCAAACTTGGGAATAGTCGAGTATTTGGAAGAGCACTTTCCACAAAAAATCTGTCCACAAGCTCGACAGTGGTGCTGGAGAAGAAAGGAGAAAAGAATTCAGGTCAACTTCTGTGCTGTAAACATACTTACAGGCTAAAACACACTATCACTGAAGTAAGGAAACCATAAAATCACCCAGTGCCCTAGTTTCAAGAAGCCCTGCTTACCTTTCTTGTCATAACTCCAAACTGGACTCTGCACCTGTGGCACTCCTCTGCATCAACCCAGTCTGGAGCCTGAAGGGGGCAGACACGGTCATGTTACAACAGATTTGGTGACACAGCAAATCACTGACACTTGTAGAACAGTTTTCATGTCTTAATAATAATTTTAGATAATGACTACCAATGACTCAGTCTCAACCAACCAGCACAGTTCACCTCCTTCTAAACCTCTTAGAAAAATAAAATATCTCACCCTCTCAGCTGCAAACATTGCATCACTCTCCTTGAATTCAGGGAAGACATGACCTGTGAGAAAAGAGGTCACGGGTTAAACACACACACAGATGTTACAGATGTGGTTTGTAGCTTAGACAGAATTGAGAGAAAATTATACTCTGTTCTTTACATCAAGGCAGTAGCTTAAACTGAATACTGCATTTTACTCACTCACTTAAGCATCACTATTTTTATCAGGTTAAATAAATAAATGGTTGTAAAATAGATCTAATTAAAAAACATACTCTTGAAGCCTTCAGTAAGTATAACTGTAAGTCTATTAACAACTAAAAAAGAACACCTCCTAAACTAATAAATGCTTTAAGCTTTTAGTACACTTACCTTCCACCTTCATGATCTGGTAAGTGTCTTGGACCACCTTGTACTTTGGTTCGTTTCGGAAAGCGTGAGCCCAGGCTTGGATCAGGTACAGAATCTTGTTTCTGACATTTGGTTCTACCTGTTTCTGTTAAAAAAGAACCACACTGAGTAAAATAAATCAATCTTTACACTTTAAAATATTTTAACTGTATCCTCTTCTTTTTAAAAGCCCACATAAATGAAGCTATCCACCTGAAGTTTTCAAAAACAAACTGAATAACAAAACAGTGTTTGAGAGCAAGGACTGAAGTGGGAAGTCCCTGTATTGTGGAAAAAAAACCTATCACAAGGCTATGACATCAACAGGAAGTTGAAACCAGCATGGCTCATAGAGGCAGCAGGCAAGAGCTCATGTCACATGATACAGCAAGGGACCAATCAGATGCTGGCCTGTGCTGTAACGTAGCCTACTTCCCAGCAGTATCAGAGGTATTAATGAAATCAAGTGAGAGCTTGTGGGAATCTGATAAGCCACCCAGCATTACAGAATAAGTACAGCAGTTACTTTGCCTAGGAAGGACGGCTGAAAAAAAATACGAGTTAGTCTTTTAAAATTAAAAGGTGGCTTACAAAAACACTAAAAAAGTAGCAACAAATGAGGAGAAATATCTGTTTGTTTCTGCGTCTTATCAATATGACTCTGGAGTTTTTTTATTGAAAATTTTGAGTTTAGACTGCAGTCAAATAAAAATGCAGCTGAATTTGTGACTATCTGCCCCCTGAAATAATCACAGACCCCAGGTCCAATTAAAACAGGAGGTTGTGTAAAATGTAATTAAAACTGAACACAATAATGTGTAAATCCTTGTTGACCTATATTCAAGTAAATGCACTGAAAAGACAAGATGTTCAAACTGAAGTTTAAATTTGATGGCGGAAACACATTCCAAAATAGCTGGGACAGGGGCAACACGAGACTTGGAAAGTTGAAGAATGTTTAAAAACTCCTGTTTGGAAGATTCTGTGAGTGAACTCATTAACTGGAAATATGGGACATTAATGAGTATAAAAGGGGAGGTTCACCACTGTATGAGCAACAGCATGAGCATGAAGTCCAGCAGTTCATGAACTATTCTAAATGTACAACTTTAGGAATCTTTATCATTCGCATTCCATTATACCATTAAAAAATTCAGAGAATCCAAAGAAAGGCATTAAGCAGCACAGCTCAAAAACAACACTGAACCCCCATGACCTTCAATCTCTCAGGCGGCACTTCATGAAAAACCAACATCCCTCTGCAAAGGGTCTCACCATGCGGGCTAAAAACACTTCAGAACACCACTGTCAGTCAACAGAGTCTGTGGCGACATCTCCAAGGGCAAGCTTAAACTACAACATGCAAAACAAATCCTAGACATTGTGTCCTCCAGGCTACAGAAGGAAAGCACCATCCAGACTGTTATCAGCACAAAGTTCAAAAGCCAGCATCTGTGATAGTACGGGGTGTGTCAATGCCCATGGCATAGGTAACTTATACATCTGTGACAGCACCATTAATGCTGACAGGTACAGACTACAGACAGGTGAATGTGTTGTCAGGTAAGCATTACCACATGACAGCCTGAAGTCATACATCAAATAAGAATGTCGTGTAGGCATCAAATTAGAAATGAGATCAAATTTTGAAAAAAATCAAATAAAATAAAAACATCAAGATGAACATTAATCGTGCTGTCTTCATATTCTAATGAATAGAGGTCCAAGGATTTCCAAAAATCATTGTTAACATTTTTATTTACATTTTACAAAATGTCCCAACTTCATTGTAAATCGTATTTTACAATTTAAAAACATTGTGGGTCTATTCCAGGGGTTTTACATCAAAACAATTACACAATTTAACATGTAGAGACATACACAGTTCTAGCCACCTCCACTGCACACTTCCTGATTTGAATAGAAGACTGTATAACGTAGCAAATGTACTTCATGGGTATTTTTACAAAAACTGAAAACCCCTGTGGTTTAGTTTCAGTTGGATTGCTCCTGGTGCACAAGAAGGACAGCCTCTTCCAACAGACTTTCTCCCTCCTAATATGAATGTATCCATAAAATACAAATGGGGGTCTTTTTGTTTACCACATTTTTATAATTAAAAGATAGAGAGATTTCAGAAAAAGAGTGTGCAGCAGGGGTAGACAGGGCTGACCTGAATGACTTGACTTAACTTTGAAATGTCTAGTTAAGTCAGGATGTCGAGGGGTGAGGGGGGACATGTTCGATAACATCAATGTGATGTTTTCAAGGCAACAAAAACATCATGCCCACTGACAGCGGTTTTGTCATTGTGTTGGACATGGCAAGACATGGATAGACTTTAAAACTATTTCAAAAATGATATCTCTTTGTTTGAAAACTATTGGTAAAATTTGAGGTAATGCCCGAACTTTACCATATAAAAACATGTATAACATTGCTTCTGTAGTTTTTAATCATTTTAGGAAAAAAAAAAATTACACACTAGGCCTTAAATTTGAAGCCAACAGCTACAGACCAGACAAAGATTTCCATCTATCCAGCCTTTTCTATCCCTCTACCCCTTTTTTCAGTAACAGGACATGTCTGTCTTCATGGCTTTGTGTTGGAGAGCTGCCCTTTAAGGCATTATCAAGGTAACACACTATTATACCAAAGTTATACAGTACAAGAGCAGCCATTTTGAGCAGAAAGTTGGATTTCTGTACCACGAAAAAGACTTTAAGAAGCAGAAATATGTTCGCAACACCATTATCTGTGACAACAGGGTTAAGGCAGACTTAAGACAGAAAGAGTGAATATCACACAAAGCCAAAGAAAAGAGGTTAAAGAAATGAATCAAACAAAGGTCACCTTGAGTAAATCCTTCAGCTCTTCCATTGTCTGTTTGCTTGCAACCTCATCGTGGACAGTCTGGCCACAGTTCTTCACCACTGACTCCAGCACCTTTGGAGAAAAGTCACATAATTGTTGCAAAAATATGGTTCAGGAGTTTCATTGCAACAGTTCTTAGAAACAAGATGTAGAGGGTAACTGATCTACAACAGAGAGACAGAAGGACTTTATGTAAATGGTCGATTTAGCTTAGCTTTTAATACATGCTTTTGCACTAGCAGACCAAGAATTCTTTCCCCAAATATCAAAAAGCTGTCTCACATATACATATACATGTTAAGTACTCTGGCTGATATCAGTATCTGCCAAAAAAATTGATTGTTGAAAATGGCAGATATGGACATTATCACAGATATTTACATCAGTTATTTTATTAATACAGATTCAACATAAATATCCTGTACATTGGCATTAATAATTGCAATCTGTACAATGCACCAAAATGGTTTATCTCATCATCATTCAATGGCTTCTTTAATGAATCAAAAGTGTAATTTACTTAAAAAATAAAATGTTGCTTTAAGTGCTTCAAATCTATTTCTAACACAGATGAACTTTAACAATGAAAAGAACAAGTGCTTTTTAGTTAAGTAGAGCTCTTAACTCTGTGCTCTTAACATGATATCGGCAAAGATTACTTTAGGAATATTGGCATACCGGTAATCTGCAAAAAGCTAATACTGTGCATCTCTAATAAAAAACAAAATGCATATTATGATCATTTCCCATGTAGTCTATATATAACGAACACATGATCTTCTGGTTCATAAACATATGACTGTTAGTGGCTCTCAGATCTGGTAACTTTTTTTTAACCAGTTATTTTAATACTGCCCTCTGAAATGGCAAACTGAACCTGGAGGACACCTCTGGCATTATTTTGACTCAGCATAAATCATACTGTCATAAGTAATATTACCTACCCCATACTTCAGTGGAAAACATATTGATATACTTCCCAGCTCTAATTCTGCACCATATTCCCGGGTCTTACCTCAAGTGCATACAGAGCCACATGTGGATTTTTGTCATTGAGCTTCTTCTTGATGGCCCCAATGGCATATTTAGCCCTGCAATGACACCAAACATCGACTATTCATATGCAGTCAAGAAACAATTCACTTCTTTAAATATAATAACAAAAGAAACAATATCTCTACAGAACATTTTTTTAACTGGGAGAGGCAGAATACACTGTGTAACAGGAGGAAGTAGAGCCACTCACTGTGCGTCTCCCTGTCGAATGAGATCACAGATCTGCAGGATGGATTCCCAGTCAGTCTCCAGAAGCAGCTGACTGGTGGCTTTATCTGCAATGAGCACCAATGGTTAAGGCTTCAACAAGCAGCTGGACAGTTGAGCATAAAGCCACTCAACCTGACTAACCCAAACTTTAGATGTGCTTTTACTTAAACACAGACTCGGTTGTCAGCTTAATTCGTTAAACAAGATGGGCTGCTGGTAAAACAGTCTCATACTGAATCCACTTCATGTTTGTTTTCTGTGGTTGGCAAAAAATTTCAGATATGCAATCCATCAGTTTGTAACATCTGGGTGCTTCGGAGTAATATTAATTTACGAAAAAATGAAATTACTTTTTATCAAAACAAACCAATAACTGATTTATCTGGCTATTTTTAGAGTATGTTGTTGAACTATATTTTGTGTAATATACCAACATTTCCAAATGTATATTAGTCAATACCGACAACATTTTATGAAAATGGCTGGACGTACTTTTTATCACATAAATGCAAACTGTAATCTTCACTGTAAAATAGAAATGAGTTTCATCTGCATATTCAAGAGATAAACACAGTTTAACAACCCACTGACAGAAACAGATATTGTTTGTAGAGAGCCTCTATAATCATATTTGAGTTCATTTCCACAATGACAGAGAGATCTGCAAAATGTCCACATACACACCAGTAATTCTGACATGACATTTTGCTTCTTCATATTAGTGCATGGTTCTGGTCTGTTCTTGGTTTTAACCTCATCTGTTTGTTTGTTAGTGTTTTGTGTAGGGCTGGGTATCGATTCAGATTTTCTGGATCGATTCGATTCGATATTACCAGGTCTCAAATCGATTTGATTCACGATACAATAAGATATTTATTCAGTCTGGGATATCTCAGTTAAAATAATACTGTAAACTTAAAAAGTGACTTTTGACCTGGTGCATTATTAAAATTGTTTTTACATTCAGAAATGAACCCAAAGCAGTTCCATTAATCTTATATTAATAATATACATTAATGCATAGTCTGCATATTACTTGTTTTCTGTCCAACTCCTCTTTTCCTTCGTGCTTGTAAAATCCGAAATACGTCCATACATCAGCCTTTAAACTCACCAGTGGTGCCCATACAGTGCTATTTGCTTCTGCCGTGTTTGTTTGATTACTCGCAGTAATGTCTCACGAGATTTTGTTCAGCGGAAAGCAGCGCTAATCGCAGATCAGGCAATACTAGCTGGGTTGATACCACTGGCTGCTTCTTTGCACGTCCAATGAAGAAAAAACTACCCAAATTAAAAGATCGACCTTTGGGTTTCATGGATCGATTATGAACCATTTAAAGGGAAATCAATTAAAATCGATTAAATTGATTTTTTAAACCCAGCCCTAGTTTTGTGTGTGTATTAGGGGTGTCCCGATACAACTATTTCACCTCCGATACGATACCGATATTGCAGCCTTGAGTATTGGCCGAGACCGATATCAATCCGATACGATATCATCAGGAACCATACAGACTTTTATTACCTATTTTGTAGTATGGACAGTAAGAAAAGGCCTGATCAGGTCAGATTACTCAAACAGAGAACAGTAGTCAGCAATAATAGGTATGAGAAAAACTGACCCGTTTGTTATTAACCAATAGGTTAAATAAATTTTAACCTTAAACATAAGAATATACTACAATTAAAACAACATGAATAAAAAATATTAGAAGACCCTGAAAAGTGACCTCAATAAATCAAACAAAAACATATTTCACCAATTGTAAAATAACCACAGTGTTGAACTTAAACATAAGCATATTCTACAACTGAATAAAATAAAAAATAAATATATTAGAATGGACTGCTTGTATCGGAGTGCTGATATCGGAGATTTAGGATGCAGGCCGATATAATCCGATATTTGTTTTTTTGACCGATATCCGATATCAATATCGGATCGGGACATCCCTAGTGTGTATGCTTATGTGTACAAGCTGCTCTACACACACTGTCCCAAGAAAGATTAATGAAGTTGTTTGAAATAAATATATAAAGCTAAAATAACAGCAGATGTACAGAAATGTTCAGATTTGCCAAAGCACATTTCATTTTAAAGCAACTGTGTGCCATGGTGATATTGATTATTTTGTTCATCCCTAAAAATAAGTCAAATTATTCACTTTTACTCGTTGCAGTTTTATAAAAAAAGATGTCACTTCTCAAAAAGGATGTCTTTCTTTTTAATCATGCTTATACACAAATTAATGATAGTAAATTATTATGGTACTAATTTGTATCATCAGTATTAAATTTCAATACATTCTTTGGTAACTTCATCCCTGAGTGTCCTTGTTTGTTGGTATCTTATATAATCTACTGTCTAGTGTTTGGACTGAATCAATATCTCAGATAAATGAGTTGAATCTCATGGTCTTCTTTTCAACTAATTGCTTTGAGCAATTTATTTATGCTAATTTTGTACACAACTGTTTTGGATGTTTGGAGGTAAAAACAATGATTAAGAAAGTACATTAAAAATGACTGTTATATGTTCAGGTTTACAACACGGCCACAGCACCACATAAAGTAACATACATGTTTACAGACAGGTTTTCCCTTTTAGTACCTACTTTAAGTTACTTTATTTGGTTTACCAATACTGTACTAAATATGTGTGCAAAAATTCCTTTGTTCCATGCCATGTTCTTTCAATGCAAATACTAATTTACTGCAGTCTTTATTTTTATTAGATATCCACTTGGATCAGACATATTGACTAAAACTTGAGTAGGTGTTTGTAATGGGGATGCACATTATTACTTTCATAATGTTGGTTTCTCTACTTAATAATTTAAAGCCAATTCTTGTAAAGGCAAATAAGAAAACTTTACAGTTGATACATCAGCCTAACCTGACACTCCAGATGGATTACTTCACATATCCAAGGGATATATTTCACATTCTTCCTGTAGAAAGTGACTGGGAAGGACAGGGCATCTCAAGAAAAACTGGAGGGCAGCTGCATGACTGTTTTGTCTGCTGCATTTATTTCAAATGAGTCAAAGGCTTTAGGTCCATTCTCACTCTTGGAACAACCAGAACAGATTCATACTACTGTCTGTTTGTCCTCAGCAGGACCGGTACAATCGCTTTAGCTTAAAGCTTTGCAAGATGACCTTCTTGATGACAGACATGAAATCTGGTTAGAGCATCTGTTTTGCACTGGTAATATATATAACATCAGAATATTAACTGCACTACTTTGTCTGCTAAGGAACTTTATTTGATAGATCTAACTCAGTTGAAGAATGTATTCCTTTGACTGCAAAGTGTGATATAGGGCCTAAAGTGTTAGGTCTATACCACAACTATTAGTCATTTTTTGCCGTTTGTCAGGGATATGTTTATAAACTGCTGTATCTGAAACACTGAATTCATTTCAATGTGATGGCATGAGCTCCATCAAAAAGGGGGAAACATACTACAGAGGTTTTTGTCTCTGACCAGGTCATTCGTAGCTTTCAAAACGGCAGATAAAGCTTAGTTTTCTTTAACTACTTACAACAACATTTCTAACATTATGCACAGCCCACATGTAATTCATTCTTATGCCTGTCTATTGCTGAATGTTATTATTTGGATCACAGTGGATATTACACTGGTCTAGTGCACGATTTCATGTCACACTACAGGTAACAGGTAAATTCATTTAAATGACAAAGGTAATGTTCTTTATGATAAAGTAACGTGTGTAATGAAACTCTATTAAAGATTTTGGAAATGTTGCCATATAGTCTTCCAAAAAAAAAGATTGTCTATCACTAGACAGTGAAGCACTACCTTCCTTTTGTTCTGAGTCAAAGTTCTTAAGAAGTGTTCTTACAGAGGTGAAAAGGCAGATTACAACATGACTCATGAATCCTCGAATAATATCTGCGTCAACAGAGGTGCTATTACTAAGATAAGGCAGAGTAACCCAAATATCTTATGGCCAAACTGTGCTTCTTCGCCGAGTTTAAAGGTCACTGTGTCTACTTGTTTGTAATACTTAACTGTGAAGAGCTAAGATCAGATACTGGATGATTACTAAGCAGTTAGCCAATCAACCTGTTGTTGACTTGGGAAACATAAACTAAAGACATTTGAAATACAAGAAACTTACAAAAGAAACATTGAGCTTCGTTGCCCCGTTTTAGCTTAAATTCTATGAAAAGATGTCATTGTTATTGTTAGCTTGTGTCATTTACATTCATTAATTATATCCTCTGAATTTGGCATCAGACTAAAGGCAGTCTGATAAAGCCTCGTCAACCCCAAATACGGTGTCTTCCAAGACGATTGAGTCTTAATACAAATTCAACAATGCTGATTTGGCAACTAGACTATCCGCTGAAATTGATTAATCCAACTAGGCCTCCTAATAACACCATAAATGTCAGCAGAAATGGGCTAGCTGGCCTAGAAGCCACAGCCCTCGTTAGCGTCGGCCAAAACAATACGCTGGAAAACAACGCACTTTGACACATATTTGGTAAGTAAACTGTTGACCTCACAGATGTACTATTTCCTTACCCAAAAGCCTCTCGAAGGTACCGCCACCTTTGCCCATTGCAGACGAAAAGTCAGAAAGTAGCAGTCGAGGTGTCTTCTTAAGCCAACGGGTCCTGATATTTTCTCCGCTGAGGTTCGCCTGTTAGCTTCTCTGCTAGCTGCCGAGCACAGCTGTACAGCGCTTCCTACTTCCCACTTCCGGTAAAGAAACAACAACAACACGGAAATTTCGTCCCTCTAGCGTCCGAGAAATACAAATACACACTTTCAACAAGACCAAAGGAAAAGTGAGTTGCTGCTTTGATGTAAAAAAAGTTGGAAGTAATTCTTTTGCCAAAGAAATATCAGCCGTGCTTGCATCCTCAAGTTTGCCACTAACTGGTAGCAGCACACTATCATCGTCTACTTGACAGAAATGAACTGTCTGTGAAAATAAATGTATGGATAAAATGTCCTGTAAATACAAATAAATATCTTGTATGACAATTTATCATTTAACTGTCGGTTGCCACACTACAAAAAATATTTTACTGAGCATCAGTCCATTTTTTAAATCAATTCAATTGACCCATGGACAGATAAAGTCAGGAAACATTATGTTGTCTTAAAGCAACATAACCTATACACAATTGTCTTACCAAGGAAACTTGTAAGATGTGTTGCAATTAGTTTGATGAATTGACATGCTTTTAATTTTCATGTCCAAGGATTCCTTCATAAAGAGTGGGATATAAGCTATGCTTTAAGTGCAGCACATACACATCTTTGATTTACTGAATGTATGTTAAACTGCATCATCCATATCAACTTAAACAAACTAAATTCAAACTACTTTAACTTACTTTTGCAGGCCTTGTAAAATAATTAGGGACAGTCAGCTTGAGCGATGTCAAAGTTGGGCAAAAGACAGAATTATTTGTGTGACTTAACTCAAAATGTTAACAAGAGTGCACCAAGTTTATTAGCCATGGTTGTGCAATATCCAGCAAGGGTGGAACGTAAGCCACTTGCTGAAATATTTGTTGACATAGAAAAGCATTAAATATCAAGATGTTTTGGTGACATTAACAAAGAAAACACACATATTCAAGTCCACAGGAATTGCTAAAGACATTGACAAAGAACTGGTTTGATAAGAAGAATTAGAAATTACATTTATGAAGTTGTTTTTATTTCCTTCTCCAGTTTTTTCACTTTATCTTGTTATCAAAATATATAAAAATACCCCAAACTATATATATTTTCCAGACCCTTTTCATGCTTTCTTAATCATTTGAGCATTCAAAACACTTCTCCTCTGTTGTCTATTTCCACAATTTCACCCCAATTCACACTCTGATAGTGGAAATTACTATGAGATAATCATGTTATTAATATGTAGCAAATTTGGATCAAGTGTCTTATCCCTGCAACACATACAAAAGTGACTACTAAAAATGGAATCCGCCAGCTTTTCAAATTCAAAGATGAGTATTTCATATGCAGATCCACAGTTTCCCCCTTGTACATGTACAGTTTAATACAAGGTGAATTAAAGAAAACTGAAATGTCATCAGATCCTTGCCTCATACTGGGGGCTTCACTGTTGGCCTTGCTGAAGATTTATCCAACGATGATGTCACTATTATTTATTCACTTCTTTCATGTAGGACTAATTGTGTCTTGAATTGCCTTGACAGCTTTTTAAACCTTATTCGAGACAATATTTTTATTATTGACAGTGTTAATAGTACATTTGTTTTACTGTATTTTTTTCCCTGTCACAATTATACAGTAAAACAGCACAAGCTATCTTACTGTACTTGTAGCATTACACCACCAACATTGGTATAGGCCTGCTTAGGTCATGTATGAGTCACTACCTGGCACTTGCAACACTGACACTCATTGTTGCTTTGGTGCTGTTATCCTCAATAAAGTGGCATTGTGTTGAGCTGGGCAGAGAAACTGACCGAGCATAGCATCTTTCACAACTAGAATGATGAGACAGGAGTTAACGGTATTCCTACGAGAAGGTAAGGATTCAGTTTCAGGTCACAGTGTGTTCTTGGCTAAGATACTCAAATTTGCATCAGCAAACCACCACTGTGTCAGCATGTTGTAAATGAATGTATGTTATATGATAATGATGGGCTCTGCAAAGTGGCCTTCACCATCAGTGTGTGAATGTGGTGGAAACAGGTACATTTTACCTTTAGTGCAATTGTGATTTGAGTCATCAGACAACAAGAAAGCACTATATAATTGTAAGTAATTTCACTATTTAATAACTGCGATTAATACACAATTTAAGCAGGTTAGATCATATACTTGATTTATGTGGAATAAGCCTAACCAGAGAAATAAATATTGAAAAAAGCACTGATCCAAACTTAGAAGTTACTATTGATTTTAATGCACTTTATATATAACTTCTTTTATGCCTTTTTCTGAGTAAATCTTTTGATGATCAGCTACTTTTGATCTAGAGAGCTCAGACTCTGAGAGATCAGAACAATGCTTCATGAATAAAGATGATGCTTTTTCCACTGTGGCCTCCAACATCCCACATTACATGCTTGTACACAGAGACCACAGAGGCACGCACATATGCATTCAATCCCTGCACATCTTGTGAGAGCTGATGATTTTTGTTTATAATATTTTATAAGGAGTACAAGATAGATCCCAGGTTCCCAACTATTTTCCTTGAAGCCCCCCTTTATTGTACCTAGGCTGACCCCCCCAAACCGGATCCACAAGAAAAAAAGTCATGCATTGCTTTCCAAAATTAACTTCGGTTTAATTGTTTTTATTAAGAATGTCCAGATAGAACAGCCCAACACACACAGGCTTGTGAATGGGTCTGTATAGTTAGTGTGTTTTCACTTTTTAAGCTGATACAGTTAAACCTCATTTTGACAACCTCAAGGCTGACAGTGTGTCAGCCGTGTGTGAGCCTTAATCACCAGTTGTACCATGACTTTGTAGACTATGTGTCTAGCTCCACCCTCTGGGGTCAGTTAGGTATGTTTGGCACAGCAACAGAAGGGGACCAAAAAATACAGACAGAGCAGCTTCAGAGCAGCTTCTCCCGTACCTTTATCAACTTTTAAAAAGGAGGAACTCAAATGACAAAGCACTCTAGTGAAGCAAACTGAACAGAAACTCCATTTGCAGATACACAATCTGAAATTGTTTGTGCAAACAGTAGCTGCTCATTTCTTTCAGTTATATGAAGGAACACCAAAATATTTCTGTTGTGGCAAAGAGATAATGCATTTTTTGTCCCCGCTATAAAATAACTGAAAAAGAGATTAAGAGTTCACAGAAAAGAAATGAAGACAAGCACACACATTCAGACACACGCACAAACACACACACTTTTCTCAACAATATGGCTCCACAAGCAAATGTACACACACCCTCATTGTTCTATTGTTGTTCTCTGCTCAGCTGAACTCACTTGTAGTATTTACATAAATGAGTAAAACAAAGATCTTTCAAAAACAACCAGGCCCATAGGGTCCTATAAGACATTACACATTGCTAAACTAGTAACTCCTATTTATCTGATATAGTAAGAATGTAAACACACATTTCCCTCAGAGGAGAATTTGTTTGACATTTTATTGTTTTTACACTGAAAGACAGAAAAAAGGTTACTGGAGGATACTGGGCTTGAAATAATGAAACAAGTTCAATCTCACCAAATTCACCAAACAGCCTCTCTTGGCTTTTCAGAGAAAAAAAGTGAACTGGAATAAAATTAAATACAAAATAATTACAGGAAGCAGAATTTGAAGAGAGATATCAGGGGTGTATTTTTGAGACATTTCCGGAGCTTAAACATAACCTTTGACTTGTGAAGCAGGTGCTCTGCGAGGACTACTCTCTCCGCTGCTGAAGGTAGGAGAGCCTGGGATGCCAGGGGGACTTGAACCAGCGTAGAGCAGGGAACCCCCAATGAGAAGCAGGGCAGATGCTCCCCAGCCGATGTAAAGAGCAGGACCAAGCTCACGCTTGTGAGGGGCTGCCACATGTGGATCGTAGAAATCCCTGATGATGGAGTGGGCCGTCCAGCAGATGGGCACAAGGTAGAGAAACCCTGCGATCGCAAAAAGGGCACCAGAGATGCGAGCAATACGAGCCTTGAGGCTGTTTACACCGATACACTTGGTGCACTTGACTCCAACGACCCCAAGAGCCAGAGCCAGGCCACATATCAGGATAGAGAGCACGGTGAGGCCTCGGGCAGCCTGCATGTCACTGGGTAGAGCCAGCAAGCTATCATACACCTTACACTGGATCTGACCTGTGCTCTGAACGATGCAATTCATCCATAGACCTTCCCAGATGATCTGAGCCGTGACTATGTTGTTACCAATGAAGGCAGTGACTCGCCACAGGGGAAGGGCACAGACTATCATCCCACTCACCCAGCCCACTATGGACATGATCAGGCCCAGCAACTGCATACCTGTGGTTGCCATGGTCAAAGGTGTTGTTTGAATCAGTCGTCAGAATTTGTCTTGGTTTTCTTTTAGTCTCTCTGGGTTACGATTGGCCCACTTCAAGTCCAACAAAGACAGTTTGAAGTTGTGGAAATATTTTGTTCCACAGATTTATCTTCAGTCTTTGGGCAGGTGTTTGACACAGCCTAGTTTGGCCAGGAGAGGTCCCCTGAAATGCAGAAACAAAAAGAGAGAATTGAACGCTCAGTTTACAGATCCCACAAACAATGCTTTAATAATCTAAGCACCCTGCTATTCAAACATAATGCTGGAGTGTGGCAGACTGCTGAAGCATTTGTTTATCATAATTGTTTTGAGACAGGATAAGAGGCCCATGTTCAGTGGATTCCAGGCAGAACTGCAGAGAATAGTCGTCTTTGACACAGCTGTGGGTGTCCTGCTACGCCTTGCTGGGTGAGTGGATTATCTCAGAAAAACATGAGGAGACTGTGAACACAAGCATCTTTCATGAAAACTTGTAGTGTGGGCCAAGAGGACCTATATGACATCTGTTTATCCATGCTCTTAGAGTTAAGATTTTTAATAAATCTATGAATCAAAACTAACAAAATCCAGGAGCATCATCACAGCAAGATGGACCCAAATTAATCTTTGTTAGATGAAAATCAATCCAATCAGATTTCAAAAAATCTGATGTATATGTTAAGATCATATACATCAAGAACATGCTTGCTTTCTTAAAAGCAAGTAATGAGCGATTTTTAGCACTAGATCTTGCTCTTGTCTCAGAACTTTCCGTGAAGGCCCTAAGAATCTACTTTACAAGAACTTGGTTTATAATCAAGCAAACAGTAACCCAACCTTGCTCTAGACTGAAAAAGGTCCATGATCTGTACAAGTCTTTTAAATAGTTGATGATCACCTTAAAGAAGGTAAAACAAGTCTACTTGCCCTTTGGGATCAAGAAAGAATAGAGCTATTTAAATTAGACACACAAAAGTAAGTAAGCTCTTTTGCATTTTATTTGGAAATGATTTCAATGATGAAATTTTTTGTGTATGTTTACCTCAAATAAGCCTTTGTCTCTGCTCCACTTGGTCCACAGGTTGGTGCCACTGCTCCTTGGTTTTTGAAGACTGGCTGAGATACCTTGAGTTGTGAATGGCAGCCCTAAGAATCCTCTGCAGTCCACAGGAGGAAAGTGTGTCTCTAAGTTGAGAGAGTGTGGCTCAGCCTCGACACCCAGGACAGGATTGGAGATGAGGCTGCCCTCTGAGATGCCAGCGTGAGGTCTGTGTGGCAGTGGGCAGAGGCATGCGCTTCTGTGCACGGCGGCGTCAGTGTGTGAATGAGTGAATGTGTTTGAGTGTGTCTCCCAGTGCCTGGTGTATGAGCACAATGCCCCGCTGTCTTTCTGTACCCTCCCTCGCTGCTTCTCGTCAACCTCTGTCCCGGGCCCTGCAAGCCCCTCACATCCATCCGACCCAGGTAGCCATTTTCTCATTTCTGACTTTGGCTCACTTGTTCATTTATGAGAGCTTTCTCTTTTCTTCTTCTCTCGTCTTGCCTTTTCAATCTGTTTATGGCTTTCATTGAAGATTCAAGTGTAGGGAGTCAGTCCTTATGCAACCACTTGTTCACTGTTGCAAAGAAATAAATAAGGCTCATTGTGTTTTTCTTCAAAGATTCTTATTTCTACAAATAGATTTCACAGGTTACATTTGTACAGCAAAGCTCATCCAAAGCACAAAAACTTCTTTGTTCAATAATATTAATAAAAACACATTTTTGTAAGCATTTTACAGCACTCACTGTCAACTTATGGCACAGTTTAAAAAATAAATAACAATTTATTCAAATAATTAATGAAATTAAATAAATAAAACATGTAGATTGTGACAAAGGAAAATATATTTTCTGAATAGGCCAGTTTAAAGAAGGTGGGTTTGAGCCAGGATTTCAAAGTCTGTGTTACGTATCTCTGGTGGGAGGAACTTCCTAAGGTGGGAAGCAGAGCGCCTGATGGCTTGAGATCCCGTGATGGTTAAGCAGGCCAAAGATAGAGTGAGGTGGCTAAAAAAGAAGATGTCCAAAGGTTGTACTGCAGAAGTTTAGATAGGTATAGAGGAGTTAGGTTTAGAAAGGTCTTAAAGCAACAGTATTTAACTTGTGCACAATGAAATAGTGTTTTCACTGTTAACCTTGACAAGACACTAATTTTCAATAGGATGACTAACTTCTTACCCATTTCTGGCTTTTTCTATAGTAACCCTCACTTATTCTCTTCGTAGCTTCGTATGTCAACATTAACAGCCATCCTCCAGCCTCAGCATCAAGCAGTACTGAGATGGGCTAACCATCTTAGCTGAAGTGTGAGCATGAAAGTGTCATGAAGCCTCTTAGCCTATACACCACTGGAAGCTGGTGAACAAGGCCATGATGAGTGTTAAAGTTATTTTACTGTTTAACTTTGAAACTACAGTTCGAAAACAGAAAGTTAGGTTGTTGTATTAGTATGAAGAAGTAAATGATGCAGTAATAGAGTTGTGCAAAGATAATGTAATTTCAGTCCAAAAGTCATCATTTCACATTTTATATTGACAAAAAGTCTTTTGGATTTCCCATGCACTTTTTGAGAACGTTCATAGAGGTCTGTCAGAAAAAAAGCCTATGACTTATACAGGCTCAATGTAATCTACACTATGAACACCACCTATGGGGCATCAACACCGCCTTGAAAAGTAAAATACTCCAGTTAGACCATAATGAAGCTACTTTATGGTGATGTTAATTTTGTCGGCCAAGAATTTTCATCATAGTTTTCATCAACAACCTTTTTTCCCATGACGAAAACTAGACTATAGCTAAAACAAAACAGGTCCACATAGACAAACACTAAAACTAAATTAATGGACATTTTTTAATCAACAGATAAAAACTAGACTAAAATGTCTGACAGACTTAATCCAATCGGACCTAATTTGGTCATGTAGAAAGTAGGGACAAGTTAGGAAAATATCCAATCATAGCTACTTCGGTTGTTTGGAAAGGTTGATGAGTGACTTGGAGAGACTTATCCATGCATTTGTCTCTCGTAGGTTAGACTCCTGTAACAGTCTGCTCACTGGCCTCTCCAAACGAGCTGTAAGACAGGTGCAGTACATGCAGAATGTACATTACATCTCCGACATGTTAGTGCCATATGAACCACCTTGGACTCTGAAGACCTCAGGGACCGGCCTCCTGCTGGGGCCAGAGTCAGAACTAAACATACAGAATTAGGGTTCCAGTTTTATGCAGCTAAAATCTGGAACAGTCTTTCTGAAGATGTGAGACAGGCCTCTACTCTGACGATGTTCAAGTCAAGGCTCAAATAGCTCTGTGTAACTGTGCATATGACTGAAGGATCTTATCCGCACCGTCTCTTTTAAAGTTAATTTAATAATGATTATTGTTTTTTTTATTTTGTATTGTGATTATAATGAATTTTTCTATTTCTGTAAAGCACTTTGAATTGCCTTGATAAAAACAAACTTGCATTGCCTTTCCTTACAGTAAGAGGGACATCAATCCCAACTGCTTTAGCTGAGTGGTGGCGGGATCCAATTTTAAACCAAGACTTTAGAAATTCAAGGAAACATAAAAAATGCCTTACGCTTTACACTTCATATTTTAACCTATTAAATTTTCAAAGGATTTCATTGTCTAAAATTGTGATGACATTTTATAAATTAAAACTAGACTAAATTAAAACCGTTTAGATGACTAAATTGTGACCAAAACTTAAACTAAATTAAGACATTTTGTCAAAATTGACACTGCCCCATGGTCATATGACTTCAAGGCCTCCACAGCTAAGCTTCATCAGACTTTTTCATCAGACCAGCTCATCTTGGCTTTACTCTGATGTTTTGGTTTGTAAATGAAGCCCCTGAGAACATAAATCAACAAAAAGATGCTATGAAATTTATGATTGTACACACATACATACATTAACTTTTTGAGGGTGTTCAGAAACTGGCTGTAAAGTGGATTTGCTTTAGACAAGCATGTATAACGAATAAATAAACAGCAAGTCCCACCCACTCAGAGACAACGAAAACTACTTTGCTCCTGCCCTCTTTACCTCAAAGCAGTGACAGCACCCACACAGTCCAGAGAAATCAACTTAGCTGTAAAATAAACTGTTTTGGAACAAGATTATTTCATACTTACATTTCTCAAATATTCAAGAATGCCTAATGACACATTGAACACTGATATTTTATCAAATTCTTAAAAATGTAAGCCATGTTTTAAAAAGACAAAAATGTATCGTGGATACACTGCTGACAAATAAATGCTCAGAGTACCATCACAAGTTGAAAGCATCAGAAATGTCACAGCTCTACTTTGTCCATTCCCTTATGTCGTCTGTTTTTAATTAAAAAAAAAACAGTGAGACAAAGTCTATACTGAAGCACGGTATTATCCAAACTGTGTAGAGTCAATCTGAGCAGAGCAGATTCCACAAATAGAAAAGCCCCTCAATGTTAAATCATGTTCTTCTATAATGAAGTCTTTGTCTTCCTATGATCGACAGTGGTCATGGCTGTCATTTTGGGTATGACATAATTTTTAAGAATAATGAAACTAGAAGACATATTGACAAACTCCAATGTCCTACTCAGTCACATGTTTGCAACTTTGTTTTGTTTGATGTGGTGAATCTTACAAATTCTCCGGTTGAGCAGGAATTTATTTTCAACATTTCCATTTTTTCAGGCTGAGATTGTAGTATTCCTAAACTCGGCATGGCTTTGCAAAATCTGTCTTTACGTCTGCATGCATTCAAGTGTGAAACAACCTCCCATCTCAGCCAGTCTGAATCTCTGAGTAGTCTTCAGGTGAATCGTTCAAAGCCAATCTTGTCTAATCTTGTGGAGCAGGAGTGTGTTATCAGATGTATTAATCTTGCAAGACTTCAAATGAATACATCCATTCCTGGGCAGAATATGACCAGGTTTATAGTGTACTTTAAGGGGAGAGAGTCAATAGATGGACATGTTGACACAGATTTTTGTTTTACTATTAATATTAATCAGTGCAGGAACTGCTAATGGAAATGTGCTCTTAAGCTAAATCTGGCCCAGACATCTCTTATCTTCTTGTCATATGTATGCATTGTTTCTGGTGCAAAGAAACTTTGTAAACTTAAACAAAATCCACTTAAATCTCTTGTGCTTGTGCCTACTAAAGACCTAATGTCAGGCATTTAACTGACAACCCACTGAATTTGAGAATATAAAAGTACTTGAAAGCCAATTTCCTTTGTATTTTAGGACTCATTAACTTATCATCCTTTGCACAGGGAACACAAAAAGCTGATAGCAGGACATAAGAGTGATGATGAGGTGCTGCTGAAGATGATGTACACAGAATAAAGTCAATTTGAGTTTACAGAGGAATTTATAAGGAGACCAGAATTGTAAAGAGGAATTATGCACATGCTGAGTATGAGGGGCAAATGTAGTCAAGTCAACTGATGTTTAATCATGTTGTAAGAAATGATTAATGTGATCAAGTTGCAGGAAAACCAGAAACTTATTTCCTGAATGGATGGCGTAAAGTTTGAGGACAGATAGGGATGGGTGTCATCTGCATAGCAATGACATTGGCGTGCAAGTTACAGAAGAGAAAGTAAATCAGTGGCCAAAAGGGGCCCCAGGAAAGAACCCTTGGGGACACCGATAGCGACTTTAAAGAGGCAGGATTTAAAAGATTTAGGCTGAATTCTGCAGATGTATGAATTATATATGTGTAGTGATTAGATGCTGCAAAAACTTGAACATATGGTTAAAGGTGCAGCATTTCTGCTTCCATGAAGACGACCAGGGCTGAAGAAAGGATGAAGCCTGTCAGTAAATTTATCTGTAAAGGTGTAAATGTGGATCCCAGATTCAGCACAGTAGAAAGACACTCGGCCCTCCATGTAGTCCACAAACACACCCAAGGTCTTCGGTCTCTGCTCCAGAGCCAGTGTAGTGCCAGGAGAGCTGTTGGCCACGTACTGTCCTCCAGGCTTCAGGCTTATAGTCCAGAAACCATTAGCAGGGCAAACAGTGAACTTGCCTTTCCTGTTCATTGACTGTCTGACCACACCCAGGCTCCACTCGATCTTCCCCCCAACCTCCACCTCCCAGTAGCACCTCCCACTGTTGAAGCTTTCTTTGGCCAGAATGTTTGCAACACGGTCAAAGCGCTTGGGGTGATCGGATACTTCCTGAAGCTTGTCTGTTTGCCTCACCTGTTTTCTGTCATCTGAGACTGAGAGGGAGGGGTGGGCTGTCTTTGCACTCAGATTGACATCCACTGAGAGAGAAAGAGAAAGAAAAGATAAAAATGGGTCAAAGAGCATAGATATCTTTAGTAACTTTGGGACTAAAAGAAAAAAGCAGGGGAAGGAAGGGGTCAAATCTAGTATTACCTCTTTTTAGAAAAAAGAAATGCAGTACCCTCAATAGCCATATGAGGTAGAGAATTTTTTACCACACTCTTTTTAATAAAATATTCTTATAACAGAAGTGCATGGTAGTGTTAGAGAACGGGGAGGCCATCTTTATGTAAGTTGAAGCCTATAAAAAAATGTCCCCTTTAGTTGACAAAACCTTAAGAAACACTTTTGTCCAGTTTATGTAATAAAACATGTTTGAGTCATTACCTTCAGTCCAAATATTTCCTCTATTTAAACTAACTGTCTGAGCCTAACCTTTAAACTATTATGATTGTTTCCCACATATAATGTTGTCACTACTGCTTCAACTGATTAAAAATAAATTTAGGAAAATACAGATTAATCATTGATAACCTCCTATGAGTATTACAGTTGTGACAACATTGGTATTCTTGTTGACTTTTTTATTTTTTCCTGAGTAGTCCACTATAAACATTACAATCTCATCTAATTTATAGATGTTAACCCTATAAATCCAATTGTATCATATTTTATACATACTTTTATAAGACCTCTATATACTCAATATGATCAACAAATTACAAAAAACCCATCTGAATAAAACCAGATAAATGATAAAAATGTCCTCAAATGGATTATCAGTTACCAAAAACACCTAATGTAACAATTGAGATACGAAAAATCTATATGTTGAATTTTATGGACATTTTGATTTTTATGGATTTTAGCAAAAAGTGTTACAGACATTTCAGCTCCCAAAAAATTGAATTTTCTGGCTATAATCTATGGTCTTGGGCCTTAAAGGGTTAAGTAGTGAACATACATTTTGTCTGTTTCCCTTTTTAACCCCTTAACTACCAGCTCAACTGTTTGGCAGAGATCAATAAACCAATAAATTCAGGGATATTTACCATTTTAAAACAGAACAGAACAAATTTAACCATTGTTTGACCCTGTTAACACCTCAAGGAACAGAGAAAACTAAAACACAAACCAAGAACCAGAAATTTTCTTGGTGTGGGGTTTAAAGGTTTAAAAAGCTAACAGCTGATTGTGATGACATAAAAATACACAAATATTTGGGATAAAAATCAATCAAAAATTGCAGAAAAGTTTGTTAATAAAATTGCAACTAAAAATGACTTAAAATAGATGATACTGTACTGAGTTTGACATAGGCACAAAAATGTTTTTGATGAATATTAGATTATAAATCAATCATATTCTCAGTAAATGGTTAAGTAAAGTATATAAAAAATAATTATGGTTTTAAAAATAATGTTAGCTTTTAGCTTTTTAAACATTAAAGTCCAACACAAAGAAATGATCAGTTCCTCTGGTTTGTTTGCAGTTTTTCTATATCTTAAGAAATGGACAGAAACAAACAATATGTCACGTTTTTTAAGACATGAAAAATATTCCCAAATGTACTGACTTCTGCCAAGCAGCAGAGCATGGAGTTTAAGGGTTAAGATCTGTTTTTGCTCATTGATGTAGCATCCACCTCAAACTTTCTTTTCTTTTTGTTAATAATTTCATGCTGATGTGGACTTTTTATTTGTCAAAATTTAACTTATGATGGAAAACAAGTAAAGTATGAACTGACCTGGGTAGAAATAGCACTTAGTTTGTTGGTTAAAAATAATTCTCTAACAAGACAATAATGCCTCCTGTCCACTGTACAATTGGACACTGAACTGGTGAGGTTTTTAGACTCTTTAATGTAAGTTTTAGACTCTTTAATGTAAATTTCTTCTGAAAGTACAGTGATAGAGCATTATGCCTGTGAGTCATCTGTACAGTATGTTATTTTCAGGCTGTTAAAGCATGGACGCACCAATGCGTTATGGCTGTTGAACCCTGATAAGATTAATGGGACAGTAAATCAGTTTAAATAGATGGCTAATAAAACAATTTTGCAGGATATTAAAAGTTCTTTTTTCAGACCCAAAGTCCAGGGTTAGTTTTTTTAATGAGACTGTATGTCACACTACGTCAGTTTGCTTTGATATGTCTTTTAGATGTATCACTTTGACACAAGAGACTGTAACACTATAAGTTACATGCAGTCCTTATACTATTTATCTTGTGTTAAATAATGGCAATTCAATTCATTATCACATGGCAAATTTTTCACATATTATGCAGGCCTACTTTGTTTAGTTGTCAACTCCACATGAAGGATAAACCAAGTCTATTTTAGCAGTACAGGGTCAAGTGTTGATGTCATGGAGCCTTGTGTTTGTTCTTGTAAATAAAGAACACTGCACAAATGTCCCTTCTGAAACAAACATGAGTTGAATCCATTTTGAGACTGAATTGTTGTGGTCACAGTTGCCATAAAAACGTCTAAAAACATCTAAAACTTTAAAGGATTAAGATTTCTACAACTCACACCACCACAAACACCATCTTGGCTCTTACTATGGACCCACAGCTGTACTTTCTCCAATAATTGTATGCCTTATAGAGACATACGTAGATACACCATAGTCGCTTCAGCCATATTAATGTTTCAGTGACAACAGAATGTTGAATACTGAATATTTGTATTGATTAAATGGTTAGTTGTATTTGTGATGAAAATATTTCATTGCCAGATTTTCTTCAGAGCTCTCCATAAAAACATTTAAGGAGGCCTGTTTCTGTCCGTGAAAAAAAACGGTATGAACACTATTTATATTTAAAGTCCCCTTAGTTTGATTGAATGAAGAAAAGAACTTACCAGCATATTTTTCTATTCTCTTCAGTTCTGAAACAAAAACCACAGAGAAAAATATGTCACAGGTAATGAAATTATTTCACTGATTTTATTCCTTATCATAATATATACAGGGTTTTTTCTCACCAGACTTGGAGAGCCGGTTGACCTCTACCTTCATCATTTCCATCACCTCTGACAGAGCTCGTCTGGTGACTCCAACACAAGGGTCTGTTTCTATGGTGACCTTGGACCAGTCCCTCATCTCAGAGGGGGACATGTTTGATCCAGTGCTCTACACCATAAAAACACAAGTGTTTATTGATAATACCTTCACATCATCATAGTTATTAAGTCGAACATAACGTTTTTTTTTTTTTTTTTTACCACTATCACTTGCTTCACGTCTTCACTTTGGTCGCTATTTGCAGGAATCTGAGGGTCACATTCAAGGGTCTCCTGCTTCAGCTCCTGGATCTCCTTCTTCAGCTCCTCCACCAGAGTTTCCACCTTCTTCTCCTCCTGTCTCTGCTTCTCTTCTATTGCTGATACCAATGCTTTGTGGCTCTTCTCCATTTGATGAACAAGCGCAGAAAAGACCTTCTGACTCTCTCGAACCTCTCTGAGGTAAGAGTTCTGGTTGGACATCATCATGTATTAGAAGTCACAACTTCACATTTGTTTTTAAAGCAAACTTTTAAATGCTTTACAGGTTATACACACCTTTTGGAGCTGGAGGGAATATTTCAGCCGTTCTATCTTCTGTTGTCTTTCATGAATCATTTCCTCACTGTCTAAAACCTGCAGCAGGGATGTATGAGCACACAACCATGTAGAGTTTCACTCATAATGAATCAGATTTATATATAAAATAACTAATAAAAACATTAGGGTACCAGTTCCTCTTCAAGTGGTTTCTCGGGACGATTCTTTCTGTAGTTGTCTGAGACGTCTGCCAGGATGTGGTTGATGCTGAGGTCAGGCCTATCAGCAAACACTCTCTTACAGTGAGGGCAGTATCTGCTCTGGTGTCGTGACCAGTAGTTGCTGAGACAGGGCAGGCAGAAGCTGTGGCCACAGGGGGTTGTCACAGGGCTGCTAAAGATGTCTTTACACAGAGGGCACAGGAAGTGCTTCTCAGGGAGGAGGCCAATCGTAGAGGCCATGATCTGAAAACCACAATGACAACAAAGTGTAAGAAACAGGGATGCATATGAATATCAGCTTGGAAGGTATCCATGCTGTCAGTGGACAAACCTAGCTTCCAGTTCAATTTTTTTCTTTAATTGGGCAAACCTATAAGGTTAACTTCCATCTGTTACTAAGGTCAAGCATGAGATACATCTTTGCATTCTGGAGGTAACATGAGATTAAAAAAACATTCATATCAACATACTTTTAGGTATAATTTTAGACAACTGTGGTCACTTCCTTTGCTAGTAAGAACAACACCACAAACAGTATGCATTCGAACATTTAATGAAGGTTTAGGGGTTTGTAGAATGAGAGCAGTGAGTTTGGGTGATCTGGAAAGACGTCTTGAAGCTTGGCAGAAGGAGACTCGGGCTTTATCCTGCCCAAGCTGATCCGAACCCCTAGACCTAAAATGAGGCAGGAATGCAGTTGGGTGGGGAAAATTGAAGAATTATTGAGGGGGGCATAAATGGTGGGAGAATGGGTTGAAGAGGACAGAGGAATGAGAGATGGTTGTATATAAATTGAAGTGTAAACTGATTGGAGATGTGGTGTGTGGCGTGGTCATGCTCCTGAGCCTGCATTAATACATTAACTTTATCTATTTCACAGTCAAAGCAGTTTCTTAATTTTAATTCCAGTGCTTTCACAATTCATTACATATCCCAGTACAGAGATCACAATACAATGTGTACAGCAATATGCATGAATTATGGATACTGACTATGCTTTGTACAGAATTCCACACAACTTGTACTGTTTCTGTAAATACAGAAACAGAAAGGACAGGGTTTGAAGGATTGTACCTCTTAAAATTTACATCCCCAGAGAACTAACTTCCAATTTGGAACATGTGCTGCATCATGAAGTTTGGTCTCTACTACCACTTACTTTTCAACTGAACCATGTGTGAAATTATCAAAAGAGTATTTTACAAACATTTCTCTGTTTTTTTTTTTTTACTGAACCATTGATTAATGCAGAAAAATGAATAAACAACCATTTAAGTAGCCATTGCTAATCCTGTCAATATCTGAACCTACAATGGTATTCAGTGCTTATGAAGTAAACATTAGCATTTTATGTTCTAAATCCTCACTCCAACAGGCTTGATAATCTTTAGAGTGGGATGGAAGACAAGATGCACTGATACTGAGTCATTCTGTTAATACTGCGGTTCTTTTCTGAAAAAAAATGTAGATTTATACAGGGTTGAGAAGGTTGGAAACCAACAGCATAACTGAGTGAAAATGTTACTTCTGTCAGCTTGTCAGAATCTAAATCTAAAACTGCAGAAATGCATGGTCTGGTGTCAAAGCGGTGAATTCATGAGAACTTTACTTCCTCCTTAAACTCAGAGGAATGAAACTTGTCATCTACAATGATCTAGTAAAAAAGATAGCTACTTGACAGCACTACCCATGTGAATCTGCTTACCTTATTTTAAACTTCTTGTTTGAGTCAGCATTGTTTCAAGTCTTTTTCAGTCAGTATACCACAACACCAAGGTCATAGTCTAGTTCTTGCTGCCTATAAAGTAAATAGTCTGAGCCAAGCTTTACAGCCCTTCATCTCTCAGGGACAGCATGTGCTTGAGCTGAGAGGCATTCCTCTCTTGTTATGCAATGACTTTCAAAGGACCGGATCTGTGATTGTTTTCTTAATCTAAAGACATAACAGCTGTCCTTGAAGTGAAGGTGCCCCAAAGTCAACGACTGTCTCTGGATTTATGTCTTTTCTTTCTCTTTTTGTTGCAGACATTTAAGGATAACATTTCTTTGTGATGAATAAATCATCAGCACGCAGTAAACGGACACAGTTGGGTGAATCTTGATGTGAAGTATGTAGTCAAACAGGTAGCAACTAAATAGCTTGCTACGTCACCGAGCCGAATTATCAGCTGAATTCTCGAGTTAACCTCATTTGTGTTGGTGTGTTGAAATAGACACAAACTTCTCTCCTAATATTTTCAAGTCTAGTGGGTGATACACAATATGTTCACACAAATCTTCATGTATAGGAAGATACAAAATGATTGAATCATTGGCTTTGATTTATCTATTGTAAAAGTTGAAAATATATGTATTGAAATCTGTTAAGACCAAGGTCACACATTTACAGTATTTGTGAGAAAAAGGATAGAAGTGGGCGTGATGGGACAGCACTGATGATCTTCAGCAAGAGGTTTCTCATATTAAATCATGGTCCCAGCCTTTCTGTGTGGAGTTTGCATGTATTTTCTTGGTACTTTTGCTTGTCACACAGCTTGAAAACATGCTTGCTGGGTTAATAAGTGACTCTTATTAGTTGTGAAGTGTACTTGTTCTTTGGTCTTGTCAGGCTTTTGGCCATCAATCACCTCTTTTCAGATAACACTTCAGACAGCCCTCAATTATTTATTATATTTATTTATGACCAAAACAGAGAGCTTTTTCTTAACTGCACAAGTATGTTGGCAACATTTACTTGGTCCACCTTTCCAACAAATTGTTTTAGCAAAGTTACTAAAATTTTGCAGTAAATTGTTTATTACTTATTTTAGAAGAGTTAAAATGAAATGACCTACTCATTGCTTATTACCGAAAGTATTTGATTTAGTTTTAAGATGCTTGTTACTTTTCTCTCTGTAAAAATGATCATCACAAGTTTTAAGCAAAGTATACAACATAAAGCAATGTCCTACATCTTTCGTGGACACAAACTGAAAATAAAAAAGCATCTAAGTTGTTAAAAGTGCCTCTCATGTCTTATCCTCCACACTGGATGAACATTTAAACTATTTTTTTGCTCCATGTAATCATTATATTAGTCCAGCAAGGACAAAAACTAGGTATTATTTTGATATATAGCTGTAAAAGTTTTTATGTTTTGGAAAGTATTATTCCTTACATTACTGCTCACTAAAACAGTAATACTATAATCATGTACAACAAGTAAGTAGTTACTTTCCAGTACTATTTACAAATGTTGCTAATTTATTTGTGCATTGCAACAGTGTATTAGGTTTGCTTGCATTTCTTGATCATTCAAAACTCATGCATCGCCCAGTGTTTGATCTCTAGGACTTCCTTTTTTTGGTTTTCAATACTCTTACACATGCACCAACATAATTGACATTTTTAGAAAGAATATAAATAATTCTTTGACTGAATAGATATAATGAATAAACTATAATTCCTCATTAAGATTAATTTCAAAATAGACTTAGCGTGTCATCATGTCGTGTAAGTACAATCTTTTACTGAACATCAAGGCTTGGCATCTAGTTTTGATAATAATGAACATAAAGTAAACAGATAAAAATGATATTGTCTTACCCTACATCTCTTTGAAAATCTTTTCATGTATCTTAAATACTCTTTATTATGCATGAAACCATTGGGTTCTATTCTAGGTTTTAGTGCTTTAAGGCTCATGTAAGAAACACTTCATTATGCAACAAGTCCATTAATGATTAACATGTCTAATTTTTGTCTTTTGACATTATAAGAAACACAGAAGCTTTTCCAAGAAATGAACATTTACTGGCTTTCATTTTGTCTTCTTACCTCCCTGACAGCAGACGGTTTCTTTAGTAATCCACTGGGCCAAAAATCCCCAAAGTCTGTGTGCAATGCTTCTCCTCACAGCTCCAGGTAATAAATACAGAGATACCGCAAATGGTGTTTGCTCAACAGGTGCACCTAGGTATGCATGTGTAGGCGTGTGCTGTCTTAGAAAAGGGGGCAGTGCTTTTGTCATGGGCACTTTCTGCTGAGACTCCACCCTGAATGTTATCTGAGCTCCTATCCTAGAGCCAGATGCCAGAAAGTGCTGTGGCTCTATAAAATACTTATGCAACATCAATCGCTCACATGTGCGGCCAGTTATAGTTATGCAAAAGACAAATTTGTGTAAATGGGGCCTCCAGTCTATTGTTGTTGATAATTAGTGAGTCCATTTGGCTGTTCAGTCTTGAAAAGTTCAATTTGATGAGCCAAAGGGAATTGGTCACTAATGTATTTTGATTCAAGCTATCAGTATTAGCAATGATAACAAAGACCACGTTATGTAAAGGTTGTTTGTTTTTCAGTGTTATCAGCAGATCTTGACAAGATACAAAGAGTATTGCTTCTGTCAAGTTTGGCTAAGTCAAAGCAAAGATACTCCTGGTCAAATATTATTTAATTTAAAAAGTTCATTATTTAAATTAAGGGATGTCCCCAACTAAGGCTTTACAGTGTTGAATGTGAATGGTCAGATTTTGGCAATAGTTGATTTGAACTGCTTTTTTTGTGAGTCATTGATCCATAACCCTTTAAAGCCCCAAGAGAAATATCTATTTAATTACACTGATTATCCTCTGGTCTCAGAATAACAAAATGTTCTGTGATAAAATTCTGTCGGTCCTTTTTTTTATCAGTTTAATTTAACTATGTTGTGAAGGAGATTGTGTAAAATTTGTTATTTTTAAAGGTAAATCAGTAATTATCAAATCGGTCATAGTGTAGGGCTGGGTATTTCCAGCAACTTCACAATACGATACATATCCCGGTACTAAGACCACGATATGATACTTATCCCGATACACATAAATTGTGAACATTGACTATGCTTTAAGCAAAATTCTTGACAAGTTTAGTTTTTTCTTATAAGAAGAAAACGAGCAAGGATGAGTTTGAAGTGGTTCTACAACTTGAGAGACATAAATTCAGATCTTCAAAGATGGTAGACCTAAGTTCAAATTTAGAACATATGCTTCATTATGTAGCTCGTCTTCTACCTTGAACTGTGCCACTGTTAACATTACCCAAAGTGTATTTACAACAACTGTCAAAATATTTAGGCCGTATCGATTCTGTAGAATCCGTATCGATACACGTATCCCAAAGGAGTGCGATACGATATTTTGCCGTATCGATATTTTGAGCACAGACCTATCATAGTGTGTTGTTCCTGTGGTTTGAAATGCCTGTTGGTGTGCTTCATGCTGCATGCCTCTTCTGCATTATATAATCCTTCTGTGTGCAAGACAATAAAGTCTGATCAGGACTTCTCTTTCTCACTCCTCCTTTCAACAGCACTGGAAGCTTCTGGAAACAGCTGATTCTTCTGGCCCCTGAATAAGCTTCTTTCTGTGATGTTACTATTATAAGCCCTTAGGCTCAGGATGACAAGCCCAGTCCTGAGAACAGACTCTAAGACAGAACTGCACAGAACTGCACCTGAAGCACAGAGTGGACATTAACCACTCAGAACTGGCAAGTCCATTAAAAATGAGAGAGAAAAGCAAATATGTATTGAGTGAGACATCAAACAACCTACATGGCTGAAATTGAATCCCCCTTGTAAAATGGGTGTTTGACTATGAGATTCGCTGTTAAATGAGGATTAAAACTAATTATGGATTATTCAGGTATATAATGGACAAACACATTTTGGGTTGGTGGGAGGATGGATGGATGGATAGGTGGGTGAACAAATAGATGGATGAATGGCCTGATGGAAGCTGGGTTGCTGAATAGATTGATGGATGGATGTACAGAAAGACAAGCCGGATCCTAGCTATAGGTAGGCTTTGTTTATGGATGTATGGATGTATGGTCATAAAACCACTGAGCTTAAACTAGGAACATGAATATTTGTAGAGATGCAGAGGAGTCAATGGAATGACATTTGTCGTTCAGATGTAGTTGACAAGTAAAACGGTCCCCAGAAATACACCTCAAGTAAAGTACAGACAAGAACATGTTCTTAATTGGAGTACTCAAGTACATTTTATTGTGACTATCCACCACTGATTATAAGTCAAGGTCGAGAAGATGCAAAGAAGCGATTGATGAAAATTGAGTTAAAGTTGAGTCTGGCAGGAGGGGATACTCTGTCCTCCATGTGCTTTATGGCCACATGGGCCGTTCCTCCTGCTGATCCACCCACTGCACCGCCTACAATCCCATACAGAACCATCCCTCCTGCCCCCTCTATGGCCCCAAACAGAGCCCCCATGATAGCTCCAACTACAAATCCCATCCCCAGTCCTTGAGCCAGAGAGGTTCTGAGCCATCCATTGTCCATCTCTGCTCTGGCTCGGATCTCTGCACCCACAATGCTGGTATAGACTTCTTTATCCTCCTCTCTGTGCTTCTCCAGCTGAGTCCATGCTCTCTCTATGTCTGCTGATCTCTGCTTCCTAAGCCTCTTCTCTTCCTTCTTTACAAAGTACTCTGCCTTCTGGAAAGTTTTACTGGAGAAGAACCCCCCTCCCAAAGAAGCCACCATCCGCTCAATCTTCTGCAGTAGCTCCCTGTCGCGGCTACGATCCCTCCAGTTCTTACTAAAAACATGAAAGCGCCCATTGTACTTCTCGATCAGCTCTCTCAGGTACCAGTCAGTCTTCTGCACTCTCTTTTCCAGGGCTGCTCCCTCAAGATTTCCATCATAAGCCAGAAGGACCATGCAGTGCCTCAGACAGTGCCTTCCAAATCGTTTCCTCAGCAGTTTAGTTGCTCTCATGTCATTAAGAGAGATGCACTCCATGTCAAAGGCAACAAGAAACGCATGAGGACCAGGAATACACAAGCACTTGGACCTTCTCAGCTCCCTCTCCGTCTTGGCTGGAGATATATCCTTGTCATAGATGTTAGGTCCATTCACCACAGCCACTCGTCTCCCAGCCAGCTCTCCAGTGTTCTTCCTGCTGTCAGACATGCTGGTGGTGTCCTTAGAAAACTCTTCTCTTCCAAGTATGGCATTGGTTAGTTGGAACTGTGAAGGTCCGCTGCTACCAACAATCATAAGCCGTAATTCTGTGGAAGATCCTGTAAAAACCAAGAATTCAGTTGAAGAAAACGTAATTACAAAAAAGTAAGCCACATTTTTTCTCTTTCTTTGTCATTAAAAATATAGTTGACATCATCCTGCTGCAATACAATCTTTTGATTTTACATGCATTTGGATGAAATGCTATCTGTAAGTGGCAGTTTGTGTTGCCAAAAAACTGCAGTTTCATTGAGTGTCCACTTTAGGCAAGCCACAAAGCCAAAGGAAGTCACATACACACTCACTTATATGTTCCTGTTCATATGGTTTAAACACATTTGCTACATGATTTGTCCCAAATAATCCATGTCTTTAGGGCAACACACTATGCAAGGGCTGGATTTCCTTTAACCCATCCATCTTGATTTGTGTACAAGTTTGATATATCTGCTCATGAGGAGGCTTTAAGTCCCATATTACTCCTTTTTAACATACTAACACTGCTGCCAGAAGTCACCCATCATATTTTTTAAGTTTCTTGCCAAAAGATGGTCACTCAGATGTAAAATTTCCGCATGTCTAAACCCTTCTGTTTAAGCCCTGCTCAGAACAGGCTGTTTCCGACATCTCTAGCTTTAACTGTGGATGAGCTGAATCTGACCAGCTTCTCTTTACAAGTGAATGTAGCTTTGGCTTTTCTGCCCTGTGCTCTAACTGTCATGTTCCCTCTAGTGGAGCCAGAATGGGGAAAAAAGCACTGATGGGCGGAGGAATATACCCCAGCTAAATGAATGTCTCCCATCGTTAGAGGTGGCACATCCCCACATGACACCACCAGAGGAAACTTTTTCAGTCTTTCTGAGCAAATGCTTTATCAAAGGTGAAGGAAAGAACAGAGAGTGTGATGGGAGTTTCTCGTGACATTACAGAGCATGGACACATAGGGCTCTAATTTCGTGGCGCAGCACAGGGGGCGCAAGCCTGGCGCACCCCACGCAGCACCGCCGTGGGCTGCCAATTTGACAATTTGGTAGACCATCTGCGCAGAGATGGGTGTGACGGCGCACCAGGGGGAGTCGACGGCGCACCAGGGGGAGGTGTCCGCAGATTCATGTTGGCACAGTGACAGTTTTGTGCCAAAAACAGTGCAGAAAGTTTTAAGCTCGCCTGCTCCAACCTGGTCTATTCTCAGCGCAAGGCGAAGCACGCCCTCCGCAGCTGTAATTTGGTCACAGGCGCAAATGTGCGCACGCGTCAACAAAGCCTCAGAGGCACGTTTCCAGAGCGTCAGGCGCATTTTAAACCAATAAACAATCACAGCAATCACTGTTTAATATAACCATCTGAACCAGCATATACATTTGTATCTATATTAATTGTCCCGTCACATCTGATGTCGGATTAAAGCCGTTTGTCATAATGGAAACTTAACCTGACGGCATCTGGAAGTTTGATGCACATCTTACAAGTCAACAATAAATACCCTTAACATCCGATACGGAGTATATATCTGGCTTCTCTCATTTCATTAAATTCAAAGAAAAGAGGGAGAAAAAAGAGAGAAAATAAATGTATGTCACTCAGGATTTACCTGTGATTTCCCATATTCCCTTATTTTAGCCTTTATTTTTAACGTGATGGAAAAAGATGGAGTACATTATTGTAAGGAGGATGAGGCGGAGACACCGGGAGAGTATACAGTATATCACTAAAGGCTCTGCTATTTGGCGATGACAAACCAGGAATGGTGGATCAAAAGTATTCTGAATGGATAAGCCAGCTGCGGTGTAACTGTCTCTTAATTTTGTACTCCTATAATGACGAAGGAACAGATTACATCTGTCCTGGGAGCTGGCCCACACGGTGACGCGCTTCGTGGCCTCAGATGCGCACCCCGATGGCCAGTCCGTTCTCCCAGCTGCTGAAGTGACAGCAGCTCTGACCGTCTCCACTGGAGATCATTCTCCCGCAGAGACGGTGAGAGCAGCGGGGATCATTCAGACCAATCAGACGCTGTGCCTCGCCCGCAGCGCATTTAAAGACAAGGAGAGGCAGTCATTTGATTGGTGAAGAAAGAGCTCGGCTGCGTTAAACCCACTCACGGCTTTTCTCAACCTACTCTGGCATTTGCGCCTTGGGGCAGAGACGTGGGCGTGGATGTGCTCCTCTGCGCTCCTCTGCGCTCCTCTGCGCTCCTCTGCGCCTTGAGTGCGCCTCTCTTGGCACTGCAGGAAACTTGCAAAGTGCGCCGGTCACACCCTGTGCGCACGGCGAAGGCCGGCGCAGGGCAGGTGCGCCTGCGCTTGCGCCTGGTCTACGAAATTAGAGCCCATAGTGTATTTTTGCATAAAAATAGTTAAAATATTTATATATATATTGCACAATATGTGTCATTAAGGACCTTACCCCCTCTTGGTTTCTCAAGTCAGTATGAAACAGCTCTTTTCGATATTGGTGGCTATCCTGGATTGACTTCTTAAGCTCCCCTCGGTAAACGAATTATCCAGTACTTTCTGTCGTCTTTACTTGTATGTTCAACAGGAGCCTTGCCAGCATCAGCAGTGTAGTTCATATTGGGTTGCATGCTAATTAAACTGTTCTGCCAGTTTTGCAGCTGTATGTTCGTTGGTATATAAAAATGTCATAAAAAACATTGCATACATTATAATACATTTTATCCTATGACTAAAGCCTTGTGAGTTATAATAATACTTGTACAGTATGGTACACATGTTCAAAACTATGTAGTTAGATTTTCTTGCATTTTTGCCTTCTACCATGTTTAGCTCAAAAGGGGAAGAAAAACTGAGGATGGAAATATTTTACATCATACATTGGTGACTCAGATACCAACGATGGGGCCTAATTGTTAAAAAGGCATAATGTGTTTAACACTTGTGAGGTAGTGTATGCTGAATTCAAAGCAGTACTATGTCCTCTTTACGGTAGCTTTTGTTGTTTCCTTCTGGTGATATAAAAAAGTCCTTTAGCGCTTAAACATATTGAATCAAGAATCTGCCGCACAGAGATGTTTATACTATTAAAAAAATCCTCTGACACCTCCACCCAAGCATGTTTTCAGGCAATGATAAAACATACAAGTGATATCCAGTGTATCAGTCTTGCCTTTGGTGGTTTTGTTTGCGTCTGCAGGTCATGAGGAGCTGTCAGTTTAAAAGACAGCTAAAAAACACTAGCACAAGCTTTAAGTACAGGAATGTAGTTTAAAAAATGTCATAATTTCTTAGAACAAAACAAGAGTGATCTTACCTTTCTTCCTCTTATCCATTAGTTAGCTTTACCACACAGATCCAGTATTTTGTTTTAAATTATAAAAAAGTTTTTAGCTTGGCTGGGGACTTGACTCATCACTGTAACTGTTTCAGTCACTCACTGACAGCACATCCCTGCTGCTTCTCTTTCTCTCCCTTCTCTCTATCGCTCTTGATTTGGTTATTAGGTAACAGATTAAATATTAAGTGGAAAATATCCTGAGGGTTTGGATTTAGCAGACAGTACATTCACAATTATTGATATTTTCCAGTGAAATTACTGAACAAACTGAAGCGTTTTTTTACTTCTGTTATTTGTGCTGTCTGATTTGCCCTTTGCCTCATGGTCATAACAAACTCTCCCACATTTATCAGGGACCCTGTCAGATGTAATATTTCAGAGAATAACAAGCAGTTTTTAAAGCCATGCTATTAAATAATATTGATACAGACAATAAACAAAATGGAAATAAAAAAAGAGTTTTAAACTGTTACTCTGCTACATTTTATTTACTTATGTGTTCATTTTTATTTGAACAACCATCTGGATTTAATGGTAGCCTAAGGTTACCTCTGTCAACCAAACAGCCTCTGAGTTATTCTCGGACCAGGGAAATCAATACTTCATTAAATTAGTTTGATGTGTATTTGTGTTCCAAATATAGACTTGTGTCTTCATGATTTGACAACTGAAAAACAAAAGAGGACTTTTGCAACCATCTGCTACAATCAGACTGGACTTAATGATCAGGATGAGACAGCAGAGTCAGATTATTAGTGATAAATGAATAATGATCACACATTTTTCTGCACTTAGACTTCATTTTTCTAGTTTTAAATGCTGTAAAAGGCTTAAATATCAAGAATTCACAATATTTACTATAAACAAATGGCAAAAGTGTCTCAATGAATGAAAAAAATGACAATCTGAAACATGGAAAATCATATTTCAGGCATTTTGGAGAGAATAATACAACTGTAAATAAATGGTGTCTGGGATGGACACCGGATTGCTAAAAGCACTTTGGACAACTTATTGTTCAAATTTTGCAGGCTTCATTAGCTTCCAATCACTCCGTCATAACTTTATATCTTTGTCTATACTAAAACTATTCCAAAGTCTTTATCTATTCATTTTTATGTTAATTTTCCATTCCATCCTTTGTTTTAATTATTCATTTAAGTTACACTAAACCATTTTAACACAAGTTTTGGATTCATTTTGGTCATTTGGCTGTTATTTGTTGCTTGTCTGTAGACTGGGGAGGTTTTTGGGGGGTGGAGGTGCTTTGGTTAAGGACAAGAGGTCGAAACTGAGTCATCAAATCTGATAGAAAAAACAAATCAATACAGTTACGATGGTCAAAAGAACACAGTGCACTGCTCACTAGGTGCCCTGAGATCACGAGTGTTTATGGCCGAATGGCGTCAAAATACTTGGTACACTGAAGAAATGGTGATGAAGGCAATTAGTGGTTTCTTTAGAATGATGACAGATGTTGTTGTTATAAGTTTGACATCATTTTTCTTGTCCCAAGTTCTTTCTACATTTGTAACAAAGGGGAATTAAACGTGGATTGAAAGAGGAAGGCTTTGGGATACGCTCAAGAAGTAAAGACAGGTGTAACTTCCTCTGATCTCAATTTTCAAACACATACAAACTTTTCACAGTTCAAGAAATATCTATTAAAACCACACATATGTTAGTAAAAACGTATCAGTCCTGTGTGTTCATTTGCACGGTACATACGGTCAATGATCAGTTCAATCTATGTTGGCAGATTTTTTCAGAGAAATAAACAACCAGGTTATGAACACACACACACATATATATTACAATATTGTATATAGATATATGGAGAGAGAGAGAGAGAGAGACAGAGAGAGAGAGAGAGAGAGAATAGATGCATAAACAGAAAAATAGTTGGGCTAAAAGATGTTGAATACGAATAACATTGAGATATGTTCTCTTGTGCAATATAATCCTTCTTTGAAAGATAAACTGATTTTCATGCACATTATAGTAATTTAACAGCAATGCTAATCTCTGTTTGGTTCTTGATCACTTAACTCAACATCCTTTTCTTTGCAGGTGGAACATACTTTTTATGGGAAACAAATGTTTTTTCCTTGATAGTATATCCTTAAGTTTTGCACCCAAGTAGACACCTTTTTTCATATAGGTTTATGTTGAGCCACAACAGCTGTATTAGAGAAGACAATGTGACAATTATACTACATTAGAAAAAAAAATACATTGAAGTATCATCTTTGTCCCTGTTATTACATTCCAAATAACAGGGACAATTGTATTTGGAGTCAGAGAAAATATTTTGTGTAATCTCTCATTTTTGAGTTAATATTGAAATGAAGGATACTTCAGGTCTTCAAGTCCAAATAAATGACTGTACACTTGGAGCAAGCCTCCAGAAAATACAACCAACAGCTGCCAATATTTATAAGTGACTTTACAGAAGGAGCCCAAGGTCGCTTATAACAAGCGGGCCTGGCAACTCTGAGTTCAACGTGTTCCAGTGCTGACAGCAGCAGAGCGCCCCGCTGTGGTCAAACATGGTAACACACAAAGAAGAAATGACGTTCATGTATTTCCTGATTGACGTTGCTGGTGACGTTGTAGCAGCAGCCAGGAAGAGATTTGTGAACGACGTAAACAAGCCACGAGCACTTGATGGTTCAATTTTTTATCTCCAATTTAGAATTTAGCGCGCGTGTTTTCATGTTTTTTTGTCATGAAGCATTAGTATAAGCTCTTCATATAATTTGTATTCTGTTTCTTCTTATTATAACAGCTCTTTAGAGCCGAGAGGAGCTATTACTTTTGACTTACGCAGATTTGTTGTCATGGAAACGTCTTTGGCCGTATCTCTATGGTGGAGTGATGGACTCGTGATGCTGCTGTGATGGAACAAGTTTCATTTTGAATGAAGGACCCCAGATAAAGGATCAGACCACTTAGTATTTTATTTGAAAGGATGACAGGGCTGAAAATGATCAGAGGCACGTTTCGAGCCGCTAAACAAAGCCTCTGTCCCAGCCTGCGCTGCTTCTCCTCCACTCACAGAGGGGATGTAATTGAGTTTGCACAGACAGGCCCAGATCTCACCAAGCAGGCGTCTCTCTACGTGCACGTGAGACTGGTTTACTTAATTGAACTGATTGAATATTTATATGCAGAGATACAGCACTAAGTCAAGAAGTTCAGACAAAGCTTTTTGAGAAGGCACATGTCATGCTGTGCTTTAAAAGTCTAACAAAGTTATATCTCAATGTCACCTTCTTTATATCCTCTCACAGTGGCCTTATTGTCTCAGAAGATGTTCATACTGCAACTTCAACAAATACATACCCAGAGGGAATAATGACAGCATCATTTCTGAGTGTCTACAGAGAGAGACAGAGACGCTTCTGCAGCTCAGTCAGGTATCCAGGTATGATGATTTAATGACTTTTTTAATGAGTAGGTTTGTCATGATACACCACTGATAACTTTGATAAAATAACAGCAAAGAAACTTGACAGTAGATACTTGTTTGAAACAGCAAAATAATAATAATAATAATAATAATAATAAAGATAATGAACAGGGCTTGAATGAAAAGCCTTTTCTTGTTATTGACATTTTATGGTGCGAAAAAAACTGGTCCAGTTAAAAAGATGTAACATTTGACAGCAAATTTACAGTAAATCCTAGGGATGCACGGTATTGGATTTTTGCTAATATCCAATATGCCGATTATTTTTTGATTCATTATTGCCAATACCGATACCAATACTGTTACCGATATTTCAGTTTGAGAGCTCAAGCTCTATGCTTAATAAAGATTGACTTGTTTCCTTTAGAGTTACAGAATATTATCACCTGAACAGACGTAAAACAGCTTTTAACTCTTGCACAAATGAAAGCCTTGATATTTAAATGTACCCATGTAGTGATGACAAGGTGCATCAATTTTGAACATTTGTATAATTTGCAGATTTTCCATACGATTTGTGTGGCTGATGTATTGGCTGTAAATATCTGCAAAAATGTCAGTATCAGCCGATACAATAGTTAGAATTTTAGGCTGATATCAACAGATACCAATATCAAACCGATAATATCATGTATCCCCTGTAAATCCTGAAAGTTTTCCCTGTTTTGTGAACTAACACATTCTTTTTCAATAATCCTTGCTTAAAAGGTCCTTTTTTATGCAGATGTTGTTCAAGTGTTAAACTCAAATTAAGTGAAAAATTACAAGAACATGATCATGAACGAAAAAAAACTTAATGATTAAGAGTACTTAGCACTGCAGTTTAAGTTATTATTTTCTTTTACATTAAAATATAATTAATATTATCCAGATCTGTCTGTGAGCTTTGATACCTTTTTTTATCCTATCATGTTTAACTGTATGCTGTTGAAAAAGTATCAGAATATCCTTTGCTGACAACCTTATGAATAAGCCAGAATTCCTCTTAGCCTAACCTTACAGTAAATTCTTAAAAGTTTCCTTTTTTTTCCTTTTTTTTCCATTGATACCTGTCTGAAATGTAGTTTTTCTTTCTCTTAATGTTGTTCAAGAGGTAAACTGTGGAAAAAAATTGGTACAAGAGCATGATCATGAGCTAAAAAAAAACTGATAATATAAAAACTACTTGGCAGTGCGGTTAACTAATTATTTTTCTTTTACAATCAAATATAAAGGAAAATGTAATTCTAGATCTGTTTCTAAACTTTTATGCTTCAAAACAATTTGAATAAAAATATTTTGTGTCATAACCAATTAAATATATGCCATTAAAAGAATCAGACTATCTTTATTGCTGACAACCTTCTGAGTAATCCAGTGTTCCTCTTCGCCTAACCTGAATTTCCTGTTGACCTCTCTGCAGCATCACATCAGTATTTTTTGGTGGAGGGACTCCAAGCCTGGCTCACCCCTCAACTATTGCAGCAGTTCTGGACACTGTTTCAAGGCAGGTGAAGTTCTCACATGAGGCTGAGGTCACTCTCGAGGTCAACCCTACTCCTATGGGAATGTCAAAGTTAGAAGACTTTTGCCATGCAGGGGTGAACCGATTCTCCATTGGGGTTCAAGTAAGTAAAACATGGAAGTGAGTTAGCATTTAGCAATTCATGGTTCCCCAGACCTATGCAGTTTAGAATACACTCCCGATCAAAATCTCAAGACCAGTTGAAAAAAATGCAAGAATTAGCATTTTGCTCTGTTGAATCTGAAGAAGGTCCTAAGCTGAGCTTTAAAATGCAGCTCTACTCTTCCTGTGTCTGGACAGACAGCCAATCAGATCCTCCTGTCCAGTGCCAAAGTATATTTTTTAAAGTCTACCTCTTAACTTTTTGTTCCATAACCCTCAGGATCTTTTAAGGAAATCAAAATGACTGTCTTACTGTATCCAACCTGAGCAGCCTCTGCCATCAGGAGGTCATGACAGTGCAAAAGTCTTTGAGAGATTTTTTCTGAAGTCGTAGTAAATGTGACACTCAATAAATGTACTCAAAAATTTGACTTCACGTAAAAGAGCAGCACTACAATAGGCCTTTAACTAGAGAGTCAAATGTCAACCCTTAATGTGTTTTTGAGTACGGTACAATAGTATCAGTATCAATAGTATTTAAAATGTCAGTGAAAATGTAATATGCACACATTGTGTCGTAGTTTTGCATGTGCACACTGCATTTATAAATAAAGGGTGTTACGTACACCGTGGAACATACAGTAGATTAACATGAAATCATTGAGATTTGACAATAGAAGTATTAAACGAGGGCAGCTCCCTTGCGCAGCTGGAAGTGCATTTGTGTCACAGCAGGAAGGTTGCTGGTTTGATCCCTGTGTCGGTCAGAGCCTGTCTGTGTGGAGTTTGTATGTTCTCCAGGTGCATGCATGGGTTTTCTTGGGGTACTTCCACCCACGGACCAAAAACATGCTCATTAGGTTATTTGGTGGCTCCAAATTGCCCTTAGGTCTGAGTGTGAGCGTGAATGATTGTCTGTCTCTCTATGTGGCCCTGAGATTGGCTAGCAACTAGTTCAGGGTGTACCCAACCTCTCACCTGATATCTCCTCTGATAAGCTCCAGCACCCGTATCCCGAAAGAGATGTGCCGTATATATAATTGATGGACGGATGTATAACACTAATTACCTCCGCTAAGAAGGTTATGTTTTCAGGAGAGTTTGTTTGTCTGTCTGTCTGTCTGTCTGTGAACAAAATAACTTAAAAAGTAATGGATGGATTTTGATGAAATTTTCAGGAAATGTTCAGCATGGGAAAAGGAAGAACTGATTCAATTTTGGTGTTGATCCGGATCAGCGTCTGGCCGCCATGACGAAAAATGTGATTTTTGTGAATAACTACCGAACTAAAATAGATATCATTATGAATCCAATTGCTAATGGTATGTTTTCATGGTCAAGGAATCTAAATATTGACATGAAATAAAGGTAGGACTAATATTTATGGTGAAAATCGCAATATGGGTGAGGACTGTGGCGCTGGCGGAGGTCTGCGCTTTCCGAGTGCTTTTCTAGTATTACACATATAATTTCATAAACTTTCATTTCCAAAATGTGAAAAGTCCTGTTGACATCCTGCTCCAGAGCCATTATTTATCCAGAATGAACCAGTACCATTTCAGTACAGGGTATCGTGGTACTTAATTTGGTATTAAAGGTATTTTTTGTGTATTTTAACACCAATTTTCAAGAGTTGATTTGTGTGGCCTCTTTTATGTTTGTTCACTCAATACTCAGTTATTCAAAGGGTAACTAAGTGCAGTACTCCAATCAGAAGTTACTTCAATAAAAGTTAAATAACTGATTTGAGAAACAAGTTCAATTACAAAAAAAGACTTCATCACCAGAACATACATACATGAAATGAATACTTTTCACCTCTGTCTGTTAGTTTGTTGGCACCATGTTGTTTTACAGCAATGTACCGTGTGCTGTTTTCCTAAAACCATTTAAATAAAACATTTTAATACTATTTTTAAGGATGTTCAGATGCTGTATCAGTATTGGTAAAAGTATAGGATCAGAAAATTTTTCATTGATTGGGATCAGAATTAACACTGATCATCTCACCAAGATTCTTTCCATCAGCTGCTGTAAACCGAGCACACTGCTGCAGCTGTAAATGAAAGAGAAGTGTAGCAGTAGCAGCCTTGTAGCCATCGTGTCAGCTACGAGGAAATGTTTTAATCACACAGCCTTTAGAGTCCAGTGGCCACTCTGAGTATATCCATATGTCAGTCAGAGTAGATGTTTACTTTTCTTTTAATTTACGATAATGCTAGTTGGTCTCTGTTAAAAGGAATGACAGAACGTCATCTTTTTACTTGGTTCAGTGGATTTGATAACATTGCTTTAACTAGTTTTGAGGGACTTCCTTATACAGAACGAGAGCAACAGAAAAAGAGCAGGTGATGCTCCCTGACCACACTCACAGTCAATGTTTGGACTATAAGGAGCTGTCATTTAGATGCAGACATGCTCACTGGTCCCTGGTACCAGTGGCCTCTTGAACAGCATCGTGTGATCATTGTGAGTGTTTAGACCCTTTTGTTTGTGTGATTTTATGTTTACCTTGTTTATTTACAGCTGCAGTAAAAGAAATTGCCCTTTGGTGATGTTAAAATTGACCATAACCTTGCAACAAAACCAAACACAAAAACTGTATGTAGCTGTATTTTTTTGGTCATGGGCCAGGGGTGTTTCAGAGGGTCTAAGGCAGGGCCAATGCATTGTCAGCTTTAAGGTATTCAAAATTAGGCTAAATAATTTGGCTAAAACAATAATGAAGCAGTATGAGAAAATGTATTTTGCTCAATAATGTGAGTGTAAGCCCATTTCCCTTGTGAAAACATTTTAAATTGTTGTTATTTTGCAGACTCTATGTCATTTTTCTTGTATTGGTCCCTGGCAAGAATGACTCCTCTGAGGTCAAACTATGGGGGCTCAGAGGAGACCACTGGTCTAGGAAAATGTAAAAGTGGGATTGGGATTCAGGATCAGCAGACACTATTTACTTAAAAAGTCTGCTCAAATTGCGGCCAAAAAGCTGATCAGGACATCCCTACTATCTACTACTACACTGTTATTTAGATGCTGATATCAGCAATACTGTTTTAGGTAATACTTTTAATCCTACAGTCTTTGCAGGATGAAGATTTGAAAGTTCTGGGAAGAGACCACAGTTCACATCAGGCTTTACAAACTGTTGAAGAGGCTAGAAAGCTGTGTCCTGGAAGAGTGTCTGTGGATGTCATGTTTGGACGGCCCAAACAGACCCCTGAGTCCTGGAAGAGCGAGCTGTCCGAGCTGCTAAAGGTGTGTGACGATCACGTGTCTCTGTACCAGCTGACGTTGGAGAGGGGCACCCAGCTGTTCAAACAGGCCGAGCGAGGAGAAGTGACCGTACCTGCTGATGATGTGACAGCAGAGATGTACCAATGTGCCAGAAGGACTCTGCGTGAGCATGGCTTCCTGCAGTACGAGGTTTCTAACTTTGCAAGAAATGTAAGTTTTCATGGTAACCAAATACCTGAAGTTGTAAGATTTGGTTCAGTACAGTCTGGTTTGATTGGGATGGCAAACCAGGATCTTTATTTTGTTTACACCTGCTGTACCTTCACTTGAGGGTGGGGATATGACCAGGATCACACAGGCTACATATATGTGTGATGTCACAACCACACGACACAGTGCAGTGGTCTGCAGTAGACCACAGCTGTAAATGTTATAAGAATGTACAGACTGAGCTGCTGGCATGGTTAAAGGCTTTATTTATGTCTCCCTGACTCTCCCAACAAACCTCGTAATGCTTCCTGCAGTACGAGGTTTCTAAATTTGCAAGAAATGTAAGTTTTCATCACCTAGAGAGATCAATGATTGACCTTCTCATCTCTGGAGGTGTCTCTACCTAAGAAAAATGAAAAAAACATGCATCACAAAACTATAAAATAAGTTTAAACAATAAAAAGACAATAAAATTATTATTATAGAAAACCCAAGCAGTGAATTTAGACAAATAATGTTTAAAAATAAGCCCCCCAATTTAAAATACTATACAGGTACAGTACTTTGGATTTTCAAACAGAAATATCTATTAATGTAAAAGAAATTAACCTATGTTTTATACTGTATACATTTACTCTCGTACTAACTAGCAGTTTTTTCTTTTACTTGTAATTGCCTCTAGATGTGTCTGGCTCGTAACTCCCCCCTCTTTCCCTCCTTTAAAGAGCTCTGATTGGTCAGTGCCTCTCCAGTTAGAGCGCAATTGTTTCAGTTTGGATCTTTGCAAGATTTGAGATTAGGCAGATCCAGCTGCACTGCAATGTTATATTGCATCCAGGCAAAAGTTCATTTTTACTGGAGGCTGGGGATGTGACGTATTAGGTAACCACAACCACTATTCCCTCCTTCTCTTGGCTTAATTGTGTGTCATTGTTTGTGTGTTTTGAGGAGTTTTGAGCCTTTTATTAAAAACACACATTAATAATGAAACTCATTTGCAACAAGAAGCAGCATTCAGATCAGTCATTTCTAAACAGCAGTTGTCAGTGTTGTTGATTAATTGCGCAGACTACTCTTCTGGTTTACCTGTAGGGATGGGAATCGAAAACCAATTCCACTTGAGAATCGTTAACAGCTCCATCAAAGAATCAATGTCATTAATCTTTTTGCTTATCAATTCCCTTATCAATTCCTTCCACTGACAGGGTTCAGAAGCATCAGAATTGTAGCTTAATATTCATTGCACCTACTACACAACCTTAAGTGAGTGGAAACACCAGCAACTTGCAGAAGCAGATATCTGTGCTGTGACGTGTTTGACATTGTTGCCACTGAAAATCAGTCCAACATTTGCCCACTTGCAAAATCTGCAGGAATCAATAAGGGAATCATTAAAGAATTGGATCGATTAGCAGAATCGTTAACAACATTGATATTGATAAAATCTTATCAATTCCCATCCCTATTTACCTGCCACTGTCTGGCTGCAGGTAACAAGAGAGGCACATAGATCAGGCATCAGATTACATATATTGAACATAAATAGCATAACATGATAAAATAACTATTAGCAGAAGAGGTGTGATAAATGAAGTACATCAACCAAAATGGATGAGTTGGCTGCATCAGGCCCAGCTGTGAGAGAATCAACGGTCAATCAGGATGTTTTGTGTTCTCCTTCTATCTAACGACCCACTCAGTCCACTTGAATGTAAGTCCAGGCACCTAAAAACAGACAGAGACACACAATCGTGCCGCCAGGCAGACCGAAACAACGGAGATGGGGATTGTTAGCCCTAGAAGTCTGGAAAAGCAAACCAAAAGGTCACTATGACGTTTTTTTCTCTCTAACTTCCCCTCTGTGTAATATTACTCCATTAAATGAAACACAGAATGACTGTTGAGAAAATTCCCCTCTGGGCAGGGGTGAGCAACTGGTGGCCAAATCCATCAATGGAACCCACCTGTAAGTTTCCAACGTGAGAAAAATGACAAAATCTGCAAGTAAATCATTAACAAAGCAGTATGATATAGAAAAAGGCTGTGGCTGTTTCTGTGAAACCATTACTGGCCTGAATAAATATCAACATCTGAGCTAACATCAACCTCAGATGCTGTAACAAGTGCAAAACAAACATCATTTTTAGAGGCCAAGGGAAAAAAAGTAGGTTTTAAGCTGAGATTTGAATGAGTGTAAATTTTTGTCAGCTTAATTTTCAGATGCAGTTTGTTCCACGAGCATGGGCCTGTAACTGAAAAGGTGCAGTCACCTCTGATGTGAGGACATGAGTGATCGTGCTGGGTTGTAAAGGGTTAAAAAGTCAGACAGGCAAGAAGGAGCTAAACCACTGAGAAACTTAAAAACAAGTTTGAAGATTCTAACTAACAGGGAGCCAGTGGAGGGAGGCAAGTAAAGAACCTAAGTTTTACTACATTTTTTAAAATTCAAAATACATAAATATTTGTGTCATATGTTCTTTTCTTTCTTCCGATCAAACTTAAAAGTAGCTGTTATTGTTAAATCCTCTGACACCACAGATTAAAATAAAGCAGCCTTCATGATAACCAAATACCTGAAGTTGTAAGATTTGGTTCAGTACAGTCTGGTTTGATTGGGATGGCAAACCAGGATCTTTATTTTGTTTACACTGCTGTACCTTCACTTGAGGGTGGGGATGTGACCAGGATCACACAGTCTACATATATGTGTGATGTCACAACCACACGACACAGTGCAGTGGTCTGCAGTAGACCACAGCTGTAAATGTTATAAGAATGTACAGACTGAGCTGCTGACATGGTTAAAGGTTTTATTTATGTCCCCCAACATGAGGTACTCAAGTCTTTTGTTTTGGTTTAAAGAGATACGCTAACTCTTTTTTGTTTTCATGTCTTGATTTATTGACTTGCTTCCAAGGTGGGATGTGAATTTTGTGAAGGAGTCAAGTCTTTTGAAAGCCTCTTTTTAGTGATCGATGGGAGTCAAGACAAGTACACAGGACCATTTATGCTGCGTTCACGCCGCACGCTACTTGTACTACCTCGGCGACCACTCCCCATGCAAAGACAATGTACAGCCGTGATGGGGCGGCGCTAACCCTCACGCGATGAGTATGTCGCGTACAAGACGATCACTTCACTCGTCGCGCGATGTCAACGTTAGAAAAAAGTTGATCTTTTCAGGCGATATCGTGTGTGGCTGTGCTGCAACAGCTAATCAGCGGGGTGTGTGTGTGTGACGGTGCCCGGTTTTTCATCCGGACTACAGAGGAACAGTTTATGTCCATGTGGGAAACATTGGTCAGTGAGGACATTAGTTCCGCCTAGACGGACCGCCGGAAACTCACAGATAACGCAGCTGCAGGGCATCAGCTGCAGTGTTTTGTGGTTGATAAGTGAATGAAAAGGATACACCTGGAATAATGTCCACTTATACATCCTATTATATGATATATGATATGATCGCTGTGAATCTCGAGCGGACGTGACGTCACCGAGCGACGGCCGACAGCAACGGCGACCAAAATGAGGTATTTATGGACACGCGACGCTACGTCAGTGGGCAACACGATTTTGGTAGCTGGGTCGCTTGCGGTGTGAATGCAGCATTAGAGTTGCTGATGACTTTTTTTGTTTATCTGATGACTGTAGGCATAGGCAGGCTAACACTGCCTATTGACTCCCAGTGTTTGCGCTTAGCTAATTTGCAGTGGGCAGCAAGCCATCTCGTTCATGTTACTAGATGCTAAGTCGAAAGGATCGTGTTGATCAGCTCTTTATGGACTCTGGAGTGAAGCAAGACATGAAAAAAAAAATGTTGGCTTATCCCTTTAAGTAACAGCCTCTGATGTGAAAATACTCAGCCAAAGACTTTTGGAAACTGTTATTTCTGTAAGCTATGAAGAATCCTCTCAAGGTTACTGAGTGAGGAATAAAAGCAGCTCTTTGCTTTATAAACAAAAGGTGTTTGCTACTATTTATAACTCTGAGTGATTTGCCTGAATAATAGTGAGCCCTTCTGTTTTGTATAACTTTGCTTCAAAAACAAGACTAAAGTGCAGATGTCTGCTCTGTTTTACACCATATTGTCTAGAGATATACTTCCAAGTGGAGCAGTCACGACGCCACAGTAATGCTGTGATTTTGTCTTCACAGAACGGGGCGAGTCATCACAATATGAGCTACTGGAAGGGAAGACAATACATCGGTGTCGGCCCAGGTCATCGATGTTTCTACTGTGATTTATGAGTTTAATTTAAAGTTTGCATGATGAAAAGTCAGAGCTGAAAGTTTATAGTGTGTTGCAGGAGCTCATGGGCGGTTTGTTGTTTCTGCGGAGGGGGGTGTCACTCGAGAGGCCAGGACCCAGACTCTGGAGCCTGACGTGTGGGTACGTGAGGTCCAGCAGAGGGGACATGGCACACGTAGGCGGATTCAGCTCGGCCATCTTGAACTGTGAGCTCTTGCACTTTCAGCCAGTGTCTTGCTTTGAGCCAAAATGCCACAGATTTACAGACATTCTGCGTCCATGTTAAATCTAACAATTACGCATTAGTCGATGTGCAGTGGAATGAGCTCAATGTGAGGAACATAGTGGTGGAGGTTGTTGTGCATGTGCTTGTTTTGCCCATCACTCTGTCCCTGTGAAGGGCTTTTATTAGACTCATTATTTTCTCACTAAGAACTGTGCTTAATCACACTCAAGCTCTGTTAAGACTGATGAAGTGAAAAAATATTTTTCTTACAGTCTGGAGGAGGTGTTGGTGATGGGGATGAGAATAACAGACGGCATCAATCAGGAGGTAAATATCAAAAATATTTTTCATGAACACAAATAAATGTTTCATTCAGAAATGTTTCTGTTACCTTCTCTGTGATTTACTGGTTCATCAGATCTAAGTAATGTGGAACACTCTATTTCACTAAATACTATCAAGCAATATTAAAGTATCAGAAAAAATAGCTAATAGTCATACTAATGAAAATAAAAATAACACATATTGCAAAGAAAATAGATTGTCTTTTCAAGTTGCCTTTATATTCTAAAGAGTGTTTCCTCCATAAAGTCTGGAAAAGAATCAAAACACAAGATATACTACCAGTAGATGACTATGCAGACATTGTCTACCAGAACATCTCTGAAACAAATCTTTGTCCTCACAATGTGGTTTATTACAGTCTTTGTAGATTTATTCTCAGGTGGCCATTTAAGACTCACCATCGTCCAGTATATGAATCTCTGAATCGGCTCATACCCAAATGTAGAAGACAGATTAACCGGATCTAATTTATATTTAAATGTGATTATTTTAATTTCCTACTTATATGAAGCAATTCCTGATACCATTAACATGACAATGTAGCCTAAGTCACGCTAGCAATCTCTTTGTCCTTATCCCCAGAATCACTGAAGATGCCGGTCGTCTTGTATTCAAATATAAAACTCCATCAATCAATTTTATGTCCTTTTTTAGAATCTTCTTCATTTTTACATCTAAAAATATTGCTTCTGGTTATTCCTTTGTTTTTTTTTTTGTTTGCTTTGTTTGCTTTTTACAAGAAATATCTTTGTTTTTTTCTAATTTTACCAGACTATAACTAAATAGTACATGAAATTATGCATACAGTAGAGGCACAGTGGCACAGCAGGTAGTGCATGTGCCTCATGGGGGAAGGCTGTTGGTTCAATCCCTGTGTCAGTCAGGGCCTGTCTGTGTGGGTGGCATGTTCTCCCTATGCATGTGTGGGTTCTCTCCCGGCACTCTGGCTTCCTCCTACAGAACAAAAACATCCTCATTAGGTTGATTGGTAACTCCAAATTGCCCTTTCGTGGGAGTGTGAGAGCGAATGGTGTCTGTCTCTCTATGTTGCCCTGTGATTGGCTGGTAACCAGTTCAGGGTGTACCCAACCAAAGAATAAATAATGGATGGATAAATATGTACACGGATCTCCATACTGCCGGTCTCTGTGTACAGCTACAGATTGTATTTCTCTTTTTACCTCCCCCAAGGAGGTTATGTTTTTGGGAGAGTCTGTCCGTCCGTCCGTCTGTCCGTCCGTCCATCCGTCCATCCGTCCATCTGTGAACAAAATAACTCTAAAAGTAATGGTCGGATTTGGAGGAAATTTTCAGGAAATGTTCAGCATGGGAAAAGGAAGAACTGATTCAATTTTGGTGTTGATCCGGAGCAGCGTCTGGCCGCCATGGCGAAAAATGTGATTTTGGTGAATAACTACTGAACTAAAATAGACATCATTATGAATCCAGTTGCTAATGGTATGTTTTCATGGTCAAGGAATCTAAATATTGACATGAAATAAAGGTAGGAGTAATATTTATGGTCAAAATGACAATATGGCTGAGGACTGTGGCGCTGGCGGAGGTCTGCGCTTTCTAGTTTGGAATTAGGAATTAGTTAAAAATGGAACTGTTTGATTGACTGGCTTCACATTCAGACACATTGTGTTGGTGCATGAGTGTGTGTGTGTGTCTGTGTGTGTGTTTCTGCTCCATATTGGTCTGTTTCTGTTCTGTATTATAATCTTTGGACCCCCTTGAAAATGAGTTGATCCATGTCAAGAGGCTGTCCATTAACTAAATGAAGTACAGATAGTAAACTGTGAAGTATTGTTCATATTTTGAAGTAATTTTTTGACACAATTCTAAATGCTTTGGTGCTTTGGTTCCATGATTCTGTAAAACATTATTAGTTGTCATTTATTCATGAATAAATACAGTTATTTAAGACCTTAGATTATTGATACATGAATCCTTAAATTAGTCTTCATATTTGTATGCCTTAAAAGTTATAGAATTTCATCTCTATGTTTAAGTCTGCTCAACTCAAAATTATTTATGTAGCACTTTTTATACAGAAAAAGTAAGCCCAAAATGCTCAACAAAGAACTGATAGACAGAAAATAAAAGCTGAATAAAAAAAGTACAATAAAACAAATATTTAGCAGCAGAACATGTTATCTCTTCTGAGGTCTCTTCTCATACTTGCGATTATATCATTAAATTTGTCAGCCCTCTACAGCAACATGACACTCTATTTCTGTTGTTATGGTCGCATTTTAAGAAACAAGCAGAGAACATGGTGGGCACAGAATAGGAATAGCTCTGACTGGCCTTTTGGTGAAGTATTGATGGACCCCCAGATACAAAACACACAAGCATAAAGTTGTCACACTGGCTCGATGGTGGAGGTAAAGGCTTTGATTTGTTACAGACGTACAAACCTTAACCCAAAACTGTGATAATCTGTGTTTGTGCATCAATTAAGTATTTACGTCTGTGTTATAAAAAGAGGACCCGATGGATTCAAAACACTTTTAGGAGTGATGACTCAAATATTCATCATGGATCTACAGAATGCCTTTAATTTAAAATTTAATTTTGATATTGTCTTTATTGGTGTCTAACAGCACTGGGAGATGTTTAGCCCTGAGGTGGGACTGCACAAAATCTTTGGCACTTCCACTGAAGTCCAGGAGTTCCTGCAGAGTGGAAAACTCATTCTGGACGACAGGTGACTGTTTATTATTGTTTTGCAGAAACTTAAAAAAAAATAGATTTCCATATGTGTCAGATGTCTCAAATATTCACAGTTAAAATCAAGTGAAAAAAGACATTTCTTCTTATTGTTATTATGATTTCTTTTTACTTTGTCTACTGATAAGTATCGTATCTTTCCCTTGGTTTGCACTATGTATGGAAAGCTGTACCATACAATGCTGAAATCCAAACAAAAATATTTACAGGACATAATGAACATCTTCCTAAAGAATTCCTAAAGCTGTGATTTTTCTATTTAACAATGTTTTTTTTCTTTTCCTCACCTTATTCTTTTTGCTCTTAAACCCTCGTGTTTGTATGTCATATCTTAATTTTCCTTCTTTATTTTCTGTCTCAGAGGTCTGCGTTGCTCCTGGAATGGATTGGCTTTACTGGACAGCATGCTTCCGGCTCTGCTGATGGAGCTAGAAAATGCAATCAGACCAAGACTCAAAGGAGAACACTGTGCTGACTGACAAACAGAGAAGACCTCCAGCTCAGGAGGACAGTAACGTTGGTTGGCTGTGGAAAGTGTTTGGTCATTGTGATCAATCAAGTTTGGGATTCATGAGTCAACATAATATAATGATGCACCAGTTCTGGGAAAGTGGAGAAACTGCAGATCAGTAATGTAATAAAGGATCATCACAATACCTGATGAACCAAGTGTACTATATATAAATATATTTTTACTATCTCCAGTTTGGAGTCATCATTTGCATAAAAAGTTAAAGTGTGACAAATATTTTGTCCTTAGTGTTTTCCTAGTTCAGTGCCCATGTTACCTCAAATGTTTCAAACAGTTTTCAAATCCAAAGAAAAGTCAGTGACCTATCATAGCAACATCCATATTATACCTGTCATGACAGGATTTAACATGATTATTGTTTCCATGGAAACACTGGACATGTGTCAAAGACTGCCACAGAAGGAAGCAGAGTTGCTACTCAAAGCTGTTGTTTTGTTTTTGTTTATCAGGTTTTTTTTTTGCTGCTTACTCGTGATGCACCATCAGCTCCCCTGACCCGTTACAGTATCGCCCGATCAGATATTGACAAGACTGATGTGCTGCTCAGCTCTGCACACCTCCACTGCATACTTTTTAGTTTAATCAAAGATTTTTTTCATTAAACTTGAACTCCATCAGGTGTATTTACAGAAGATCAATTTTCCAGTATGAGAGACAAAATCTGTTAGAAAAGCTTTAATGGATATTTCTGCTTGCAATCCCAGACTGTTTTGCGATAACCTTGCAGCAACAAATCAGGATGATCATTTCAGAGAGCTTTTCTGAGTCATTTCTTTTCATTTGTCATTGAATTATAATGTTGGCTTTCTGTTTCGTGAATAAACTTTTTGCCAAGGTTACCTCTTTGTATTTTCAGTAATGGCAGCCATTTTGTCTGGTTACGTGACCACAGAGATGCAAAATCATGCTGTTACTTGCCTGACAAGCATGGCAGACTACATTATTAAAATCAACTGCATACAACAACCAGCACAATGACAGTATAAGGAGGGCTGACACAGAAGAGTGGCAGTTCATATCAAGGTTGTTTTGGGGCAGCTGATACATAAACTTCATCTTTATCCCAATTCAACTGGACAGTAACAAGATGAGGGTTTTGTGGATATCATATCTGCTTACTAATAAAAAACACATAACCTTATGTACAAAACCCAAAACCAGTGAATATGGCATGTTGTGTAAATCGTAAATGAAAACAGGATACAATGATTTACAAATCCTTTTCAACTTATATTCAATTGAATACACAGCAAAGACAAGATATTTAATGTTCGAACTGAGAAACTTTATTTTCTTTGCAAATAATCGTCAACTTAGAATGTAATGGCAGCAACACATTGCAAAAAAGTTGGCACAGGGGCATTTTTTACCACCGTTACATCGCCTTTCCTTTTAACAACACACAGCAAACGTTTGGGAACTGAGGAGACCAATTTTTGAAGCTTTTCAGGTGGAATTCTTTCCCATTCTTGCTTGATGTACAGCTTAAGTTATTCAACAGTCCGGGGTCTCCTTTGTTGTATTTTACCCTTCATAATGTGCCACACATTTTCAATGGGGGACAGGTCTGGACTACAGGCAGGCCAGTCTAGTACCCGCACTCTTTTACTACGAAGCCACGCTGTTGTAACACGTGCAGAATGTGGCTTGGCGTTGTCTTGCTGAAATAAGCAGGGGCGTCCATGAAAAAGATGTTCCTTGAATGGCAGCATATGTTGCTCCAAAACCTGTATGTACCTTTCAGCATTAATGGTGCCTTCACAGATGTGTAAGTTACCCATGCCTTGGGCACTAATACACCCCCATACCATCACAGATGCTGGCTTTTAAACTTTGCGCCTATAACAGTCCGGATGGTTCTTTTCCTCTTTGGTCCGGAGGACACGACGACCACAGTTTCCAAAAACAATTTGAAATGTGGACTCGTCAGACCACAGAACACTTTTCCACTTTGCATCAGTCCATCTTAGATGAGCTCGGGCCCAGCGAAGACGATGGCGTTTCTGGGTGATGTTGATAAATGGCTTTTGCTTTGCATAGTAGAGTTTTAACTTGCACTTACAGATGTAGCGACGAACTGTAGTTACTGACAGTGGTTTTCTGAAGTGTTCCTGAGCCCATGTGGTGATATGGCCTTGCCGCTTACGTGCTGTAATTTCTCCAGATTCTCTGATTCTGTACGGACCGTAGATGATGAAATTCATAAATTCCTTGCAATAGCTGGTTGAGAAATGTTTTTCTTAAACTGTTGGACAATTTGCTCACACATTTGTTCACAAAGTGGTGACCCTCGCCCCATCCTTGTTTGTGAATGACTGAGCATTTCAGTGAAGCTGCTTTTATACCCAATCATGGCACCCACCTGTTCCCAATTAGCCTGTTCACCTGTGGGATGTTCCAGATAAGTGTTTGATGAACATTCCTCAACTTTCTCAGTCTTTTTTGCCACTTGTGCCAGCTTTTTTGAAACATGTTGCAGGCATCAAATTCCAAATGAGCTAATATTTGCAAAAAATAAAGTTTACCAGTTCGAATGTTAAGTATCTTGTCTTTGCTGTGTATTCAATTGAATATAGGTTGAAAGGAAATTGCAGATCATTGTATTCTGTTTTTATTTACGATTTACACAATGTGCCAACTTCACTGGTTTGGGGTTTTGTAATTATAACTGTTATGATAAAACAAACTAATACGAGACTAGACAAAGCAAACCTGTTTAATAAGTGCATGATTATACAGTACAATTCCTGACATGTACAAATTAGGGATGGGAATTGATACAATTTTATTGATACCAATGCCATTCAAGCTAGTTTTTTAGTGATTTTTCCTTGTAAAGTCCTGTTGATTTTCTGTGTGAATAAAACAGGCCTACCTATGTTTTCAGGGTCAGTGATGTAAAAAAAAATTGCACTCCTAATTTTTATTGCTGGTTGGCACAGACAAATGCTACAGCAAGTTTCTGGTGTTTCCACCTGTGCATGAATTTAAAGACAAACACTTGATGTCTGTGTCATATTGTGTAAAATGAATCCACACTCCCAATTTCTGTTTCCTATGCTGACTACTACTTGACTTCTTTATTGTTATTTGCGCTGACTGCCTCTGCTAAGAGTGTGGCCTTGATTTGCAAGGTATCTAGAATTTAGAGGAAAGCACTGACAGCAAAATCATTAAGCAAAATGACTCAGGGCCAGATCTACTAAGATTACAAATAACGAGCACTAAATTGCATGTGCAAACAAAAAATTGCACGTGTCAATAGTGTTTGTGACCTTCTATGACTGCATGTGCAATTGATAACAGGCACAAAAGTGATGCAAGCTGCCCTCTTTAATTAGGGTTTTGGGTGTGTTACCAGATGTCACCATGGGCAAGTTTGAAGCCATGAAGTTTGAGGTAAATTAATACGCTGGAGAACTCTAACAAAGACATCTTAGTGATGCCAGAAGAAATACTATTTGAGAGGCCATCTGTGAAAAGCACACGGCTTAAAACTGGAAAGACACTTTTTATTTCTGAACAGAGGGTGCTGTAATGTTTTGGGTTGTCTGTCATTTTGATGGACGATGTCATCACTTTTTCCTCATGCAATATTTTCATCCCTCATATTTGATTTTCCTCATCTAATTCTAATTAAACATAATCTAAATGACAGTCGCACAGCTTCATCACCAGTAACCTCTCATGGTAAAAGGCAGTCTTACAGTTACACACACACACACACACACACACACAGACTAAGCATTTGTCTTTAACATCCATTTCCTGACTGACAGCTACTAAACCCTGCGTAGAGAGTATGACACAGTCAGCTCTGAGTGACAAACGGAGTGATTCTGGCTATGAAGGGGATAAAATGACCTCCTTCAGGATGTATTAAGAGCACAAAATGGAGAGGCTTTACTTTACATATGTGTGTGCATGAGTATGACTGCACACTGGATCGCCCCTCTTTTTCCAGTCTATTGTAATGACAGACAGCCTCAAAATCTTTCTGTCACTCATCAAAACATTCAGTAGATGACGGAAAATATTCAGTTAACACTTGTTTCTCGCCACAATGACCACAGCCATCTGTGCATAATGCTGTGCTTTTATTGCACCTGCCTTTCAAATGTGAAAAAAGACACAAAAACATCAACTACAATCAGTTTCAGGTTTGCTAAATTGGATGCTAAATGATTACATTTGCGTCTCCTCCAAGTATTTTGCGCCCTCTGATAATCTGCATGTATTCTGCATTTTTATGAAGGCAAACATGCTAAATGGATTGCATGTGCTTTTTCGCTCATTTGACAGACGCAATCCTAGATGCACCCTTTCAGTAGATTAGCTTTGTGTGCACTATCAAGTTTGCACATGTTTTCGTACACACTAACCTTTAAAAAAATTTTATTGATTCTTAACTTGAATTGTTTTTCAATTCCCATGATGTATTATATTCTCCAATTTACCATTAATCTGACACACCAGGTGGACCAATCAATGTACTTCACTGGTCCATAAAAAGTGTTTTAGAACAGGGAGCACTTTTCCAAAGCATATCCGGCATGGTGGTTGGACAATAGCTCTGTCAGTCACATTCATTATGGGCCGATCAGATAACTGCCATGGTGTAAAGGGCAAAACATGAGCCAAAACATGTCAGAAATAAAGCAAAAATAACTTTCTAAAGAGAAGTTTATGGCATTTGTTTCTCATTTAATAAAGAACTGTGGTCCAGATGTGTTAGAATTGCTACTAAAGTTGTTCACATCTATGCTAATCTCTGTACGAGCAGTATTATCAGTCTTGTTGCTCCCACCTGTTCCTGCTCCAAAGGACACTGGTTGGGCCATCCCACTGTGGGTAATTCATTATCATTGCAGATCAGAGCTTGTCAAGATGCATCTGTCTGATTCCATGGAATGAAATCAGGCTGATCAATTTGCAATACAAGGTAATGTACTATGATAAGATGGATCTTGTTAATTTCTGGAGGAATACACTTTATTGTTAGGACATGATCGTGTGTGATTCAAAGTTGGACCCAGAGCAGATGCAGATGATCAGAGAAAGAGTAAACTCAGGATTTATTCTCTCCAAACAGTTCCAAAAAAAGTTTTTCAAAAGGTGAATATATACAGAGGTGGTGATGCCGGTGGCAGGAGCTCGTGGAGACCTAAAAGACTGAGAGAGAGCAGGTCCAGAGTCCTCAGGCAGGGTGAGCATAAGCACAAAAACCATCAAAATACAAAAATGAGCTCAGAGTAGCGGAGACAGAGCTAAATGCCAGCACTGAAACAGCTTAGGTTGAAACGAACCACAAAAGAAGTGCACTTAGCCGGCGATCAGTCAACGAAGCTCCCGGCTTTAAATAGAGAGGGTAATCAGGGCAACAGGAAAACAGGTGAGGATCCACCGCAGGTCTGCTGGGCACGCCACTGCAGCAACACTCAGGAAGAGAGGAGAGCCCTAGAGAGGAGGGGGAAGGAGCAGAAGGAACTGGAGAGGGTGAATCCTCACATTCATTACTGAAAATGCCAAGAAAACTTATTAAAATTCAAAATCTAGAAATAAGACAACCAATGTGTGCTTCATATCACAGGCAAACAGAGCCAGGTGAAAACATGAGTATGTTCCATTGAGCTTCTGTGTGAGCAGACCTGTCACCACCTTTTTTTCAAAGGCATAAATATCTACATCTGAAAACAGCCATACGACCCACTTGGATTCCAACTTAGTAGTTGAGAACCACTGGTTCAGACAATTGCATTTTTTCAGCTGTGGTTTGTATCTGGTTCCAGTAATTGATCTGTTGTTTCACACTGGTCAGGATGATTGCTGTATTGATATTTTGTCTCTTTCCTATGTCAACAGAGAAAGATCACCCCAGAGGTTTGTGCCCTCTATTTTTGTTGATAATGAAGTGCTTGGCGATTTGGCCTAAGTTTATGCTAATTAAGCTTTTACTTTTGAGGTTTGAAGGACATTTATTAAAAGAATAGATGACTGAATATCCAGCTCCAGCCAACCCGCCTTATGTTAATGGATCACGTTTGCCTTAAGTCCTATTTTGCTGTTTATTCACAAAGCTCTTTAAAGACTCTTGACTGTCGTGAATAAAACAGGAATTTATTTATAACACTGGCTTTCATCACCCAGCTTGTAAATGTGATGCAGATTATTAAATGCTAAAAGATTTTTCTGACCTTAGTACTAATGATGGACATTTCTCTCATTCATTGAAAATGTCAGAGTAGTCTTTCATCTTTTTCGATGCTGTGAAAAGAAGCCGAGCCGATGTGTTCCTTCGTGTGTGTCAGTGTCTGTCTTAAGAACACGTGTGCTCTTGTTCTTGTTAAAACACGTGCTGACAGATAAATGCTACTCCATATCACTTCACATTTTAGCAGTCCTCACATTCAGCATGCTGACTAACACATGGCCGTCAGCACGAGTCCTCACTTAAAAAGCAGTCAATAGAATTTCACAGTTTATGAGTGTCACCTCGCACAATAAGTGAGTGTACATGATCCCTTCACACTGCTGGTCTCCTCCTGAGTCCTCACAAGGACCAAAATAGTGGATCGCATCATTCCAATTCTGAAGTCTACACTGGCTTCCTGTCAGAGGATGGATTTTAAAAACACTCCTGTCAATTCATAAAGCACAGAATGGTTTAGGGCCAAAATACTAAATACACCAGTGACCTCAATTAACCATTGGCAGAAAGGCAGAAAAAAATAAAATGTAAAAATGTCATGTCATTTCCTACTCAAAACTCATCCTTTAGTCCTGAGAGATGTCCAACACACACTCAGCCAGTACATTTTCAAATATTTTTACCAGTGATTGCACCATTTATTCCTGTTTCACTTTGAATAAATATCTAAGAGTGTTAGGAAGAATGTCCATGTGATGAACCCAAATACTTGTAGCCATGGACACAGAGAAATGAAGTGTGATCACTAACTTGCTCTGTTCATCCCCCTCTCACACATTTTTGGCATGAAGGCTGCAAACATTTGGTGTTTTTTAATTTCTTGTGTTTACTTTTGTCAGAGTTCTTACAGACACTTGAAGTCCTTGGAAGTGCTTGAATTTAAGATTTTGTTGTAAGGTTGAAAAAGTAGTTAATATTGTGATTTAATCTCTTGTAATTGTCTGAACAGGTTTGTGTGTTGGTAGATTCGCTCCTTAATGGTTCACTCGGGCTGCTGATGTGCCCCTAGAAAAGTCAGCATGTACCTTTAAATCTTTAATTACTGCAGTTCTCAAATGGTGTGCTTATAGACAAATCTAGGTGTGCTCAGATTAAATGTCAGTGTACTCTTTCAGCTGTGTAAATTAATTTCATCACATTCATTACATACATCAGATGTTAAAGCATGATTCTGTAACCTTAAGAGTGTTTCCTCCATTTAAGAGTTTACCCAAGCAAATTTTGCTCTTCCTGTGTCATTGGGGTGCATATATATGGATATACCATATACAATAGGTACAGCTACACAAAATAAAAGGCTGCTGTCAAACTAATGACCTGTGAGTTTAGAAAAACAGAGCTGAAACATGGCTCTTCTCAAGAGTGTTTGTATAATTGGTAAAGACAGCTGGACCATAAATAAGGTTCTTGTTTTTTTTCTTTTAGTATAAGTAAAAGCAACAAGGTTTTTGATCAAAACTAAACAAAATAAAAAAGGTGATAGATAGATAGATAGATAGATAGATAGATAGATAGATAGATAGATAGATAGATAGATAGATAGATAGATAGATAGATAGATAGATAGATAGATAGATAGATATGTTTATTTATACTTTAATTTGGAAATGTGTACAAACTCTGCTTTCTACCTTCATGTAAATGTAATTGTGGACTTGTCTTCCAAATGCTTCTTAAAATAAAGGGCATGAATTGCCAAAATTAGCTGATAATTTGGAATCGAGTTTTTCAAGCAACAGGATCAAACATTTCATTTACACAACCCCCTCTGTTTTCTTCTATGTCCACGACCATGCTCTGAGCTTATAGGCTGCAGACAAAGGTCACTCTGTTGCAGGATATATATCGATCCAGATGAGGACTCTTCAGCACTGCCAGCTTCCTCAGTCTGATTTTATTTTTCATTTTGATATGAAGACAGTATGACATCAAATGGGCATAGATCAACTCCTTTAAAAATAAAGTATTTTTTAGAAACACGAAGGCTGTGTAAAAAAATATCAGACTTTGAAGCATTTATTTGAACATTTTGACAGCGCTTCCCAAGTGACTGAAGGAATCAGAGCTCACTTAATAGCTAAGGCAACTCCATTATAACATCTTTTCACAAACCAAGGCCAGTCAGTATGGAGAGCTCACATAACAACCTCCTGAGTAAGTGTGTGGGCTGGAAGTGCATCAACACAAAAGAGTGTCTTCTACAAGTAAGAGGATAAAAATGGAACTTGTACTTGGCTGTAGTACAGTTTAGTCAGAGCTGAATGTGGGCCCTCTCCATGGTGCTGATTTTTGAGTCTCTCACCTCCCCCTCATTAAGATGCGATGCTCTTACTCTTTGTTTCCTGTAAATGCCGTGGAGAGGCATGAGTGTGTAGAGCCGTGCTGCTGATTAATCAAGCTGAGAACACTCAGAGGGTCGAGTGAGGACTGAAGATGAGAACAATGTCGTGTCTTAAATGAGACGGTATAGGTAGTGAGTGAGTCATAGCCCCCTACCCAACCACACACACACACACACACACACACACACACACACGCTCTTGGTCATACTGCATCAGAACTGGAGAACTATTGACACATTGTGGGCTTAGGTACATCAGGCAAAGGTAGGCAGCTGGTGGGGCCTCGAGGGACTTGGAGGTGAAGTCATTGTAGGTGTTTCAGTTCTGGACCAATGGAATTTAAAAAAACATCAAGAGTATTTCTTAAATGTCCTGTATTATATGGGAATCATATGACATTTTTTCTTGTGTTGCATTTTCTAATCTACTTTAGTAGCCTGGTTATTTAACTAAAATGACATTGTAATGCCAAAATATATTTATTGTTGTAACCTATGAATTTTACAATTCGCTGTATTACAAACAGAAAAAAATGTATGGCAAAATTATTATTTTATGATAAAGATACCAGATTATAGTTATTCACCCACATTACTGAAAATAATAATTGGTTTTAGTTGTTGAATGCTCTGCTTAATTTATTTCTGACTTATCAGAACAACCCAGTGAAATGACAAAGATTTGGGTAAAAAAAAAAAAAAAAAGAGGGAGAATTCAGCATGAAACTTCTTATTCCTGGTCAAAATGTATATGTAATAACAAAATATTTTGAGTTTTTTGTAAGTTTTTGAAAGAATTCCAACATATTTGTTTTTTGATATTAGTGCAGTCTAAACATTGCTCTTCTCTCTATGAAAAAATCATGGTGTAGGCAAATCCCTGCATCTTAAAATGCAGGTATGTTTAATTCCAAGCAATTCATCCAAGAAAATAACTATTAACTCCTTTAAGACTGTCTAAATTATATAAAGAATAGAAGGAAACATCTTTGGCTAGTTAATGAAACTGACCTGAAAAGGCTTCACAACACCAGATTTTCTTCTGAATCAAAACTAACAAGTTCATGTAATCTGTCAATAAGTTCTGTCTTGTTTTTTTTCTCTTCCCTTTGTTTACTTATTTTTTGGTTATGCACTATAACTGTTTTACCCTTAGGTGAAGGGGCCTCATATTGTTTTTGCCCAGTGCCTCAGACTTACTAAAACCACCCCTGTGCTTAAGTCACGAACAGTCTAAGATGCCACTTACTTATGTCTTCTTATGCTTCATAAGTGTTTGAAAATAAGAGATGTTAAAAGAAGAAAGTCACTTGACATAGAAAACATGTTTTATTTTCATTACAGAGTGATTTAACACTTGATAATAAAGTAAGAATGCCCTGGTCCAGCCAGGGACTACAGAGTATAACTCCTTACATAATACGACATTGCAGCATACTACTACAATTAGGTTTTCGAGAAGGCTCACGATTCATTGAATCTGACACCTCTCGGGTTTGTTGTTTTTGCTGGATCTCAGCACGACCCGCAGGTCGCTGGTGAAGCTCGGCCGGCGCGCCAGAGGGTCCGTGGCGGCGCAGGGCGCACCGAATCCCCGCGTGCGGCTCCATCTCCTGCCCCGTTGATCGAGGTACATAGACTGGTAGGTGAGGAGGGGGATCACCTGGTGCCGAGATGGAGTGGTCTCGTCTGGCAGCCCGCCCAGAGTGGCGAGAGCCCTGAACACAGTGTCCAGTCCGGCTTCGTCTTTGGCAGAGGTTTCGAAGTATGCGACATCCTCACCGAGGATTTCTGACACCTCGGACCGTGTGACGACCCTCGATGCGTCCAAGTCCGATTTGTTCCCGCAGATCACGGCTGGGACTCTCACGGGATGTTTTAATTTGAGCAGTTTTGTCTTGGCATCTTTGATTTCGTTGAAAAGCTCACATACTTCCCCGAAGGAGTCTTTGTCATCCAGACTGAACACAAGCAGGAAAGTGTCACCTGGAGAGAAAAAGAATCGGCTTTAGTATCATGCTGAGGTTTTTACAATCATATAACAGAACAGAACAAGAATCATGCGTGAAAGCATCCATACGGCAGTGGTCTAAAGCGCTCACCTGTCAGAATGGACAACCTCCTCTTGGCAGGAAAGTTCCTCTCACTCGCAGCATCCAGCACATCCACCTGGTAGGACTCCCCGTTTATGTGGAACAGTTTTCTGTGAAAGTCCTCCACTGTGGGCTCGTATTCCTCCTCAAAGTCTTTACCCAAAAACCTCTGGATGATTTTGGTTTTCCCCACTCTGGGCGCACCAAGCACAACTATTCTGTGACAGTTCCTTGGCTTGGTCAAACCCAGCTCCAACAGGTCCACGGACCTTTTTGGGAGTCGGTCAGTCGACACCTTCCGTTTTCCAGAGCTGGATGATCGACTCTCTCGGTTCCCCTGCTGCATCCAGTGGCCCCTGACCGATTTGATGATGCCCATGCCTGTCTTGGATATGTGTGAGACTTTGGGGTGCTGGGTTGGTGAGGTCTGGAGAACAGTGTGCGTGATGTTTGATTGGTGGTGAAGCCCGCTGAGAGAGTTGAACATTTCGAGGATGCCATCAACGGGAAGGTAAAACTTCTCTGTTGTGTTCATCTCCCACTGCTGTTGTTCAAGCGTCTCCAAGCACGAGGACTCTTACCTTGTCAGCTGCTGCTCCATGTGTGCGCTGAAACAGAGCTGAGCATCTTCTTTTTATACTCTCAAGATCTGTGCGTCACCATCTCATGGAGGGAACACTCTCCTTTTATAGAAGAACAAAGAGCATCCTCAGGACGAAAAAAGCTCCCTGGATATCCTCTTCAGACTCTTGTTATTTTCCTTAGAATGAATTAGATTATACTGGAAACATACAGAGACGATTTCTCTGTTGTCAACACCTAATGCGACCTGAGAAATGCTTTTAACCTGGGCTTTGTACCATTTCGGCAATTTAAGACTATCTGTAGGTGTGTTAAAACCATCTTTCATCTTCCGTATTCAAAGCACTGGTCAAAAAAATGTGTATATGTGTTTTTCTTCTTTTCATCATGTTGCATAATTTGTTGTAATAACCAGTGCTGCCAGAAATGGAGAAATTAGGAGTAATGTTTGCAGTGATATCTATGTATGGTAATCAATTTATAGCTCTAATAAATTTGAAGTGGCTATAATTATTATTAACAAAATATAAATGTAAATCTCAATAATGATATTTAGGTGGTTGGAGTCATGCAGGTCCACAGCCAGCAGACAGCGCATGTCATAATGTTGGTAAACGAAAGGATGGTACAACAACCCTATAGACTTAGCATTCATTCAATACATAAAGAAACTATGCTGATATTGAAAAAGTAAAAAATAGAGCCAAAATGAAAATAATTTCACAGTTTTGGCAGACTGCCCAATGATGTTAAAAGTATTGTATTTTTGCAGACACAGTCATCTATGATAATTAACCTATCATTCAATTATTGTTTTTTACTCTTTAAATCCATTTGAATTACTATATGCATGAATGATGCTCTATAAATAATATTTCCTAGCCTTGCCTTGGAGTCATGCAGGTCCAGCAGCAGACCATCCATGACGTAACAATGCTAAAAGTGTAAGTGATATTTGTAATTTAAAAACAATTATTGTAGGTATTGGTAGTTGGAGCAGTCTGATATGGTAGGTCCACAGCAGCAGCCCTTTCCTGCCAATAATAATTGTAACAGTGCATGTTCAAATTGCAGGAACATCCATGTATAATATCGGAGTGATTGCTCTATTATAAACATCGGTGACTATGATGGTGGAGAAAAACAACTCAAGAGACTGAAGTGGACCCACAACTGCATGCCCTCTTGCAAGTAATAACCGTAAACAGTATGTGATATTTGCAGTGTTAAACATGGAGAATATGTAATTGTCATTCTAGTACCTAGGATTAGCAAGTTAATACTGGTCCAAAGCAGCACACAGTTCCTTCTAGCTATAATGGTTAAAGTATGTTATACTTGAAGAAAGACCCATGTGTGGTAACACTGACATGAAATACTAGTCAAAATGGAAAGATAGTAAAGACATTCTTAATATTGTAGATGTAGCAGGTGGCATCATATGTGTCCACAGCAGCAGACCATCTTATGTGGCAAAATTGGCAACAGTATGTATGAATTTTCATGGAAATACATGTATGATGATAATCTAGTATTCTGAGGTTAATATCTGTAACTGTAGAGACAATGAAAATAAATAAATTAAATGATTAGAATTCATGTTGTAGCCATTGATATCAAGTAGGTCCACAGCAACAGGTCATCCACACCAATGTGTCAAAAAGTACCTATGAGACAAGTGCCAGAGACACGAGAGGCAGAGAAGTTCATAAAATTGTGACTGCAGTAACTCATGAAACTATGTCAAATGCCTTAAGTTAACGTTGTTACTGCCTGGTATTCTTCTAGAGAAAGATTGTTCTTCCATAAACCAGCACTATGGTAAAATTACAAAAACACTATGAAAAGATATCATTGATTTTCAATGTCTGACAGTCCACCTCTGATATATTAGAACAGAAATAAAAGAACATGTTATAAAAAAAAATACAATTCAAGCCAATCATTTTCCTTTTTAAACAGAAAATGTGCTCAGCATTGATGCACAGACCACGTTTCTTTTGTCATAAACCTCTCCTATGGTTTCATGTAACTCATTAAATGAGGGATATTTTAGGAACACACAAGCACGTGTTTCCTCTCTCATTCTATATAGATATGTGAATGGATTGACAGACAGAGCGTCCACGCAACTGCCTAGGTCCCTGTAGTCAATGGCACTTCAGGTGTGGAGATGGAGCACTAATTAAGTGAGCTTGTGCCATGCCGTCACAAAGCTGCCCGGTGTTGCTTTATGTTTTTGGAACCAGCCATTGGTGTTTTCCTATGAGGAGATTCTCAGCATTATTTGCCCTCGCAGTCTGACACAGCTGTGCATTTGGGATTTTGTTATTCAATACTTGTACACAGCCCCCGTTGTTGTTTGCTGCAGTGATCACGAAGTGCTGATAAAGGCTGCAGTAACAGCTCACTCTCTGCTGCAAGAATCATAATGTCTGGAGATGAGTCCTCTGCAGTGATGTTGGCATCATTTCTGGTAATATAATTATATTTACTGTGTGAGAAAACGCTCGCAATTTCCTTTTAAGGGGCAAGAAAACAACAGTACACAGGAGAGGAAACAGCTCAGCACAGTCATGAGGAAAGGATGAGACTAACTTTGTGTAGTTTTATATCAAACACTGAACTGTACTGAAAAGCACAAATTCAAGTGTTTTTTCACACTGTGATTTTCATATGTAAACCTTTCCTAAAACATAAGTACATTACATTACAGTATATCTTAATTTCTTAAAAAATAAAAATAAACATTGCAAGCGTTTCCAAAAATTCTCAGAATTGCACAAGTATGTAAATTGTATTTGAACAAATGATTTTATGTCATTAGATGTGCACAGCTCCATCATGTAACACTGATAATAGTGTGTTGTTAAAGTCTGAAGAAGCACCATGCACTCAAAACGTCTGATAATGAGTACCCACTTGCTCCTTGTCTGTTTTATTCACTGGCACAAACATTGAAATCTTATTTGAGTAATTGAAGTTTAATGCTTGCCTTGATCATCATCATAAACTATATTCGGATGCCTCAAATGCACATGCATCTGCCTACCTTTGCCTTTAGTCAATCTGTCTTTGCCTGTGTTTTTCCTTTTTAGGGCATATATTTATACCATATTGAAGAGTGAAGGTTATGGAGGGAAAAAGGTGGAAGAAAGGCCTTACTGTGTCTGATTTTGCATTGAATATTGAACTAAGATGAGGTCAGGAATCAGAACACATTGAATGATTTCAGCTTTCCACTTCAAACCATTTCTTTCAAAAAAGCAAGGACTCTCTGAATGTAAACGCCCCCACGCAGGAACAGAAAGAATGAATAGCATATTCATACACAAAGAAAAGATCGATCACCATGGAGAGTGCAGTCTCATTTCAATGCGTATCAAACATTTGAAAGAACTAATGTGTGGCCTCTACATTAAGTCAAAAGCAGTCAGAGTCTGTCTGTGAAACATTTTCTGACTTTCTGAGTGGCATTTTAAGCATGAAACTTAAAAATTACATGTATTTATTCATTCAGTGTAACCAGGAGAAAGGTAACTATTTCAGTTACACAAATAATCAGTAATGTTCAGCAACAATCAACAATAATCAGCAGCATCAAGACTGGTGATGTCAACAGGATCAATACCCTGGTGAAACCGTGGCTAAGAGGAGGATTATGGACAAAATCAGGACGATCCTAGACAACCACTCTCACCCTCTCCACGACGAGCTGTGGGACATGGCAGCTCGTTCAGTGAACGCATCAGTACCAAGGAGCAGAACTGAGCACTTCAGGAGCTCCTTTGTGCCCACCGCCATCAGACTTCTCAACAGCAGTCTGTCTTGCGAGCATTGATCTTTATTTCTGAAGCTGCTTTCCTGCTAAAATTAACCTGTAAATGTGTTTTTTTACACATGCACACACACACACACACACACACACTATCAGCAGACCCTGAGGGGAGGAGAACAGAGTGAAGATACACAGGACCTAAAATTTCTACACTTTTAGCCCCACTGCATGCAAGGATGAACTTAAATCACATGACTCAACAATCATTTATCCAGTAAACTACAAAAACAGGTATCAGCACATAATAAATGATGTGCACAGTTTTATCATACACGTTACAAAGCAAATAGAAAACCTATGAAAGAATGATTGATTTTAGTTTTGATGTCAAAACAGAGGTGATGAACCTGAGGTCAGCTTGTTGTGTATTCCAAAGACAGGGCCCACACTAACTAAAGGCCAACAGACTACAATCTGAACCAAGACCTTCCCCTGTTGAGGGGCTGCGGATGGTTGTACATTCAGGAGCTGAACCATTAAGAGCTTTATGGACTAAACAGAGTATCAGCTATACCCTTAAACTGATTTAAGGGTATCAACTTAGACTTGTTGTGATCCTGAGTCACATATAGTTTTGACGTTATTTGAAGTTATTTCCCCACGGTCTTTATATCCAAACAAAACACAAAAATCTATGCATAGATGTATTTTAAATGTCACTAACCAGAGGTGATTTCCATATTTGTTCACTGTATCAGATGAGTGATTGGTTATTTGTGTATTTCTGTTTCAAAAGAAAATAATTTGCTTGGAGAAAGAAAAAAATGATTTTTTTTGTCAACTGTTGTTCCAATTAATGTCAGTTTTCCAAACCATTTCTAAAATTAAGTTAGGCTTCTCTGCCTTGCCTCATTAAAACCAAGCACACTCAGCACGGCATCATCCTGAGCTAATGGAAGATAATAACCTGTACTGACACCGGATGTCATTCACCTGCTTTACTGCTCATTGACAGGTTTAAAAATAGAAGCCTGTTTTCCTGTTATTAGGATGCTGCTATGTTTTGTTTGTGAAATAATTGGACTACATATATAATACCTATCGAATGGTCCCCTGTGCCATGACGTATTCTGCAGGGCCATGAGTCATAGCAGCCATTCACTTTAAATCATGGTGGGGACAACACTCATCTGCATGACTCTAAAAGATTGAACAAACCAATTAAATTGATTTAGACTCAAAATAGAAATTATTGAGAGGCACCTGAGTTATTTATAAGCAGGTATAAATAAAGCACTTATTGTATAATTACAATGCTCCCAATGCTTCTCAGGACAGATTAACAAGAGGACCGTGTTCATTTTCAGGACTTGATCAGCTGAATGTTAAGATGTTAGTTTAGTTAAATATATCCAGTACAGAGCCCTTATGCTACAGTATGTTCACTTTTGTGCCTTTGGTAGCATTTTTGCCATAATGATAGGGGATGTTATTAAACACTATACAAATTTAATAGTGAATGAAAATCCTTCATTTATGTTGTGTTTGTCTCAAAGAACAAAACATAAATAAATATGTCTGTGTTATGTGTTTGCAATGAAAAGATCAGATTTAAAAGTGACATTCAGTTTTGTGATGTACTTTTATCTGATGTTAAAGACTACATTTCATCATTTGCTGTACCCCTGTCCAGGTACACCCATTCATCTGCTCGTTCATGCAAATAGCTACTCGGCCAATCACATGGCTGAAGCTGTGGTCAAAACTACCAACTAAAAGTCCAAACCAGCACCAGCTTTAGAATGGGAAGGAAAGGTGATTCAGGTTACTTTCGAAGGGTCCTCATTGTAGGTGCCTCTGTGCAAAATTCTGTGATAATGCCAGAGGTTAGGGTAGAGTGAACATAGTGGCCAAGATAATAGAGAGGAAAGATTGAGACAGAGATAGAGACGGGGGCTCTAATTTCGTAGACCAGGCGCAGGCGCGGCACAACTGCCCTTCGCTTCGCCTCGCCGTGGCGGACGGCGGTGCGCCGGACGAAATTAACACTGCCCAGGGTGCACCAGACTTGCGCTCTCTGCGCTGCACCATGAAATTAGGGCCCAGGGAAGTAATGCAACTGTTACAAAAAAGGTATACAGGGGATAGTTTGAAATGCACAATTCATACAAGAAGCAAATGGCCAATAACTACAGGAAACCACAACAGGCATGCCACTTCTGTTAGCTAATAACATAAGACTACAAATTTCACAGGAGCTCACCAGAATTGTATAACAAAAGATTGAAAAAGTGTTTCTTGATCATGCCGAGTCTGGATTTCTGCTTACACCTTCATATGGTAGAGAGCATGGATCCACCCAGCCCCAAATTAACAATTCCGGCTATTGGTGTATGGTGAGGGGGGCATTTTCTGGCACAGTTTGGGCCCCTTAGTACTAACAGAGCATCATTTTTACATTACTGCTCATATGAGCTTTGTTGCTGACCATGTCTATCTCTATGTGACCAGACCACAGTGTCTCCATCATCCAATGGATACTTCCAGCTGCATATCTCATCATGTCTGCTTTTGTGACAGAAGTGCTGGTAGGGGAGTAGGGCCCACTTGAATCCTCTTCAGAATTTTGAGAGACGCTGGGCAGCAGGGACATGTTGTGCTCTCCTTAGTGTGTTGTCATAAGTGTCTTGTCTTGTTCCTCTGGGGGAAAAAGACATCTATGTGGAAACCTCAATTATTTTCAGTCTGAATCATCATCATTTAAATATCACAATATCAAAGTCACAATTCTGCGGTGAGTGTCTGGGTTTGTAGAAGGCAGGTCTGTGCAAGCAAACAGTCAAACGTGACCTGAGCGTTATCTGACAGATGTGTTTTTAAAGGTTCTGTTTGTCACTGATGGTGAGCAAAACCTTCTCTGTTTGGTTGTTTGTTGTGCATGTTTACTGATGCATCTCAAGTTTATTTCCAAGCTTAAACAACAGGTGTGCTTTTCATATGCATGGAATATTGGTAACTTGTCCATCCAGCTGGTAATTTGTCCGTACAGCTGAAGACACAGTTAAACCATCTGGTACAACAAGCAAAGAAAATTTTGAATGTTAAAAATCACGCTTCTCTTCAGACTATCTTCGAACAATCCATCATGACGCAAGCAAGAAAAATTTTGTCCAATCAAGCCCATGTTCTCCACACAGAGTATCACCTGCTCCCTCCAAGGAGGAGATTCAGAGTCCCCCACTGCAGGCTTAACCATTTTAAACACTCTTTTATCCCAACATCTGTTAAGATTATGAATGAACAGATGTAGTTTTAATTTCTCTCGGCCCTTTGGCCGCCACACTGGCTTAATGTATTTATTTTAATTATTTCTACTGTGCAAGGGATGTTCTGGATGTGACTGTGACGTGTTGTGACTGTGGTGTTTGTGTTATGTGATTTGTGCTGCTCTTTTACTACTGCAGAACCAGCAGGGAGCCCAGGACACATTTTCCCATGGGGACAATAAAGTATATGAAATTAAATTAAATGAAATATAGTTCAAGTCCAGATGGAAAAGATCCAATAGAAAGTTATTAGACATGGCAGAACCTATTTCAGAGAAACTGTGGGGTTATTGAACAAGTACTGCAAGTTTCCCATTTATTAAGGGGCAGTCAGAGGCTACAATCACTTCTCAATTTCAGAATAATAAACCACACGTGTAGCAACTAATTCATCTTCTTCAGAACACGTAAAAGCTTGGTTGGAGCTGTTTCAGATTCAAGCTTTGTATAATGGGTGTCTCTGATAAACAGACATGGACTCTGGAGAGTTGTTTTCCAAGGCACTTGTATTTCGTCATTGTCATTATATTAAGCTTTGTACCTGTAAGTTCTATTGTTGTTAATCAAAATATTTGAATGACTAGATCTAAATTATACAAAATGAATGCAGTTACCAAATATTTAAGGTTTTCTAAGATACTTGCCACATAAGTCTCAAATATAATCATATAATATTTGACTAGAGCAAAAACAATATAATTAAAAACAATAACTTGTAAAAACTATAACATGATTACTTAAACATATGAGAGTTTTCTTGTTAAATGCATTATTGTAACTGCAGATTACAATGCTCTTACCTTGATTGAAATATTGATTTTCTAACTTGGAAAACACAGAATGGCTAAAATACCGCATGAAGGTTGCTAAACTGAAATATTTACTTAATATTTTTTTTTGCTTATATTAACTGTCCTAACATGGCACACCAGATGAATGCTTTAACGTATTTCATTATTTCATCAGGGAAAAGCTCATAGACAGTGTTTGGGGAACGCAGAACCTTTAAGAAGTATATCCAGCGAGTGATCAGATGATCGGTCTGTCAATCACATTTATTAAAGGCCTATTTGATTATGTAGTAGGCAGGCACTACTCTGCTACAGAAGATACAAACTCTCATCAAAACATGTCAGAGGTGGAGCTTAAATGTCCTTACTATAGAGATGTTTGTTGTGTTGTCATTGTTTTCTTTATTTGATAAAGAAATGCTGCCCAAATCTGATAAAACTGCGACTGTAGCTGTTAGCATTATGCTCATCTCTGTAAGTGAAGTCACTTTCTGTTGTTGTCTCGCTTTAGCTCCCGCCTGTTCCTGCCCTCTCAGACTCTGATTGGGCTGTTCCGCTTTGGGCCGCTCACAATGATTGTAGATTGGAGCATGGCTAAATGATTACAGATACTGAATCAGGCAGGTCCAGCTGCTGCCCATGCCATTAAAGTGAACTTCAGGAAGATAGTAGAGGACTGAGCCTTGGTTAAAAAAGCTCAAAGCTAAAAAGATAAAACAAAGAAGAAAAAAAAAGCTTCACATCTCAAATTTAAACTGAAACAGGATGAAAACAAACGCTCAAAAGAAGCTTAAATTGCTGAAAAAGAAACTTTGCTTCTCATGACAAAAGTTAATCAGCGGTAGTGGGGTATAGCTGAGGTTTGGTCTTACCAGCTTGAAATCTGAGATGTTTAGCCTATTTATATGTTACACTAAACACATCTTCAATTTGCTTTGAATCAGTCAAATACAGACCCATCAATATAACCAATCATGTTCTGTGTTAAAATCACAAGACCTTTTCCCAATGTTTTGACATTTTAAATTTGAATACTGAGTTTTGTTACAGAGTAGCGGGGTAATTTGAAAGGCAAATAGGCCTACTCATCCTCTATGATGCACTTATTACTTTAGTGTTGGGACAACATTGATGTGATATTTACATGGTGGTTCAGTCAATTGGTAAACAGGTGGGACTTTGGGGAGAGAGCGCTGTGGAATGTTATGCGAAGGGTTGGAGTCAAATTGGATCTGTAACGCATCACGGGTAAATCTGTAAATTTTATGCAAATGTATGGCATTTGCTTAAAACACATCTGAACAGAGCCAATTTGGATATTTTCATGTTAAAGCTTTTAAATAAAATAAATAGTTAAAGATAGATAGAGACATATCTGGTGGATCCACTTTAAATGGGGAAATTGATCCCTTACAGAGGACCTCTGTAAAAAAGTCACAAGATGGCAGCAAAGAGTCTTTAATCCTGGAGATGAGGTCCTGAGGAGAGAAGGAGTGATTATAATTGAACCTGTACATTTTTACTAAGTTAAAGGTGTTATCTTAGTTTTCTTTCTTACCGCCTCTTTCTCTCTCTCTCTCTCTCTCTCTCTCTCTCTCTGTCTCAACTCTTTGATTTGCTGATGGTATTAATGTTTTAAAATGATATGACTAAAGCAGCGAAATATATTAAATACTATTAGAATAAATATGTGCATAATAAAATAGACCTTAGTTTGAAATTTTACCAACCGTAATCATAGATTTGCTCTTAACAATATACGAAAATGTATATTTTACAATTTGATAAACAAATTATCTGGTTGATATGGTAAACTGCCTCTTGCTTGATCTCATGCATGAACACCTGAAATTTTTGAACATTTTCTGGAAATAATTGGCTCATCCTTATGATCTTTTTCTGACTTGTTTGTTTGTATTTATACCTTCATACCAACTTTTCTTTTGCTTTTTGCCAGTGGAAATAATAAATGTGAAATAAACCCTGTTCACACATGTACAAAACCATAGAAATTAACTGAATATATTTGGATGAGCCCGTTTTTTTATTGCAGATACACTTCTGAGAACACTACAATATACTGGCATGGGCTTCATGTGTGAATGTAATCAAAAGATTTTCAACCACTTACCTGCAAGCCAACTAGTTTTTCAGCTCTCCTGCCACTTTGTTAAATGACAAGCACACTGCAGGAAATCTTATTGCCATTGGAGACTAGTGTGAAAGAAACAAGTAATGAATTCTGGGTAGGTATCTCTGAAATTCTGCTGTAAAGCTCAGGGTTGTATAAAGGGTGAAAACAGGAGGAGGGATACTAGGGGGCTTGCAGGAAAAATAAAGGATTAAGTCTGAGTAAAATATTGCTGTTTAATCTAAACGTGCCTTTTACTTTTAATTTTTAGAAATAATTCAGGGTTTTTTGCATGTGTGAATGGAAGTGTTGGCAATGAAAGGGAAGGGACAGTGGGAAATGTCTAAAGCAAGTAGGGAAAATGTTGGACAAAATCTGGGAGGAATTAGCCCAGGCAGCTTAACCAGACAACACAAGGGAATTTTCAGAGATTTTGTACATGTGTGAATGGGGTTGACGGCAAGACAGGGGTGGAGAAGGCAAAATCTACTATGGGGCTTGCAAAAATGTGGTTTTATGCATGTGTGAATGAATTTTTCAGGCTATTTAAAGGAGACTTGCCGGGTTGGGTTTATTATGAAGACTGGTCTACATTTACACATGCAGCTTACAAGGAAAACTTACAAATTTTAAGGCTTTTCTATATATGTGAAATAGATTTTGGTCAATGTAGATGTGGAGGAGAGAAAACATACACTGGTGCTTGAAGAAAAAAAAAAATTGATGTAAATTTTGTGTGGAAAAACCCTCCTGACGTCATAGTAGTAGCCTGATGTTATTTATCTGCTCTCTCTCTCTCTCTCTCCTCCCCCTCTGTGCTCCCAGACCTCGCTTTCTGCCCCCCACCTCCTGCACTGACCTCATCAGGCCTTTGTTGGGAAACAAAGAATCCTCAGGCATCTGTTTTCAGGAGAAATAAAGACACGGGGTGCCAAGACAGAGAGGAGGAGGGTTGAAGCGGGTGTATTAGTGTGAGCTGGACTGATCTGATCAATAAAATTCATTTAAAAAATGAAACAGTAGACTGCAACAAGTTTCCTAACTCTACCTCCACAGAGAGAATGCACTAGAAGCCTATGTAAGCTCTTCAGTTTATTTTCACTCCTTGATGAGCCGGAGATTTCTGTTCACTTCGCCCTCCTGTAGTCTTGGAGAGTCGTGCCTTTGTTGCTTCAAGGTGGAGCTGGTATTTCCTGTATATCCTGCTCAGTGAACCAGTCTCAAGACCCACTCCTCTGTCCTGCTGCTCCACTCTCACTTAGGTAATCATTATTCACTTAAACCCAGGTATGACAGAGCTGTACTCTGTCTGTTAACTTGGCTTTGGCCAGAAATCCCTTCACACAACTGACTGAAATCAAGCCAATGTACATACAGTCGAGATTTAGGCCATAATGCATTAGGATGTGACTTCAGACAACATCCCATTAGTGCTGATGAATAAGTAAAGAGTGGAGATGCGATGATGACGATCTGAAAAGGAAATGTGGCTTTTGTGAATCCCACTGAGACATATATACACTAACTAGAAAGTGTTGCCAACAGGGGTCTGTGGGAAATAAAAGGGTCTAGTGTACTCAACCGCCCCTCCTTCTTTAATTTTGACCTTCTGTTGTTGTAAATTGCATGTATATATGTTTGTATGTGTATGTACAATTAATTTTAAAGTTTGGATTTGTTTTGGTGGCCCCTGTGGATGGCAGAGTGATACTTCCTCTCTCTTTGCTGATTTGTTACTTATATTAGCGTTTTCAGTAAAAAATAAAAGCTCTTTCTAACCCAACATCCCTTAACTTCCATAAGGTTGCACATTATGAGCATTTTATGTTATATTTTGCTCTTCTGAAGGACTTAGGGTGTTTTTTTCATTTTGGGCCCCTGTGAATGCACTGCCAATCTGCCCAGACTAACCTATCAGAGCAGACCAGGCCATGTCATAAAAGGAGCCTGGAAAGGGCAGGAATTCCAACTAGGTGTCTCAGATGGATAAAGACTACATCTGGATCAGGGGTACTTAGTATCTGAAAACTTTAACATCTGTAAATAGTTTAATACACAGTGCCATTTCAAGCGGTACTATTTATGCCCTGGAATGCTTTGCCTCGCATATGAAGGACAGAATGGAAGGAGATGAGTTTATCCATTTGCTTGAATTCTAGAGTACTTATCAGAGGCATAACGCTGGTGAGAGGGGGTGCATGCAGATTTAGTAGGAGACAAGAATGTCTCTGCTTTTGTGTATGGGGAGCCCACACTGTTTCATGCACTTTCAAACCATATTGCACTATGAATGACACAGATTTTACATCCTCACAGTATTAATGAACTATGCTGCTCAAACATTACATTTACTGAACAAAATCAGGTTAAAATAAACCTGTTCATGAAGTGTTTTTCACACAGTAGGAGAGGATGTACATGCATATATATCATTTGGTAAAATGAACTGTTGCTCATCCAGCACTTTTCTAGTCATTTAAACTATTCAAAGAACTTTTACACTGCAGTTAGAACTCACCCATTAAAACTTATTTCCTCTTATGTTTGCTCGTTGCTGACTGAAGTTTTGATGTAAGCTGTCGATCAGTATCAGTTACGTATCCATGTGTTTTATAACCCGTTTACACACCACAGATGCAGCAATAGGAAAAATTGGGGGTTAAGTGTCTTAGACACAACATGTGGAATTTGGGACTGGGCTTGAGCCTTATGGTCCTTTTTCATTTGTGCTATTTCCCTGATTCAGCTTGATCCTTCATGTTTTGGAGACTACTGTACCTGCTTTGTTCTCCAATACAGAATAGACTTTGTCAGTCTATTTGAGACAGGCAGGGTTGTCATAGTGTAGATGTGTGAAATTAAGGTGGCATCCTCACAACAACAAGGAAGGTAAAAGGGGCCATAGCAAGACGGCACTATGTTTTGTCATTGTGAAGAAACAGATTTCTGAAGACGATTGCAAACAGAAAACAACGTAATGTCTAAAGCAGTCATACAGCATCTCAGAGCTGACAACAGGGGGAGTTTTACTTCAGTGCCACTAGTTTTTGGCAACCATTCAGAGGTCAGTAGCATCTCAATGCCACATTGTCATGTCTTAGCTCAATTGGTTGGATCCCTGCTGGAGGTGATATGAAAAACTGTGACAGTTACTTTATACATCCCTAATAGAAAACCAAAACTGTCAAGCTGAGTCAAGCTGATGTCAAACCATGGAAAATCCCTGCCGGACCTCCAAATGATGGTGGAATGTCTTTTCAAAAGGAGGTCCAACAGCCCGTATCGTCTTCTGTTTTCTGTGACAGCATGTCAGTATTTTCAGACAGATCCATCTTGCCAAGCTCTTTGGCCCAAAGTGGCATTATGGTTTAAAGCAGGAAGAGGTGAAAGCTATGCGTATGATGACTGCAGAAAATGATTGCTCATACAGAGATGACCATAGATGCTAACAGCTTCAGTGGCAGTTGTAACAGATCTGGATCCCATTTATGGTGGAAGTGCCTGCCTACATTATCTGACTGACCCTTCAGGAGTGTCACCGAACCATCACCCAGTCCAAGCCGGATCTGCTCTTGAAAGGTTCTGCCTCCTTTTCCATGTGCTGTTGCCCAGATGAACTAGTAAAATACACTGAATGGTCCATCTGGTGTGTCAGGTTTCACAATGAGGGAATCTAAAATCTGTTTTTATTTGTTAACTCTCTTTGCGAACTTGGAAATTTTATTTTCTGGCACAAAATTTGAACACATTATAAGGCATCAGTGGTCCATTTTTGTGTCCCAACCCTACTGTTGAAAACCAGTGCTGCTGCCTTTAAATGTTGTTCTAATAATGGTGGATGGGTGTGACAAATTTGTCTAGACAACTTGCATAAGTCTGAACTTTAAATCACTACAAGCACATAACAGTCTGTTATCATTTGTATTGGATGTCATTATCTTTCTTTTCCAGCTGGCAGTGAGAGGGTTAAGTCTGACTCTGCATGCACCGAGCAGCCCTCCCTCCTCCCTCCCTCTCCTCTCCCTCCACATCCATTTTCACTGTGTGTTTGTGTTTTGTAGGGGGGCCTGCTCCATCTGCAAGCCCAGCGGATTTGTGTTATGAACAGAGAACTTTTACTTGGATAGCAGCACAGGACAGAGCTCGCGCTTCACTTTCGGATTCACTCTGAGCGCGCGCGTCCGTCCGTGATTTCCCTCTTTTGTGGTGAATGAGCCTTGTTCACTCTTCTCTGTCCGAAAGCTGAACGGGACATGTCGAGAGGCGGAGGCGTTTCTCCTTCCAGCCGAAGCCTCCCAAAACTTGGACCCTTCTGACGCGCTATGACATGAAGGTAAGGGGGGGAAGGGGCGGCTGCAACATGAATTAAACTCTTCTCTGTCGCTAATGAGTCGAGAATTCAACTTTTCAAGTCGAAAACATCGCTGAGTCACGGTCCTGTACTTCGTACCTCGTCCTGTTTGACGCAACGTGAATGATAATGTCCGTCCCAGTTCGGGACAGAGAGGACACAGCCTGTCAGAGGAGGAAGTTGCATTGGGACCTGTGCTCTCATAAGCAGGGTTTTGTTTTTCGCTCGTGTTTGGGCTTATTCAAACACACCTGGCCAAACCTATGGCTTATTGACGGGCCTGGAACAGTCGAGACTTTTTCTCCTTCAGCCGAAGGAGGTTTTGGAAATAAGGGGCTCAGTTTAAGCACTGCTGCATTTCTAAACTACAATGAGCTTTAGCAATGAATTGAATTATATAAACCACATTACAGTCGTTCCCAGGTGGAGGACTGGGGCCCACAAGTGGGTCACAGAAATGTTTTACTTTAGGTGTTAAAGGTTTGCCCAGTATGGAAGCTGGTAACATCCAGGGCTCAGCTATATGTGGACCAAAATTTACACCATACTATGTTTTAGTGGAATGGTAAAATATTGTGTGTGTGTATATATATATATATATATATATATATATATATATATATATATATATACATATATATACACACACATACACACATATATATATACATAAATGTATGTATATATAATAAGTGTGTGTGTGTGTGTGTGTGGGGGGGGGGGGTATCAATATGTTTAATGATTATTCCCCCACCCCACCCTGTCCACCCCCTAATAAATACTTATTAAAAAAATTCTGATTGTATGTTACATAGTCATTGCATTGTGCAGTGGTGAAATTAGAAATAAATCCCATGAAGGCTCACTATCACTATTTATTTGCATCAACAACTATATTGATAGAAACCAGGGATGTTGTGATACTTTACCAATACCAATCAAAGTATTGGATCTGGGCATTTTTTATTTATTTGGGATCCAAATTAATGGTGATGATTTTAGCCTGGTTATTTACATCAGATTCCATAAGATGAAGTGCTGTTTTGTATCTATGAAACTATACACCAAAAGCAAACAATAGTCATTTACTGTGGATAAGTAAAAGGAAATCATAAAAAGGATAAAAAGGTGCATAACTTTTACCAAGGTGAAAGTTTGGTCCCTCTCCTTCTCCTCTCAGTTTACCTCATCACCCGCTCAACAGATTGATATGCTGCACCATCAACAGTTTTAAGTCTAGGCTGGAACAAAGTTACACATGACAGGAGCATAATTATTGTCTTTACATTTTAATGGGGAAAGTATTTGAGGTATTATACAGTATATATTAGTTTAGATCATTCACATCCCCGTTAAAGCATTAATGTTCACACCTCTGTGACATCTCTTCTGCACAGTCATTATTGCAGAGGCACACAGCTCTACCCTGCTCTGCTGGTTCTGAGGGCAGAGCTGTGGGTGCATCCCATTTATCTCAGAACTCGAACATGTGAACTGGGAATTGATTCACATCCCAGTTAAATGCCTCACAGTTATGAGCTGGCAAATTGATGGTACCTGAAGATCATTCGACTTCCTGAGTAGAAATTCTGACCAAAAAAGGCATTCCCAGTGACTTATTGAATTGTAACTCAGACAATCTGACTTTAAGGATTAAGTGGATGTATGCTAACAGAATATTTTAATGACCATGCTCACTTGCATTCCCCCATGTCTTTTGCAGTGCATCTACTTAATATTAAGAGTAAGGATGTAACAGTATGAAAATTTCATATCCCAGTAACTGTGACCAAAATTATACCGGTTATCATTTTTATTGCAGTATTGTTACAGTGTGTTCAAAATGTTCAAAAAATACTTATACACACACTGAAATCATTTTAATTTAACTTAATTTCAATAAGTTTCCTTGTAAAATCCAAAACCTCATACTTGCCTATTTCAAAGGGGACAAAATCTCTGGTACAGTGTCTGTTAGGGATGGGACGATACACTTAAACTCACAATACACTGCACCTCGATATGCCCGGGTCACGATACGTCACGATACAATATCAAAAAAGTAAAAAAGAAAAAATATTACTGTGTAATTACAACTTATTTATTTTTGGAAAACAGGAAAACACAAGGCCTAACAGGCCAAACACAAATAATAACACTCTATCCCTAGAGAGGTTAGATAGAGTGTATGCTAACGAGCGGTAGGCTCATTTTCACTGGGGTCATCTTCACACTTTTATGGTGGCGCTGAAGATGATGGTTCAGGTTTGTTGTGTTGGAGGCGGTGTATGGAATGACAGCATAGCAAAGTTACACACCGTCTTAGTCTTGTCAGTTACTCTATTGTCGTCTTTGTCTTTTTTAATGCGAAAGCCAAAATACTGCCAGACAGATGACTTGTATCCAGGTGGAGCGTCCCCAATTTCGACCTCATTCGACTCCATCATTAGGATTTTGGAGGCAAGGTAGTTGGTGCTAATGTTTGCTGTGGTCACTTCTGGTCACATGCGCTGTTGCATGATCCAGTTTTTTCAAACTCGATGCATTTTGTCGCGTTCTGTATCGCGATATTTTGCCAAACGATATTTCATCCCATCCCTCGTGTCTGTGCGGACTGCCTCTGCCATACTTTGGCTTTCAGAGGCCAAATGTAAACTGCACAAGAGTGCCTGCACCTGAGGGACCGCTGCTGCTTTGCTGAGACACATAGTTCTGGTTTTTCCAGGAAATGAGCAGCATCACCATGATTTTTACCCATAAGGCTACAACTGGCATTGCTGTTGTGACTGCAAACCTTAGTGGTATAAAGGTTTGTCCGAGAGCCTAAAACCCACCAGAGCTCCTCTTCTTTGTCTGTTGACCAGAGGGTGATCTGAGAAAGCATCATCACTATATCTGTCTCTGGTTGGCTTCAGATTCCTTCTGTAGATCCATCAGGATCACTTAGACCTTAAGTGCATTCTGCAGTTCATGGTTTCACCTTGAGAAAAAGAACATTGTTATAGTTTGTAAAATACCTCAATTCATTAAAAAATAGTCATAATGCAGAAATTGTGGTTTTGCCACAATAATGTGTAAGAGTTCTCCAGAAAAAAATCCACTTATTTTCTGTTGTGAAATATATTAATGTTTGTACTCCAAGGACTTCTGTAATGGTGTTAATTTTTATCTGTCTTGTTTGCAACAAGTTATGTTCAAATTTAGGTCAGACTCCAGCTTTATATATTCTATAAACATAACTGTTTCATTTTTGTGTTTTATTTTCATTTGGGTCATTATTAAGTAGGCTGTCGAGGCTCCTCAGGCTGGACCAATGAAGTACGGATTCAGTACAGTTCTGAGCAGAAGACTGTTTTGTCTAGGTCAGTGTTTATTTTAAGCTGAAGGAACATAAAGTAATGTGATGTGTGTAAAGAACAGAGGGCTGTTGCCTCACTATTACAGTATCAGTCTGACTAATGTGACTGTAATTTGTGTTTAAAAAAAATCAATTTCCTTATGAGTCTCAGAACACTAGTCAAAAATGGATGAGAAATAATCCTGAAAGGATGGAATAACTGCTGCTCCTTGATGTGTCAGTACAATGAAACTATTGAACAGCTTTAATTTAGAAGGAAACAACAGGAAGCAAACATTTTACCTGACTGTCTTTTATTCCTCACTAGCTAAATAATCCACAGGGACCAGGAGGCAGTAGATAATGGGATTGGACAACAAACTGGGCTGGCATTGGTCACCACTTGAGATTTAACCTGCAGCCAGCTGGGCCACAAACATTTTGTCTGCACCACCACTTATCAATCTGCTGCCAGCATGAAGCTTGCTCATAGTATGACGGATACTACTGTCTGGTTTGATGCCGTCATCTTTATTTATTGCGTCATCAGCAGAGAGCGATGAGGCTTTTAAACACTAAAATGCTTTTAGATTGACTTGAAATTAGCAGTGTGTCTGGAGATATCTATTATTAATACACCACTATCTGAATTTTATATATATAAATATTCACTTGAAACCAGACTGATATGTTGATGCACATGATATAAACAGTATTGGGTTGATGCCCTAAATGTGTACATGTACATTGTATTGGTGAAAGGTCAAAAGGTAGCGAGGCGTGGTCTGACTTGCATCACAGAGGCTTGAATGGTATGGTAAAAATGCCACATACTAGGGTAAAGGGTAGGACAATATGGCTCCTGTGGATGAAGTTTGTGTTTATTCAACAGAATATAGATGCCAGGCCTATTTCTCTTTTTAAGATTGTTTGCAGTACAAACATCTGTCAGAAATATGCTTATTGACCACAGCATAGTCTGTGATCAGGATTCACCAGATCCTCTTTTTTTTTACCAGACCAAATACAAGTACTGGTACTATAAATTGACTAATTTAAGAGTACATACATGAATATAATATAATAATACCTTTGCAGATCTATAAATTCTTTTGTGTTTTTTGGATTTGTCAGGGTTCCTTGGAAATACGTTATATACAAACATTCAGCTAAGACTGATATGATTATACAGAGTAATAGTGAATGATGTAGGCTGCAAAACAAGCTAGCATTTCATTGTTATATCTTTGCATTTGAGCCATCAACCTTATCATCTAGTGGTTCTCTATTGGCAACAGAAATTAGAATGATTTTATTGGTTTAAAAAGCCAACAATGCTGACAAATAGTGATGGAATTTGCAATATTATCAGGGAAAACCCTGGATGCTAGCTACTACGGCTGAAAGATATATCGCTATCAAAATCTATAGAGATATGAACATTAAAGATATTAATATCGAAAAAAAGCAATGATATAAACAATAAAGGTTTCCCCCTTGCCCTGCATGTTTAGCTCTGGAAGTCACAACAAATTTCATTTTTACGATTGCCCTTGAAGACACCGCTTGGTTTGCACCGAACCCGTAGTCGTATTTATTCATATTGATATCGAGATACCTGGCATGAATATCAAGATATAAAATTTTGTCCATATCATTCAGCCCTACTAGTTACTAGGGATGCAACAATTTAAATGAAATATTGATCAATTGGGTGCGATGCTTAGGGTTCTCTATGCATACCTGAATTGTGGTGTTTTGGTTTGAGGCCAAACAACTTTCATTTGTTGTTACCCTTTTCTTTACGTATTTATGCTGCTGTGTTCGAGCCTAAAGGTCAAACTTCTGCCATGAGAAGCAGTCCACTGAAGTTGGTCAGACATCACACTACTGCTTTAAGAGGAGAGGCAGCAATATGCACACACACAAAATATGAAGGACCCCTCGTTTAGTGTAAGGGTCAGTACAGGGAAAACATAGCTCAGCATTTTCCTACATAACATAAATAATGTCTGAGCTTATCAATACAGCTAAAGAGCTCCATGACACACTGTCATTTTTTAACCACTGTTGCACAAACATTCACCTGTTTTTTGCAGAGTAACACAAGCACATCAGCATTTTGCATTTAATTAAGCAGAACAGGTTTTACCAGGTGAACCCTGGTAACTTCAGATCAGACTCCAATAATACCGGCCCCTGCAGCTAGGAAAAGGATCCTCAACTGCTCAAAACAGCTGGAGTGAAAGAAAAGGCTTTTTCTCCTCAATAATCCCTTGGTGTGCTGGAAAAAAAACTAAAATAAACATCAGAATAGAAATGTAGAACAAACAAAGCAGTAAAGAAAATAAGGACTAAAATGGACAAGTTGAAAAAATTCTGCTGAATCGGAGAAACAAAAGAGGTTTGGACCAAACCATAGGCTTAGTGTGTTGCTTTATTATTTTCTTTACATAAAAACGTAAAATATTTATCCCATTTCTTTGGGTTTGGTTTAATATTATTGAGATCTGACTTTTGGCGATTGCTAAGCCTAAAACAAAGGAAAGCTGCTAAGTGTTGCTGTGTTGTCATTATGTTTCAAAAGCAAAGCACCAATATCAATATAAAGATCCAAGTTTATCTGAGTTCAAAAAGTCATACCACTCTCTCATACGCTGCATATTGGCATTGCGCTTTTTTCTACTCTTATTCTCTGTATCAATAAAAAAATCTTTTACTGGACCAAATAGCCAGATACCAGTCTTAAATCCCCCCAAAAAATCCATTTCTGCCCTCATAACCCTGTTTGATATTCTGTAAGTGCTCTCTCATGACACAGCGCTTGACTCTAAAGTGAAGGGATTGATTGTGCGTGTTAATGCATCCTATCTCTGAATCCATGAGACAGATCAGGGCGCAGAGTGTTATCACACTGACTCACTGGCCTGACTCTGCAGGAGAACAGTAATGTCTAAAGCAAAGCAGTAATATATGACATGTTCTAATCATTGTTTACTGATTACCAAAGTACACTCGAAATAGAACAAGGACTTGTGTGTACCTGACAGTCTGCTGTGTATAGGCTGAAGCATTTGGTTGAGTTGTAGGTTTGAGAGTCTTCAAATACTTGAGCTGCTGTGGTGACGTAATCAGGTCAGAAAAACAGGAGAGGCTGAGCCCCCGAGTTTCTGTTAACACTGAACTGAAAAACAGGAGAGGTGCCTGAAACTAATGTTTTGATCATGCCAAAGGACACATCATTCCTTCTGTTAGATTCAAGAACAAGACTTTTCTCCCAGTCACACACTCTCTCTCCTTGTTCGATGGAAAGTTGAGCCCAGGTGTCTTATCTCACATGGTTTAGCCAAGTTAAGTTCCCAGTTAAATGCAATCAAAGCATGAAAAAGAGAGTTGGGATGCAGTCCACTACAGGGCAGTCATGATATAGTGTAATTATTCTTTAATATTTTAATAGTAAAGGCTATTTAGGGTAAGTGATTACTGTTTTGATAGTAGTGCAATAGATTGTAAGTCCTTTACAAAGATTATTTTGGAAAATCACATTTTAAGACTAACAAACATTCCAAGGCTCTTCTGCACACTTTAAGGGTCCATCCCAATTCTATCCATGAGCCCTTGTCTTACCCCTTAGCCCTTGGTTGCATGTTCACATCTGGTGAAGTGGTGTCCTTATTCTGTGAAGGTCTAAGAGGAAGAGCTATGACGAAGGGCTACACAGTCCTTGAGATGAAGACAGACCAGGACCTCACTTGAAAGGAAGGGGTATTTTCCCATAATTCACTGCACCTGCTGGCAAGATGGCAGAGCGGAGACCAAAGGAAGCGCATAATTATAAGTAATTATTAAATCATAAAGTTAATATTAATCATGTCTTGAGTTGTTGGTCGTGGTTTAAAATTTCTTGTTATTGTGTGCTAGATTTCCCAGCTTTAGCCACAGCTATAGTCGCATCTGCCAGCGAACAGCTCTGGGTGATGATGTAGCAGGAATTGAGTGGCGTCCAGTTTCTCAGGAGCGTGTTTACAGCCCTACCACTTGGCCCACAAAACAGAGGGCCAAGGGGAAGGGGTAAGACGAAGGGAATAGGGGCTAAGAGGTAGAATTGGGATTCACCCGAAGTTTCTCATAAGGGCAACATGTTGCTTACGTTTTATGTCTTTTTTGTGTCCATGTTTTTATCCAACTCAGTGCTCTCTGAGTTTCTAGTGGCAGTTTTGGCAAAAAAAAAAAATACAACTAAAGTCTCAACTTTTTAAAACTTTTTTTTTTCTGATTGATTAGTGGAAAAAGGAAAAATGTGTATACTTTTATAAACACAGTACAAATGAGCCCATTCTATATTTTTTTAGTTTTATAAATCTCCTTTGGTGTGTTTTAAATGTCTCCTCTGCATGATGGAGTACTTCAGTGAAGACAAACAGTCTGCAGCATCAGGACTTCTCCCTCTCCCTATATTTATGGCACAATCACCTCCATACAATGGCTCATAACCCCAGCTCTCCTAAATAGACCTACCACTGTGATGTCCTGCTGGTATGTTGTCATCAGCGTATTAATTTGTGCCTACTGGCTCCTGGTTGCAAGCCCGTTGCAGGGCGTAGACATCAGAATGAATGCAGTGTTTTAAAAATATGGCACAGAGCAGAACTGAGCTGACTAATTAGCACAGATGCCCATCGCAGCACTGATGTGTCTGATTCAGCTTTGATTGTTTCTTGTGTCCTGGATGCTTCAATGACAAAAGTGCTTGAATCTGAGCATACATATATATATATATATATATATATATATATACATATATATATATATAGATATATATATATACATATATACATATATATATATATATATATATATATATATATATAAATATATATATATATACACACATATACATATATAAATACACACATATATATACATACATATATATATATATATATATATATATATATAGTCTTCATTGTGTGCGCTCTCTGAGTGAAGTACATAACAGAAAGAGATTAATTAAATAATCTGTCCAAAATTCTGACCAAACAACTTCTGCATCCACTTCATACAGTCTATTCTCTGCATTGATCTTGCTACCCTGAGCCAATGATCTTGAACTGCTTATCGTGCAGCATACTTAAGAACATCGCTCTGGTAGGTCTGTTTGAAGTTTCCTGTGGCATTATGGTTTGTTCCAGTAACCTCTGAACTGGGTAGAGGGAAGTGGGAGTGACATCATCTCCGAGTTATCAGCGTTCCAGTTACAAAGTCGGAAAAAAACCATGCCGATCTACTAGGCTATTGTTATGGATGCTCCTGTAATACTCTGTTTATTTGCACTTCTCCCTGGTGTGTGTCATACTAAGTCAGCTGTGTACACCGTATTAGTTCGACTTATATTTACAGAAATGCCGCCATAGTGGTTTTTACATTCTTAATTCTGTGTGCTAACAATGGCTAATAAATGAATTATTACAAGAGCTTAATAATTGTTTTCACTGGGGGCAGCCATCTTCAATTGTCACCTCGGGGGTTGTGAGGTTTCCCCGAGTTTCCAGTAGGAATTCCGACCTTGGGGGGCTTTCCAGTCGCAGTTTCCTACTTGGGACTTGGAAATTCTGACTTTGGACTACACCTGGAACGCACCAGTAGACCTTTCAGATAGCTACTGGTAGTGTTCACAGGATAACAAGAAGTTCTGATGCTTTGGAACTTGTCTTGTGCTTAGAAGTACTCTGTCATATAAAGACAAAAACACAGGAATGGGGATATAAAACTTGAAAAAAATATGACTTCTTTAAAACAAACAAACATCTAGCTATAGACACTCAGTACTGCAAATGTCTCCATGGTCAACATTTAGTGTGCAACTATTTGTGAATGAAACAAAGTCTGCTGTATTTCAGTACATTTTTTCTGAGCCCTTCCTGGGATCTGTTTATTTTTTTCTTTGCAAGATGGGAAGGCCAACACATCTAAGTTGTAGCTTAGAATTTTACTTGCCCACTGATGTTCACATAAAATAAGTGGAAACAGCCCTCAGCAGTCTCACATGATGTAATGTTGTATTTCTTTTCTGCAGGAGCCAGCTGGTGGACACCTCTGAAGTTCCAGCAGGACAGCTTTATTGCATTTTTCCACTGGATTCATCTCTAACAAGTCACCTTGCTCGGGGCTCCACTGTGGGCCGGCCTGCTGTTTGATCGTCTCGTTGCTGCTTGTGAAACACTACTGCCATCATGCAGACCTCATCACTCCGCCGCCAGATGAAAAACATGGTCAACAACTACACAGAGGCAGAGATCAAGGTCCGAGAGGCCACCTCAAATGATCCCTGGGGTCCTCCCAGCTCTCTGATGTCTGAGATTGCAGACCTGACCTTTAATGTGGTGGCTTTCACAGAGGTCATGGGCATGATCTGGAAGCGTCTTAATGACCATGGTAAAAACTGGAGGCATGTATATAAAGCGATGACATTGCTGGATTACCTGATCAAAACAGGCTCTGAGCGAGTTGCCAAGGAGTGCCGGGAGAACATATACACCATCCAGACGCTCAGAGACTTTCAGTACATAGACCGAGACGGGCGAGACCAGGGCGTCAATGTGCGAGAGAAAGCCAAGCAGCTGGTCTCACTACTTAAGGACGAGGAGAAGCTAAAGAGAGAGAGGAGTCAGGCGCTCAAAACAAAGACGCGCATGGCGGGTGTCACCAGTGGTTTAGGCTCTGGATCTATGCCACCTCCATACCCAGGGCGCCGCACCAGCCAGCCCAGTTCAGGGGGTTATGGGGATGAGATTGGCCGGTGCAGGGGCTCACCATCCTCTTTCCACTGTGAGTATATGTTGTGGGTTTGTACACTGTGTTCCACTGTGTGATACACCAGGCCTAAATTTAACCTTTGATTCCGTTTGTTTTGATCATGCATGTTGGGTCTGTTTCACCCTCTCTTGTTGTAATGAGGTCCACAAATGCATGGAGACAGCAAAATGAAAACTTGGGAAAAATTGAAGAGAAATGCTTAAAAGGTCATGTTTTGACAAGTTTTTACATTTTAAATCATTAAGTCCACATTTTTTTTGGAGGAGCAATAACAAACCTAGCACAGTAAGTAGCACATGTTGTTCGGTTGTCGGCCATGGTAGTTTTATTGTTGTTGTTCCTGGGTCTGGGGACAACTTTTACCTGAAAGAGTACTGTACATGAGCCACCCACCACCATTTTCCCTGATGTAAATGGGAACATTTTTAAAACTTTAAATAGAACTTTTCATTTTGGACCCTGGTTTCCAAAGTTTGCAGATTCATGTGCTCCGGGGAGCAAATGCAAAGCGCAAATGCATTGCAACTCTTTTTTTTTTTGTTGTTGTCGGGTAAATGGGCCTGAAAAGAGCGTCATGATTCCAGGCAGGGTCAGATGGTGACTATAAATGACTTTATCACCTCAAGTTCAAATGAACCTTTAGATATCAGATACAGAGTTACAGCCTTATTTCTAAGGCAAAGGGCATGTGCACACAGATGGTGCATGAGCCATACATCAGAGATCAGTAGTAAAACTACAGTTTATCCTAGCAAAGCATGATGGTATTGCTAGCTTAAATACAACAAATCAAAACTGTCACTGAAGTTTTACCTTTAAAAGCTGTCTCAGTTTATAGTATTGTAGCACAGATAAATGAAAAGCAACTAACAGAAACAGCATAATGTAGATTGGCAGCAATGCATTGGATTGGAACTTTCTAGTGTAAGGGTCCCAGCAGAGGATGTTTGTGTTAGACAAAGAATCATTCAAGTGAAATCATGTATAAGGTAGAATATGCACCACCAGATGCTTTAAAAAGTGTTTATTATGGAGACCTGGAGTTGTTGGCAATTGGAATCATTGAAATAGTGAAATATAGAAAACAAACTGTCTTTATGGCTTAAGTAAACATTTGAGGACAGTGCTGGAAAGCTAATCCAGTTTTAGGAAACTTCTGAGAAGGGGAGAAATATGAGACCTTTAACTAATCTAATCTAATCTACGGACATTTGCATGCCACTGACACAGCTGTGGACACTGTGAGCTAACGGGTCTTGTCCAAGAATACACTGTCATGTGAATGCAGCAGCAGGGGCTCAAACCCCAGCTGAGAGAGGACCTCTGTTACACAGACGCTAACAGAGGACACTTTTACATCAATCAATCAATCAATCAATCAATCAATCAATCAATCAATCAATCAATCTTTAATTGTATCGCGCCAGTTCATATCAGGTGTTACCTCAAGACACTTACAATAGAGCAGACTGAAGCCACACTCTTCATTCTATAGATATATGTACAGTATATGCCTTTACACATATAACCATACATAAACTACTACCACGTAAAGTCACTTTCCAGAGGCAGCACATGTGTCTTCATCTTATCACTGTTAGATCCTCAAAAAAAAAAAAAAAAAAAGCTACCTCTTGGCCGAGCCTGCATATTTCTTTGGCATTTGATCAGCCGATTGTCAGGAATGCACATATGGCAGGTCACAAGTTTCAGGTAAATTCAAATCTGATCTTGTGGCAGACTGACATAACAGGCAACCTGCATTCCTGCTTTTTTTTAAGTATTTGTGCTGGTAAGTTACTTTTTCAGAGGTTAGTGGTTGTCAGTGAGTTATTTTTCACAAACATCAACCCTCCTTAATCAGTACACTTTATTGATTTTTTTTGTAACATGGGGCTAGGACAGGTTTTGCTCTTGACATCTGCATTCCTCTCATTCTCCTGTTTACAGTCACGTCAGCTAAACTGGCTTTACAAAAGAGAGGAGGCCCTCTGTGTGCTCCTCTCGACCTAATGTAAAAGCACGTCTGGATGCCATGTTTACTTGTGCTGATACCATCTGTTACGCAATTGCAGAGCCCCTACTTAGCCGGTTAGGACATGTGATGTATTTGACTTGTCAACTGCAGTTAACACATTCAAACATGGACAATATTATGGAAAGCATAAAGTGGCTGTAAGTACAGTAGCGTTTGTGAACGTGGTTTAACTGTTGTGTACCTTATAATCAGGGGTTTTTGTGTGGTTTTGTGCAGCAGCCGTCTGGTCAGGCTTTGATGTCAGAAGCTTGTTTTATTGTCTCAAGTCAGGCATCTGACTGTTTTATTACCACTAATTTATCAAAAAGCCTTTTCCACTTGAAACACATTGTTCACACACTGAATGTTTGCCAGCAGAAACATGTGGCAGGAGGAGTGTGTGGCTAAGCCATTCTACAAAAGGAGCATGTGTTGGAGAACCATATCCATCTGATAACAGCAGAAAATGCAATGCTAAGTGTAAAACCTCAGTTACATGGACAATGGCTGGCTTTCATGGAGAATGACCACATCTGTTTCACACTTTCTTGATCAGAGTAAGAAATTACGAACACTTTCTTTATGGAGAGGGGAGTAGGTGCAAAAGTTAATACATTATTGTTATGTGTTTTCTGTTAGGTTATAGGTCAAAATGTAGGGATCCGCAATATCCAATTCTTATCCTTGCGACCAGACATTTCCAAACTCTTTTTCTCCATAAGGGCTGTTTCACACTGGACCCACTTTAAATGTGGGAAGGAAGCTGAAATTGATTTTGTTTCACCATGTGCGTTATCAAGTGAGAGCCTTCAGAGGGCCAGTGTGAACCATATATCTGCCAAATAAACATAAGAATTATAAGTGAGCTGCATGCGTGTTAAGACAGACAGGACACTCAAAACCAAGTAGCCATATTTACCTTAATCCAGCAGGTGTGTATATCCACAGGGGAAGAATATGCCTCACGTGCCTCTCAAAGTTAAAATCTGTCTGTAGAACCTACTCCTGTTTTTTTGTTTAATATAATCTTGTTTGAGTGTTTAAGATCTGCAGGGTTTCCCAGTTCTGCTATTTAATAAATAAGGGTTCCTTGTGGAGAGACTCATTATGGTTCGTATCAAACTTTCAACATAAGCTTATTTTGGGGTGAAATTAAATGGAGAAATACAGCTGTGACAGCAGCATGGTGTAACAGGTATACCTACATGGCATGCAACTGGCCACACGCATCCAGAATGAAACTGCAATAAAAGAAACCATTTTTTTGACTTTCTTTTCTGTGTAGTTGAGAATACAGTTTACTGTTACTGTTATTGAGAGATGCCTGGGAGCCTAATAACCTGACACACCAGACGGACAGTTCCATCCGCCATGGGAGAAGAGCCCATAGAAAATGTTTTCAAGCAGAACCTTCAAAAACAACTGCAGCTGGTGATTGAATGATCAGTCTGCCAGTCACACTCATGACAGGGTGAAGCAGCAGCTAGACCCTATTAGCCTAAAGTGTATTTCAGTCCTTGGACTATCGTCTTACTTAAGACTATACCACACAGATGTATCATAAAACATTTTCATATGATGTGGGCATTTCCTGTTTGGCTTAGTTGGTTTAGACATGAGGAACACAGCTATATAAATCTCCTTTGGAATAAAACATACGTGCTGAGACCGATTAACACTACTCACAATCTCAGGAAGATCATCACAGGACAAGACAATACTCACTCATATGGTTTCCAAAATTTAGTCAAGCTGATTGAGCATAAGAATTGATCATTTTCACAAAGACACTTTAACAAAGCTGCTCTTTAGATTTTCAGATCACTGACAGCATCTGTTCCTCTTCAGGTGTTCCCGTATAGATAGATGTGGCCGACCATGACACCAGCGACTGTTCACCGCTCCTCTTTTATGAACCCATTTGTGTCTAACTTATAGAAATATGCTCCAGTAATCAGCCTCCATGCGAACTGACCGCCTTTTTTTCCAAGTTAAACAGTAACTTGTTGTTTGCAAACTAATTCATCATAATGCAAAGCAAGACAAGCAGTCATGGAAATTTTTCCTACCCAGAGGGGCTGAGACATGTGATGTAAGGGCATCCCTCGCTGTGTGTGATTTGGCCCATTTTATGGACATGAAATTCATCTTTTCTGCCATTGGGCGAGAGGCTGGGTACACCCTGAACCGGTTGGCAGTCAATCGCCAGGCCACATATTAGGGCTGGGTATTTCCAGCAACTTCACGATACGATACGTATCCTGATACTAAGGCCACGATACGATACGTATCCTGATACTAAGGCCACGATACGATACGTATCCTGATACACGTAAATTGTGAACATTGACTATGCTTTAAGCAAAATTCTTGACAAGTTTAATTTTTTCTTATAAGAAGAAAAAGAACAAGGATGAGTTTGAAGTGGTTGTACAACTTGAGAGACATAAATTCAGATCCTCAAAGATGGTAGAGCTAAGTTCAAATTTTGAACATATACTTCATTATGTAGCTTGTCTTCTACCTTGAACTGTGCCACTGTTAACATTACCCAAAGTGTGTTTACAACAACTGTCAAAATATTTAGGCCGTATCGATTCTGTAGAATCCGTATCGATACACGTATCCCAAAGGAGTGTGATACGATATTTTGCTGTATTGATATTTTGAGCACAGGCCTACCACATATAGAGACAGACAACCATTTGAACGTGAAATTTTGCAAGGTAAAAATGCTAACTTAATTGTTTTTTTCTACCTAAAATGGAACAAACAAATGGGTCACAGGTGCAAAACACATCTCATATATCAAATAAGAATGAATGCTCAGAAGTTTTGCAAAAATCCCATAAAGCTGATTGCAGCACCTTTGGTTGAACAAACATAGGGCTTCAGTCCACAGCTGCCATTGTCCTTCAGAGTCATATTTTAATTGTGGTTCTCCAAGCACTCTGACAAGTAGACCGTTCAACTTTTAGAACAGTGACAGCCTTGTTAATGTCACATCAACTTCAACCTCAATGACAAGTCAAGATCAAGAGGGGGTGGGATGTCTGGTGTTCACTTGTCAGCAACAATAGCTGAGGTCAAACACTGACTTTTTTCTGTGGGAATAATTGCTGCTATTTGTGTTGGCACACAATTCTGTGACTGTTTTCATGTTTTTCTAGATGACTTTCCCATAAAAACAAATATTAAGGACAAACACTTACTCAAAACAACCCCACAGACACTGCCATGAAAGCAGAAGTTTACGTTTGGGACTTAACAGCATTAAAGGGTTGGTTTGGGTTTGCTACATGAAGTACACTTATCATTGAAACCTTGGCTTCTGTCTTTACAAAATAAACATTCAGTCTAAGCCAAATACTGAACTTTTATTCAGCTCCTCTGTTTTGTCCTTGAAGTTTGTTTAACAGTGAAACTAGTCGGTACTATTATAAATGTCCATTAAAGCAAAGCAACTCGAGTGATGCAAGTTCCTTTTCATAGTCACACTCTTTTTTCATCCAGTTTGACAACATGAGCACATGATTTATTCAACTGAATCAACAGGTTCTGTGTGTTTCTCCAGTCCTCCAGTTCTAAGAACAGATTCCTCCATTTTCAATTCAGACCTGTTGACTCTCCATCTACAAGTTTTTCCAGTGTGTACTTAAGATCATACAAGAATTCCAAAGTATCCAAAGTAAATGGCGGTTATATCCACTGCAAAAATAATCAACTTATCCTGTTAGCAGCAATTGTTTCCTTTTATGAAGCAAACAAGTTTAAAGACGTGTAGGTTGCTGTGTCTTAAAATAGAGCCTAATCAAAGTGGGAAGTAGTGGAAGGTTTAGCATAAACAAACTGTTTGTCGTGTGATGAACCCCAGCTGTTTTTGGCTTGTTTACTCCCACAATTTTTTTAACTCCGCTGAGAGTTTGGCACCTTGTTCAGCATTTCATCAGTCCTGAGATATCCGAACAGAGAGAGAACTGAGCTGTGACACTGTGGCATATGTTCAGGCTCATGCAATGTACCTCACACATCTCAACTTAAAAAAAAACAAACTATCCCTTTAAGAGCTAGGGCTGTCACTTTTTCCAATAATTAGTTTCTCATGAATTTCAAGTGTAACATGCTATAATCTTTGAGTATATATATGAGCACATGTTTTATGGGTGCATGCAAGGTCAGCTCACACTGAGAGTGCCCTCTGTTGGATCAAACAGTTCACTGATCCAGGTGCCCTGATGTACTGCTCTGCTTATTTTTCTATTAAAATGGCACCCCACAGTTTGAATATTAATCCCCCCTCCACCCACCCAACTTAGTTTGACTGAATCTTGGAATTTGGAATATAAATTTGATAAATGCAGGTAAGAAAAAAGAGCTGAGAGTGAGATTGTGAGTGCTGGACATACAGTATGTGCATATGCAGTGAATCTTGGCAGAAATGTTCATGCCGGCAGAAGCAATAATTAGTTTTCCATGCTATGACCTGCTGACATTGATATTATACTGATAACATTTCATATCTCGTCATGAGAGATTCATTACACTAAGCTAAACTTGACCAGTTTGTCATTTTGTGGATATTTCACAGTGGGGAAATTTACTTATAGCTTCTTTTCAGTTTAATTTGATATTAATTTAAGGGCTAATTACTGCCACGTTGAATCCCACACCAGTTTATGAGAAACAGTATCAGTGTCTCACATTGTCTTAAAGAATGTGTGGTGTGAATGAAACAGGATTTCTGTGTATCTACTGCTGTAGGAACAAACCTTTTTTTAGTCATTGTTCTCATTCAGGCTGATTTAAAATCCACAAAGATGGTCGCCTGGCTACATGAGGATGCTGGCACATGGTTGGCGTGTTGGATCAAATGTTAATGGATGGTGTGGGTGGGGGTCAGGTGGCTGGAAGTCCATTTCCATCAATTATTCCTGATCAGTTGAGGAATGCTGTTTTTGGGGGTGGCATAGTAGAAGTGATCACTTTCTGTGACCTGGCTTTTCCAACATGTGGCACACAACCCTCTTTTAGCTCCATGACCCACAGCCTGGCACCCCAGTCACCCCACCTCCCTCCCCCCCAAGTGCTGGAACCCACCAAGACGATTCAGGGTAATAAGATGGGCCCCACTCCAACCCGTCCATTCCTCTCCCCCTCCACCACCCTAACTCTTCACACAGGCTCACCATTGTTCTCAGTGCAGGCAGACCGTGGCAAGCAATGCCAGCAAAGGCCCTTAACAACCTGCCATGGAAAAACATTAACATGCAAGACATAGCCATCTCTGTTCTGACCTTCAAAGTCTGCCTACAGAATATCTGTAATATAATCTTTAATTTATTAATGCACACTTTGAACTGTCAGTCATTCTGTCTACACTACACTTTATGTCTTTTAACAGCCAACCACTCTGCTTCTCGTTTGTCTCTGTAGCATCCACTTCCTCACCTCGGCTTGCCCCGGACATGGAGCAAGCTCGTCCCTCAACCAGCGGAGAAGAAGAGCTGCAGCTGCAGCTGGCCCTGGCGATGAGCCGAGAAGAAAGTGAAAAGGTACCTCTAACTAAAAGAACACACTCACATAGAGGCGGTTGAAGTCATCTGGAGGCCCCAGGCAAAGTAAAACATGAAGCTTTTCCCCTTTTCAGTAGTGCAGTCTTAGTGTGTGAAGAGCGATACTTTGGGACATTTAACTTCAGTACTTCATACATGGAGGAATAGGGTGTGGAGCAGTATTTGCTCATCATGAAAAAAGAAACCTTTGAACTCTTTAGGCCCTATTTTGGTAGCAAGAATTGTATTGGCTAAAAACGTACGGAAAACAGCAGTTTAGGATGTGGCCATCTTTTTTTACCACCTAGACAACACAGAACTAGCATAAAGCAAGGTGCAGCTTAAGAGCTAAAGAGGATGGATGATGTGCCTTGATTACACTGCAGTAGTGTGTGTGAGCTCACAGTCCAAATAATATTAGAGCAAACTTGCTGTCATTTTTTTTATTTACACAGCAGATATCAAAGTTTGGTCCGAAGTATTGACAGGTTATTTATTCCACTCCAGTTTGAAATCTGATGATGCACAGATTAAAGTTATATTTCACTGAAACATTCCCACATGAGGAAAGATGAAACAGACTTGCCTGACATTTCCAAATTACTTATTTTCTCATTTTCTTCATTGGAATCACAGTCTCTAAACATCCTCTATGTTCAAATACATATATATACTTTTGTGAATCAGCACCGAGTAGCATGCAATGCCTTGAATGAGTGACACTGTGTGTTTCTAGTGTGGCACATGTAAAGAAGGGCTCTCGTGGATGCTTAGAGACAGTCAGAGGCATGCTGCCTTTCAGCGGCCTGTTCCTTCAAACCTTTTATTGGAACTGATTAACAAAAGCTCTAACATCATGATATGTAGCGTAGATGTTGGGTATGAGGAACAAACCAAGTATTGGACTTTCATGGTGATTTCATGCATGTGTTCCCTATTTTATAATGAAACCTCTAAAAAATAAAACCCAGTACCACAAACTTCTGATTTTAGACCATTTTTACTCAAGAGAGGAACGCACTGCCCTTGCATCTGACCACTCCTCATTTTGGACAAACACACCACTGGTCACAGGAGTGTTGTGCTTATTTGATATCTTTACAGCATGTGTGTTGGTGTAAAGCTGAAAACTGCATCAGGTGGAAAACAGATCATGCAGCTGAGCATCCATGCTTCTTAAAGGACCCAAAGACTTTACATATTGTTTTGAAATACTATTCCAAATTTCTTTAGGAAATGTGTTACAGTAAAACAAACACAGGCCTGAAACCCGTTCTTGTGCCCAAATAGCAAATTTTGATGTTATTGTACGTCATTTTACCACACAGTGGCTCATTGTTTATTTATTGATTTGCTATTTTCAGATCTACCAGGCTGTAAATTGTTAATAGTAAGTCATAGTGGAGCTTTTTGAAGGATTTGGACTCAGTAGTAGTGGTTCTAGAGGTCCCTTATGGGCATTGCTTGGTCCATCAAACTCAATTTATGCTTTTTTGCATGCTGGGCTTCTTATTCAAAGCCTAAATGCTCATCTGTATTTCTGTATATGAGACACATCCTTGCCTGTGCTTAGGGGTCCAGTGGTGAATGAGGTCCAAAGATGACTAATGGAAAAAAGGCCTTTGCACACACAAACCTGTTATACACACAAACCCCTCAGAGCACATGCCCCTGACAGAGAGAGGCTGCTCAGCCACCCTGCTGCTGACATGTTTTGTTGTTATGCTGTTATAAAACATTTATTGGTTCCCACTTCTGAGCCTGATCACTGTCAGTCATGACGGTGAAAAAACTCCCCCTGACTGTCTCTGCTGGGCCACCATTTCCCAGAACCTTTCACTGAAAGTGATATCATCAGCGCTGTCTGTGATGTGGTCATTAATGGCACTTTGACCAATCAGTGTCAAAAAGGGCTTTCTGTCTGAAGAGTGAGGGGGTAGTGAGTGAAGGAGGGAGAGGGCAGACAGGATGTTTGCATTGATCCACTCCTAAACATCTCCTCTCCACAGGAAGGGCCGACGTTGCCCTCTCTGACTTCTGCTCTGCTACTGCAGACATATCTCAATGATAGAGGATTCTGCAGTCAAACCAATCAGCTGTGTTTTTAATGATCAAGGTGAAATCGAGGCGCTTGATTGGTTGGTAACACTATATGACAACCACACACAATAAAGCATTAGTTCATAATCGAGTCATCAGCTATAAATCATTATTAACTGATTCATATGTTGCTTTAAACAGTTAAAATCTCGTCTCGTCTCATGTTTGTTCCTGGTGTCCATAGACACATAAGTATTTAAAAAAATCCTACTCGTGTCCAAGAAAGTGCATTTTCTTCATTTTCTTTCTGGAAACTCCAGCTGGCTTGGGTTGAGGATAATTTTCTTCTATTCTGTATGTTGGAACAAATATCTTGAGACCAGGAAAAAAGCAAAACAAGCAATAAATAGTTAAAGACAGTAGCCAGCCAGGAATGTAGCATGTGCAGTCACACATTTCATAAAAAAACAAAACATGTATGACTAAACAAACCATAAACCTGACAATATTTCTGACAGATATTTTAGCACAGATCACATAGTCTGTGAATCAGAAGACCTACATCGCAACTTTAATTGTAGGTCTAAAGAGCTGAAATTTTAAGGTCTGAACTTCAGGAATCAAATGTAAATCTGGGCCTGTAGTCACAAAGCATTCTAAGAAAAATCTCAAAATCACGAGGCCTGTAAGGTCCTTAAAAACAAAAAGGTTACTCTTTGAGTTTTACAGATCTCAATGCTGTTTGTAGCTCGTAAAATGCACCCAAATATTATTTATTATAGTTCAATTTTATTTATTTATTTTCTCAGTATCTCTTTTGACTAAGATGAGTGGGAATATGAGGATATCAGCTATCAGTTAAAACTCAGTATTGTGCATCCCAGGCTTTTCAACAACAGCTTTTTGTCAAATTGACACAATCTGACCAATATGTGTAACCATACTTTAGCTGAAAAACTTTTCATCGATTCCTGCCATGCTAAATCTAGATTACAATGTTTTATGATCCTACACACTAAATCTACAGTTAACATTAGACACTGAAATGAATAGAATTTTCTGTGACCTCTACTAGTACGCTGCTATTCTCCTTACATGCACAACAATTACTTTTAATGCACATGAGACTGATCCAAGACAAACATATCACACAGGGAAGGAGTTCAGCAGGAACAAAAGATTTCAAGTAAATCTTCACACAAATGAATGGACATCCAGTTGACTCCCCTTATTTATGATATCCCTGTCATGCCAGCTCTCCATTTTTATAATTGAACAGTATGAAATTTGTTACTTTGCACATTGGGAAGTTGTTTTTTTACTTAATGTTTAATAAATTAAAAGCACAAGATACAGTTTCCTATCATGACAATACAGTATCTCTTCTTTCAACAAAAGAGTTTTATGAATTTCCTGAAAAGTAGCTGTTTTGGAGAAACTAGGTTTTGGTGCTACATTTAAAACAGGGAAGTGAGAATTTGGCGTTAAAGTGCGTTACTAAAGCATCAGTAAAGCAGTGGAAATATTCAACTGATCGTGCGAACAGGATTCTTTTATGATTCATATGCTGCGTATGAGAGCTGGGCTGTCAGTCAGTGAATTCAAAATTTGTCTTTGAAAAATGGAAATCAAGACTTCTCCTGCATTTTACTCCTCTTCTCATTTTGCTTCCCCTGGACTCCAGACATTAACACCTTCTTGCCTTTAATTATTTTCATAAGAAATTAAATAATGATAAGATAAGATGGGGTTCAATATTTTATGAAGACAAGCATCCAAACTAAAGATTGTACATGCACCTTTTAACATAACACAATTATAGTTTGCACTTTAAGTCTTTAAAGTTTTTGTTTTTACTGTAGTACATACAGTTTTGGATGAAACTATAATTTTATTTTTCATTCGCAGTGTTTTTTTTCTGTCAGAAGTCAAACAATTAATTAAAATATGTTTGAAAAAAGAAGAGATTTTACTTTCAGTCAATGTATTACCGTAGTCATTAATGTTTTCATGTGCATTTGTAACTAAAGGATTGGGGTTAATAAAGTATTTAGTTTAGTTTAGTTTAGTTTTGTCTCCCTTGACTTAGTTGCACATGTTTAAAGCAAAATCCAAAAGAAAAACGTTAATAAGTTTAGCTGATGAGGTTCTCAGAGCTTAGCTGTAAACCTCACCAAAATGTAAAAATTACAAATAAATGAAAAATGAAATACAACAGAATATCAAATAACAACAATGCAGTTTACCTGAATTGACTTTGGACAAACAATATAAAATTAAACCAAGTCAAGTAGATCCCTTAGGTCCCTAGTAGGTCCCTTGGCCAGTCACAAATAATACACCAACAGTACAAATATCAACAATAATACAATTTAAGTCATTAAATGTGCAATGCAGTCACAATATATAATGTTTAAAATACATTTTTTAAAATGCCATTCTTATAAGTGGTAGAATGTGAACCAAATGACAAAAACAGAATTACTGTCCACTCGCTCAAGTTACAGGTATTCAAGCAGAGTGTGATCCAGGCATTCAGGCATGTGAGCATACATTTCACGGAAACTTAGAATCTTACGCTTAGACTAAGATTGAAACTCTTACTGATGCTAATGATGGAACTTTAAATTGAATTATGGATTTAAATTAAATTTAAATTCATAGTTTTCAAGTTTGAGCACGGAACAATTAAACATGACACAGATTAACATGATAATCAGTGCATCCACAGTGTTACTCATACATTAAACATAGAATAACAAATGTTGTTTTAGGTTTAAATGATTGATAGTGTTTTGTGGATGACAGGTTACATATGAATTAATGCTTTATTAATGGTTAATAGTGTGTGATTTACTACAGTGTTACCAATTTTTTGATACCCCTCACCTCTAAATCAATTTAAATCAGCGTTCTTTAATAATCACTGAGCTCCACACACCCTCCTCTGATCAGTCTCACCCCTAACCCTTCCTGCTTGACCCTAGCCGCCTCCCACAGTGGACATGGACGAGCAGACGCAGCTCCAGATCGCTATGTCGCTCAGCAAGGAGGAGGCCCAGAAGGTACAAGTATGCTGGGACCAGGGACCACACTTACTCTGCATCTTCATGTCCTGAATCACATGTCTTGTAGCTCCACACACTGACACAAAGCTCACAGTTAAGTCTGGGTCCCTCTGTGAAACAGCTGCATGCACTAACCTCTTTCCTCCCTCACTCCTCTACAGCCAAAGGACGCGTAACTCTCCAGTGACTAATCAGTGATCCTCATCCCTCTCTTTCACTAACTGCTCAATCAGACCTTCTCTAGTGAGAGCTACTCACATCAGCAGTGACTTCCTCCTGTGCGGTGTCAGGGAACAGCAACAAGTTTAACTTCCTTTAACTCCACATGTGTATGCATGCAGTGTACTGTGAGGATACTAGGGCCGGACAATACGGAGCTAAAATCATATGTAGACCTTTCTTTCGAATGATGGAAACACACAGGGTTGTTATGGAAGGAAATAAAATACTTGTCAATGCTTGTATAAACCTAATAATATTTATACCTGTTGAACATTATTGCAAAAAAAAAAGGAGTTGCTGAGTGGCAGAGAGCAGCAGTTCCACCTGCTGAGTGGCAGAGAGCAGCATGTGGGAACTGAAAAAAGAAACAGGGAAATGCTTTTGTTAATGTGAAAAGTGCTGCGTTTTTATTAATTTACAGCATGCCTCATCATATTTGATTCTGATTGCAGCTTTCTCAGCTGCAAATCATATTTGGTTTTAACAAAGAATATCAACTAACCTTTTAAAGGGATCTGTATTTTTTTGAGTTGTTATTAGTTTGAACTGTCCATTGAAATGAAATTAAAATGAACATTAATTCAGTTTGACTAAACATTTCCAAAATATCCTGTGGTGTTGTTCATGAATCTTTAATTGAGCATTAGAGCCGACTTTTTCAAATCATCAACACAAACATAATCATCACAAACAGTAAGGCATTGTCATATTTTTCTCTTTAGTATACATTCATTTTTTGAAATCTCAATGTATTGTCCTGCCCTAGAGTTTCCCTCAGATATTTCTCCATCATTTTCACCAAATACTGATTGATACTGATCCTCCTGGTTGACTTCCCCACAGCCGGTCCAACGTGTCCCTCCAACAGTGGACATGGACGAGGAAACCCAGCTGCAGTTAGCTCTGAGTCTGAGCAAGGAGGAGCACCAGCAGGTGAGTGCCTCTGGGGTCAAAAGGGGCTGTGGTGTAAAATTACACTTTCTAGACCAGCCTCCATGCACTAATAGGTACTCAACTTCAAATACTCTGAGACTGATATTGTAATACTTGGCATTATGATTTTAACTCTGGGGCCATCAAACCTTTGTCCCCGTTAATCCAAGGAGTGTAAAGTGTAAAACATTTGCAGCTGTTGCAAATATTTTCATTATCTTATCAGCAAGATAGTAAAGTACTAAAGTTCTCTCCGCCACCTCTGTAATATAGTTGAGTCATAAAGATTTAACAGTTTTTATAATAGTAAGAATATGATCACAAAGCTCTTAAAAAGGGATTTGGAACATGTCTGTGTTTCAGTTTTGAATAGTAATGAATTGAAAACACTAAGGAAACATGACAAAATCTGTGATCTGATTCATCTTTGGTTGACCCTTACAACAGTACGGACAAAAGGCAAATTTAAAGAAATTTCATAAATTGAAATAATTTTTTTGAATTTATTATCTTTAATGACTTGTTTCTGTTGTCATTCCTGCACAACTATGTAAATATTACTGACTGCAATTTGGGGATGGGAATCGAAAACCAATTCCAGTTGAGAATCGTTAACAGCTCCATCAAAGAATCGATATCATTAATCTTTTTGCTAATCAATTCCCTTATCAATTCCTTCCACTGACAGGTTTCAGAAGCATCAGAATTGTGGCTTAATTTTAGTTACACCTACTTCACAACCTTAAGTGAGTGGAAACACCACCAACTTGCAGAAGCAGTTATCTATACTGTGATGTATGTTTGGCATTGTTGACACTGAAAATTAGACCATTTGCCCACATGCAAAATTTGCTGGAATCGATAAGGGAATCGTTAAAGAATTGGATCGATAAGCAGGATCGTTAACAGCATTGGTATTGATAAAATCTTATCAATTCCCATCCCTACTGCAATTGTTTTTCTACAACATTTGTTTTTCTTTTGCAACAGTTTCATTGAGATGAAAAAGGGGAAAAATAGTTGAAAACACTTAGAAATGTTAAACATTTTGTTCATTATATCAGTAAATTATCTTGGACCCTGTGCTAAAAGTTAAGCATTGATCTTTGCGTTGAAGTAAAGCAATTATAATATTGTTAAATGGATCTGATAAAGGTTGTATTTTTTTTTTCTCACCAAACTGTCAGTTTGATAACTGTCTTAGCGTGTCCAACAGTTTGTAAAAATGTGGCACTTTGGCAACAGAAATCAAATGAATGTGGCCCTATGAGCAGCAGAGTTACTCATCCCTAGGCCCCTAGATAACAAATTTTGCTGGACGATTATTTGTCCAAAAAATTATTGACGATAAACGATATTATTGTCAATATTATTTTGACTTTTTTTTCTCATTTTTTCATTAATGTAATTATCATATATGTTATAATAAAGTGAGTACACCATATCAAAAGCAACGATCTTTAATTTCTCAAGAGTATTTAACTGTAATTGGAAGGTCAGGATCTTTTAAATAAAATCAATTAAACAGACAATGTAATCAATTTGATAAAAAAGAGAAAAAAATCCAATGAAAATGAAATGGGCTCTCTTTTAGGAAAAAAATGCATGTAAATAAAAATAATTACACTAATCAAAAACAATAAAAAATAGACCCTGTCTCTGTAAAGAAAAAAACGAAACTCCAATAAAAACAATAAATAAAGGGGAGTTTATACAGGAATTATTTGTGACATGCACTTTCTCCCAGTCAATCCGTACTGTCTGTCAAACGTTTGTTACAATGCTGGCTTTTCAACCGTATTGGATGGTTGCATTTCTTTTGCAATGAATGACACTGACTGTGAGCGCGCATCATTTTACTCTGTTTTATTTATATTTACTTCGCCGACCAAACGCCTCAGTAAGCACTGACTGTCAGGACGGAGGCTCAGCTGCACCTCCCCTTCTTCTTCTTCGTCGTCACTACTTTCAAACAAATACAACTTATCAGCTCGTCGGTGTGCATGGGCTCACACCTTGTTCATTCTGTTTAAAACCAACACATTCCCACACTGGGGCTGTGGCATTCGGCTTAGGAACCGTATCTTTCGTGCCATTATTCATATCAGCGTTTGTTTCCTCTTTACTCCTCATGACACTCACTTCAGCTCTCTCCAAGTGTATGCGCGAGCGGCCCCGTCTCCCCCCCAAAGATCGCATGAGCGCCAAATACTCACTCCGCTATAAATCCCCTATAGAACCGATGCACCCGGGTGTCAAGAAAGATAGACGTAGTGAGCCATCTTCTCATTCAGACTCTTTAGTAGAAAGAGAGGAGGAAAACAAACATGCATGCACATGTCAGTTTATCGAGACCAGCAAACTTACCGAGGACGTTTTTAATTATCGTTCGGTTAATTGATTTATTGATTATCGTGACAGGCCTACTCATCCCTAATCCAAAGTTTGATTGAAGCCAATAAGTGACCTGCACAATGAATACTGCCAAGCTTTCATCCAGCTTTTGACACTTCACGATGCCTTTGCTCAGTCAATCAGGTTTTTAGAATTTATAAGGTATAAAAACGTCTAACAGTAGCTTCACACTGGATGCGTGTGGCTAAAGACACTAAGAGTCGATCTACTAAAGATTTACATGTATAAAAAGACGTGCAAGCTTGATGGTGCGCAAAGTTGATTGACTAACAGGGTGCACTGAGGATTGCATTTGTCAAATAAGCAAAATAGCACGTACAGTACATTGAGCATGTTTGCCCTCATGAATATGCAGGATATATGCAGATCATCAGAACCCGCAGAATACTGAGAGGAGGAGATGCAAATGTAATCATTTAACGCCCGCAATGTGATGTATCAAAGCTGCAACTGATTGCACTTAGTGTATTTACGTCTAAATGTAGTACATTTGAACAGCAGGTGCAAAAAAGGCACAGGTTTACGCACAGCAGGATGCGCTCGCATAAACTGGATATTTTCCATCATTGCCTGAGTTTTTGATGAAAAACAGAAAGACTTGGAGGCTGTCTGTCACAACAAAAGACTGTAAATAGAGGAACAATTTAGCAGACACACTCGTAAAATAAACCCTCTCTGTTTTGCGCTCTTAATTCATTGTGGAGGAGGTCATTTTATCTGTATAAAAAAAGAAACACTTCATAACATGAATGCATCAGAGCATTCATCTGACAGTAGATCACCCTCAACATGCCTACTAATTTTTAATTCCCCTATGGCTTTCATATCAGGTGTGTGTGCTGCATTGATCTCCCGACTGTCACAGCTCTGTTTCTCCTTAAATTTTACTCAAATTTTGAGCTTTTATAGCAACTTTAGGAAGAGCCATTGATTTTTGGGTTGCATTGACTAAAGATGTAACCCCCAGACCCAACCTGTAGTTGAGTTTTGTCTTTTTTATGTGGTTTTACAGTCTTTAGGACATTGTTTTAAATATACATTAACAAAGTGTAAATGAAAGGGATCAGGGGGAGCTGGACAAGACAGGTCATTGAGAATACTTGGTGTGAAAATGAAAATCTGTAGGTTACACTTTGTTGTAAGAAATAAAAAAACAATGGCAACTTTTAAAATCTGATTTAAATCCATGAAGCACCTATGCTCAGAGCAAGAAAATGTATGATTCTCTTTTGTTCAAATCTCAAAATGATTATACTTTGATTTTGAAAGTGTGCAGGTAGGTAATATTAAATTGATTTTTGTTGTTAATAAGATGTGAGCTGGTTCTTTTCACAGTCTTAAAGGGCTCATGAGGGTTTTAAATACCACTGAGTTAGCCTAGTTTGCAGCACTTTGGCCTCTTTTGACGTCAGACACCATGACTTATTTATAGTACCTTTGCTTGAAGTGCACACATGCAAAGAAACTACAACTCATTGCAACAATGAAAACAGAATATGAAAGCACTGAAGAGGATGTTATGTACTCAGGCACATTTCCCAGGGTTTTTGCTGACTCAGGTATTCAGACATATTTATCCAAGCAGTGCACAGCATGAGTGAGGAAACGAAGCAGGGCCAGGTAGAAGCTGTTTCTTCTTTTATCATTACTGAAGGAGCTTAAAAAATTAGGCAGTGGTATAAAATTTGCAATAGCAAACCAAAATTGGCTACAGGAAGGTTATAGCTCACAGCTTTTAAAAAAATGATGCAGCGTGCCCCTACTGTAAGCTCATTATTTTCCTATTGAGGGGAAGACGTGTTTCTGATTATTGTTTTGACTCTAATTATGCCCTGCACAACACAAACTTATTCAAACAGCTCGGACTGGGTGATATGGACCAAAGATTGTATTGTTAGTTTCTACAGCTAAATGTCAGTACACAACTTGTACATGAATATATTTTTCTGTAGAGGAATAAAAAGTGGTTGTTACAGTACCACAATTCTGAACTTTGATACGATTCTAAAACCATTTGATGCCTGTTTGATACAATTGCAACTCATGTAGACACCCCAGACATATACTGTTTTGCAAAATTTTATTTTGGATCATCAAGAACTGCAGGCAGACTCCTACACATCACTTCAACCCTTTTACTACCAGCTCAACTGTTTGGCAGAGGTCACCAATAAATTCAGTTATATTTAATGTTTTAAGTCAAAGTCAAAGTTTAATACAACAGAACAAATCAAATCATTGTTTTGCACTGTCAACATTTAAAGGATAAGTTCGGTTTCTACAGCTTTCACATTGTTTATAGAATGAAGTAGAACAATATACTCACCCAGAAGGCTTTCCTGATCCAAACAGTGCTTCCGAAATATTTAGATCCAAAATCAAGCAGCGGAATGATGAAATACTGGTAAAACTCATTAGTTTCACCAATATTTCATCATGGTCCGTTCGGGCTACTCCTCCAAAATAGTCCGGGGTAGCTCCACCCATGTTTTTGTGGCTGTGCTGACCTCTGAACTGAAAACTTTCTTTACGGCTGCCGCATATGCGCAGCACGGCTTCCTTCTTTCGATGAGCTCCTCATCTGTAAACTCTGGCTCGAAACTGTAAGGACACCCATCATATTCAAAGTTCTCCTCCACAACATCATCATCTGATAGATATTCGTCCATTTTGCACAAAACCGGAAGATGAAAGTTGTTGAGTAGCCGGTGGTCGCCCCTGAAACAGTGAGCCGTACTGCGCATATGCGGCAGCCATAAAGAAAGTTTTCAATTCAGATGTCAGCACAGTCAGGAAAACATGGGTGGAGCGACACCGGACTGTCTTGGAGGAGTAGCGTGAGCGGACCATGATGAAATATTGGTGAAACTAATGAGTTTTTGGACAATTAATGCAGTTTTAGGAGCAGCGCTATGCATGCCCCGTGTGCTACCATTATTCGGATGTCCGCCGCTCGATTTTGGATCTAAATATCTCCCGAAGCACTGTTTGGATCAGGAAAGCCTTCTGGGTGAGTATATTGTTCTACTTCATTCTATAAACAATGTGAAAGCTGTAGAAACCGAACTTATCCTTTAAGGGAACAGAGAAAAGTGCAAACAAACCAAAAAACAGATATATTCTTGGTGTGGGATTCAACGGTTTTAATAGCTAACAGCTGGTTACATGATGACATAGAAATGCACAAATATTTGGGACAAAATAAATTACAAAAGGCAGAAATGTTTGTAAGTAAGATAGCAAAAATAATTTAAAATAAATAGATGAGATTGAGTTTGACATGTACAAAAAATGTTTGTGATGAATAAGTGATTAAATTTATATATATATATGGTTAAGTATTTAAAACAGTAATGTTGGTGTGAATAACATTTAGCTTCGAAAACCATACACAAGGAACATACCAGTTATTTTGGTTAGTTTACAGTTTTTTTCTGTATCTTTAAACATTTACAGAAACAAACAATGACTTTGTAACACATTAAATATTTCTGGATTTATTGACCTCTGCCAAAAGCTTGAGCTGGGAGTTAAAGGGTTAATTGTACAAAATTTTTGGGCAAGATTTCTGAATATTGGGACCAGTCAGAAAAATAATGCTAGGACAACAGATTTTGGAAATGATACGTTTGTTTTAGTTTAGTGCAACTTATAAAAATGAGACATTAGAATGATACAGAATCTTTGGTAAAACATTGTGCAGGGAGGTTTGATGTGCCAAAAGGCTAACAATAATAATCTGTGTTTTAATGTTGTTTGACTAAGGAAAATCTGACAAAATGGAACATAAATGTGCATCAAATGTCTCTGATAATATGAGTGAATATCTGAGGGAGGCTTTAAAAAGTTCTGAAAAGTGCAGGGTAGGTCTTGGGTAAGTGTGCATAATATATAAACACTCAAGATTGTTAAGTGTTCACATTGGACTGATAAAGGTTTGTACTCTTTGAAAAGAGGAGCAAATAAGTCTTTTTTTTCATCAAAACTGATCATTCTTGGCCTGGTAGTGAGAGGTTGTTCATTTAAACCTTTAAGAAATAGATGTTAGTTCCTCATATGCTTCTCTTATTAGTTCACCAAAGTTTTAATGAGAAGTAGCAACAGATGTGGCAAAAGACATTTGGAAGATTACTTCTATCAAAAACAAGGGAGGGCAAGGATGAAACCTCGGGGTATCCCATACAGTTACTTGGCTGTAATATCTCAGTTATTGTTCCTTGAATCAAATCAAGTCATTAAAATAATGGCTTCCCACTCTGATTTAGCATTTTAAATAGATTATCCTTATCTTTTATTTTGTATTTGGCCAAAGTTATATTTTTCATGTCCAGTTGATCTTACACCTGGCCAAATTGAGTCAACAGAAATGTGTATTGCTGTTTTGATGCTAAATAAACATGGTATCTCAATATAAACGTTCTGTTATCACAAACCTCTGTCAATGTATTTCTGGCCTTCTTAGCTTAGTTTAAAAATTTGTGGTTCCACATTCAAAACACAACCAATATGTACTTCCTTCCTCATTGCGCTATGACCAACTTCCCCAAAGATTTCATCCAAATCTGTAGGGAGTGTTGTGAGTCATCTTGCTCACAGTCATACCAACCAACAAACCATAGCTTTTCTCTGAAAGAGCAGTGTTTTTTAAGGCACACAAAAGCTGTAACAGTTTTTACCTCTTTGCTCACTATGCTTAGTCACAATGCTTGTGAATGCCTCTCTGGGCAGCTTCAAATAAAGATGGACGCAGGCAGGGAGACAGGTGTAGGTGAGTGATGCTGCCCTCCGTTTGCCAAATGTAGTTTTGAGGATATTAGGAAATGTTCTGACTGATAATGGAGACGGCAAAAAAGAGTCCTTTACATAAATGGCTGGGTGACGATCAACTTTAAGCACCAACTGTGCATTTTTGAGCAAAGTACATTTTTTAAATCTGTATTTAACATTATTGAACCAGGAGCATTCCCATTGGAATACTTAGGTCCCTTTTACAAGGGAGTCCTGGCTAAGACCGCAGCAAAGGAGTTTCACACAGAACAAGGATGATAAAATTAAGGAATTCAAAATAAACAAATCAGCATACACTAGTCAAATGATCCCTGAGACCACTTTTTTTTGCTAACTTTATTGCCGTGAGTGTGTGGACACAGATCCTTACATGCACCCCTTTCACTTTTCTCTAAAGACGTTTTTGGTGCAGCTACGTCATCAGCAACACACACCTGTGTGATCAGCCCCATACCCTACAACTTACATGAAAATGTCCTAACATATATGTTTTTGATGATTTTATTTTGTTTCTCCTCAAAAAGGTACTGTTGGTCACCTTCCATGTGGTTTAGTGGGTTTTCTGGATTTTAAGCCAAATAAAAGTCTAAATTATGACACTACCTTATTACCTGGAAAGTAACCCTACCTTTTGGCATGATAATGACAACATCTTTAAAGTGAATCCATATCCCAACCCTGGTGACACCCTCTGGTTCTTCTACCCACCCTCTTAAAGAACTTTTTACCATGAAGCTATCAAATCTGGCAGCCTTGTACGATATTCCGTCTTGTTTTAATCAATAACTCAACATCATTTAAGGAACAGACAGACAGTACAAACATGGTAAGTAGATTTCCGATCAAGAGGCTAGACAGATACGTGGCCGTTGTGGGTAATTTTCAAGATCCTTGCTGTGTCCCAAAGAGGAGATGAGAAAGAGAGTGGTTCCATGACATTTTCAAGGTCTCACATTCATCATTGATTCCAGCTAACATTGTTCAGATGATGCTATTTATAACACAAGTTCAACCCATTTTTCAATATCAGGTACCTCTGTACTCTTTCATAACCAGGATATTCTGTCTCTATGCCGACGTACCGTTCAGCAGTAGAAGTGCTCTTTTATGGGTACTGTGTGCTCTTCGCACTTTGACCAGGAAACATTATCTTTCACACACTATGTAATATTATTATATATCATATTTTGTTTTTTGTTCGATTAACTCTTCTCCCTCTGGGTCATATGTTCTCTGGGAAAATCTCCAGCTGGCTTCTGTTTTCGTGTTCTGTTGCTGAATCATAAATATAGTATGATGGGACAATATGTGACTTTTGCCCAAAGCTGCCATACCCACAGGCATCCATGTGTCTTGATCTGTTGACAGGAGCAACTCAGTCGCCAAGGAGACGAGTCCATGCTTCAGAAAGCTCTGGAGGAGAGCAAACGTGAGATGGAAACTAAAGGCGGGGTATGAAATATTGGGGTATGGAATATCTCAATGGGGGTGGTGAAATAAAAGTAAAGATAACAGTGAACATAGTACTTTGTATTATGATTTGAAGTAAAGCAAACATATTATGTTGGATAAACCATTTTAACATGTAATTGTTCGCAAGTGTGAAGTGTTTCCCTGAGCTGACATATGTGTGTGTCCTTGTTCATTTGTCAGACGGCCTTCATGGACCTGGTAGATGTTTTTGCTGTGCCCTCAGAGCCGCCTCCTGTTGACCACCGGTGGAATAATGCCCCTCATCAGGCAGCTGCCCGGGTGGGGGGAACAGACCCCTGGGACTCCTTAGGTAAGACTCAACTTTGGCTACAAAGCAGGATGTTTACTCTTAGAGCACAGACACATTTGTGGCTCTATAAATAGCCCCTTTCACACATGCAACCCTGATATTATCAGGATAATGTCTGAGCAGCCAGCCCAGTAAATTCCATTACGTGGTTTTTCACACTTGCTCCTCTCAGCAGGACAAGCATGCAGACATGCGCAGAAGTCAGTGTTCTTATATGATAGCGAATGATGCAGCAGAGCTATGATATGATCACAACTAATGTCCTGTCTTCATTTATACATGTCAATAAGTTTATCAACTGCAAAAGAGTTGCAAGAAGCATTGTAGAACTCAGAAGTGAACATAAAGCAATCACCGTCAATCATCATCAAGAGAATACGCCTGTCAGGTAAATGGTAGTGTTGAAGATTAATGGTAGAATATCAAGTATTTATATATTTTGATTCAAGCATTATTACTATTGCTATTATCATTTTTTTGATAATTCATTATTATAACTGAATATCTGTCTATGTATATACATAATTGTATGAAATAATTTAATATTTATTATTTTTATTCAGTAAAATTTATTTTGTTCATTCATTAAACCTCTTGCTATCAGCCTTTAAAGCTTTTGTTGTTCTTCTTATTATTGCATATGTATTTTTTTTTTTACAAATATTAATGCTATACTGTGTATTGTTGCATTTTTCTTTGTCAACAACATAATTAACAAAATTTTGAAAAAAAAAACAACAGACAAACAAACAGCAGTGCCACTATGGGCACTATGATTACACCAAAGAAAGAAAGCTGCAGTGTTTTAGCTCCGTATCCAACAGCAGCACAAGACGGCTCTTTGTATGTGGAGAGAGCTGGTGGTGATTATTTTTGAGCAGTTATACTTCAAAGCTGCTGATGTGCTGCAGAAACAACACTTTCAAATGTCCAGACACACAGTTGCATATGTTATTCTTCTTACAGTCAAATAAACTTCTCCCACAACAGCAGTTGTTGGCAACCAGCATTTCAAGTCTTCCTTTTCCTGGTTCACTCTGATTACACAGGATGAACATCATCACAGCACCCCTCTTGCCCTCATTGAACCACCCTGATTATTTTATGCTGTGTTCACCCAGACTTTACACAGACAAAAATATTCGGTGGGTGTAAGGTAATTACACAGGTAAAAGTTGAGTGAAAAACCTTTCTGTTTGCATTCACACATAGAGCTCACTGACACTAAGTCCAGATAATTTCAGGGTGTTCTGCAAGTGTGAATGGGATTTAAGACACACATCCTTCGACGTCCATAAAGATTTAGCTGCAATAAAAGCCTTACGTTCTATCCCTATGTCTCTGAAGAGGGAAGCACCAACCCCTCCGGAGTGGATCCTCCCTGGATGGCACCACCTCCTTCCAACAGCCCCCCTCCTCCATGGGAGCCCCCAGCGGACCCTTGGGATGACCCACAGAGCAGTGTCTCCGACCCCAATGCCGCGGGCAGAGTGTGGGCTTTCCCTGCAGACACAGGTCAGTAGTGGCATGATTGCTGTCCATGAAGTTTACAGCCCAGCTAAAGGGAAGTTAGCTTCAGTGTTTGGACAAAATATTTTCTGTGTCTTTCTAGCAGCCTCAGGAGTTGATCCATTCTCAGCCCCTTCAGACGGACCAGCTCCCAGAGGAGCTGCCAGAGAACCCCCTCCCAGAACAGGAAGCCCCTCGGGTAAACAATACATTTCTATGTTTCCATTCCACTGACAGGCCTGAACTGAGGCTTCATGCCTTATCTTTTTTTAGCTTGTCTCTCTGTCTGTCTGTCTGTACTTCCCATTCCTGTGAACACTAAACAAAAGACACTGCTGATGGGAATGTTTTAGATTTTGCCCAAATTTGCAATTGCATTTGGGGTGAAGGTGAATAGAGTGTTTTGTGGTTGAAATTGAATTCACTACAATCCCTAAAAAACCTCCAAAATGCTCGGTTTAGTATAGTGTTCTGTACTGGTTGGTCACTTGTGAAGCTTCTTATCTTTGGATAGCAGAGATGGCTTTGTCATGATAATGTTTTGACTTTGGTTGTAAAAAGTTGGTCATTTTCTCTAGAAAAAAAACTTTTTTATGTTAGGAAAGCACTAAAATAGAAAGAGTGCATGTATATTCTCTTAGGGTTTCTGCAATAATTCACCTTTAGACATGTTTGTTTTGTCCCTTCCCCCGCCAACCACATACTATGTACAGTCTGAGGTCCAAACTTCAACTTTTTTTCAAGTTATCTTTAGTGGTGAATTTGAGTTATTATGTTAAGGTGATGAAAGCAGATGATCAGGTTAGTTATAGTGTTACCATAAAGAAAAAAAATAAAGGACTCAAATGTTTTATTTAATGTTGAATTAAAAACATTCCAACAAAAGTTCAAGGACAACTTGAACAAACATGTCTAAAGATGAGTTACTGCAGAAACCCTATTTCTCATTTCCTGCTGCTTCATGTAAATCAAGCAGCTTGGAGAAAAATATTCCCTTTTTTATTTCACAGGCAGCCACATTGGATTCAAGGAGAAGCTGATAGATTTATGAACCAAACATCAAGATCAGTTTTACCCAGCACTTAGTCTGTTCTTGTGCAAATCATAATTCAGCATTGCTTTGTGGGATTTTTGTGAAATCTATAAGATATTTTTTTAACAAATTACAGTTAGTGGACAATCTCCTCCCTTGTACCTGTTTTTTTAGACAAAGCAAGAACAGTCTGGAGATCACAATATTGAATGGGAGTTTCCTCTGATATAACATCTTTTTATTTTGTAACGATTATTGTACATCCTCTAATACTGTAAGCCTACAGCTGTTTTTCATGAAGGGAAATGTCTTCTTTTAAATAATTCCGTAGTGTAAAAACACTGTCCATCCACGTCGCAGCCTCAGTGTCCTATGTGGGAAATGTCAAGCTGGGTATTACTGCATCATCTCAGATGTAGACATCAAACTGCTGTGCACCTCTAACACGTTTGACTTTTTCTGCTCTCCAGATGGGGATCTGTTTGATGAGGCCATGGATGGGGGTCAGATGACTGTAAATGGTCGCGGGGCCGACAGTCCTGAGCTCTTCGACCTGACTCGTCTTGGAGAGAGCCTCAATGCTCCCAGCCCTCGTACCTGCCAGACTCCTGAGGCCTTTCTGGGCCCTGCAGCGGCTTCTTTGGTGAATCTGGACAGCTTGATCCCAGCAAATCCTCCAGCCAAGAACAAGAACCCCTTCCTTTCAGGTATCTGTTGTGTTACTGGTAATATATGTAACCTATTACTTTGTCCAGTTCTTGCTGTCTATGTCTCTCTACATTCAGCAGAGCAGAAAAGCTCTTTTATTAGATTAATCTGTGTAATTAATAAGCCCTTGTGTGTACCTACACTTCCTTCAGTATTTTTTCAAAGTCACTTCTCTTAGTTTTACTTGAGTTATTTCTGTGGTAAGTATTGTTACATTCATTCATTCATTTCCTTGATTTGTTTCGGAGGGACACTGCACATTAATAAACATTTCATAAAAATGTAAATGCACCCAAGTTAGCCAAAAGGCTAGTTTACATCGGCTGTCCCCCCTGCCATTTAACAAAGCATCTGAATTCTGGGAAGAAATTGAATATAAAAAACTAAATGGACTGAAATGTGTCTTGTCACAATATCACATTTTTGACTTTGACTAATTAAGTGCTGTTTGATTTACCTGGACACTGAAACATTACTTACTCCACTCTCAATACCTGATGGAGCAGACACAGGAAGCCCACAGGGATTGGTCACATTTTGGAAGTGACATATTATAAACAGCAATAAGAGTGAAAATACATTTACAATTAAAATGTAGTCAGTCCAAATGTAACTCTATAAATTGCCAATATTAATAGTTATAATTGTCATTCAGCATATTTGGTCAAGTATATTATGTTTTTGCAAAACTATGTCTCACAGAGTGAAACCAGCAAAATACATGTCAGCTGATACTTTTAATATTATTTCACGTACACAAGGTCAAATGACGAGTCCATTGCTTTGTATTTAAGTTACTGTTTGATATAAATGATATCATACACTGTATTATGATTCTGAAACAAATAGCTGTTTCACCCATCATCCCTTTAGTTGTTTTTTTTTCTTTGTCACTTTGCTTTGACCTAAGTAGATCCGTGACGAATTATTTTTACTCCTCTCAAATAAAAAAATCCTCAAACTACCTGTACTTTTACCCCAGCTATCTTTTATACTCTTTACCCCTGACATTAAGTACATCTTACATTTTTTTTTGTCTGTCCGTGAACAAAATAACTCAAAAAGTCATGGATGGATTTGGATGAAATTTTCAGGAAATGTTCAGCATGGGAAAAGAAAGAACTGATTTGGTGTTGATCGGGATCAGCGTCTGGCCGCCATGGCGAAAAATGTGATTTCTGTGAATAACTACTGAACTAAAATAGATATCATTATGAATCCAGTTGCTAATGGTCTGTTTTCATGGTCAAGGAATCTAAATATTTACATGAAATAAAGGTAGGAGTAATATTTATGGTAAAAATGATAATATGGCTGAGGACTGTGGCGCTGGCGGAGGCCTGCGCTCTCCGAGTGCTTTCTAGTTTTCAGTATTGTAGCTGCTTTTTCTCGACATCTCTGTCGAAAAAATATTAAAGGGGGTCAGATTATATTAATTTAAAAAATGATACTAGCTGTTGGATTGATAAAATTTCTGTAAAGCAAATCTAATAGTTCTTTTTTCTGTCCAGCTGCCCTGAATGCTCCTTCACCCAACAATCCATTCCAGTCTGAGCAGCCTAAACTGAGTCTGAATCAGCTGGGTGCCGGCCCCTCCTCTGTGGCTCCCAGCACGTCCTCTCTTCCATACAGTGCCTCCCTGCCTCTGCCTATGAGCCACCAGCCTGCCAGCCTCCCTTCCTCCATCACCCACCCCACTCAGCCTGGGCTGGAGCTGCCGGGGAACCTCCCTGAACCCTTGTTGCCCTTCTCCTCAGCCAGCGCTGAGGGACCACTTGCTGCACAGAACAGTCAGAACCCTTTCTTATGAGGGCCGAGGAAACTGGGGTTTATTTTAGAGTAAATGGGAATGCCTTCAGTTTATGCTCTTGAAATGTAACTCTAACTGGAGGTTGGACTGCAGAGCCGAGGACCTTTGTGAAAGCCCTGTTCTTAGTTTTTATAATGTGTTATAACACAGTAACCTTGGCATTGATTCAAGTTCTTCACTGCAGCATTCGTTCTTGCTCCTGATGTCATGAGTGCAGTTATATGATATAAAAGGGATGACAGTATTGAGTTTCCACCAAGAAGTCTGAATCAGTTTGGTAAGGTACAGTTTGCAGTTATTTGCAATTTCACTGTTTCAAGCTGGGAAAAGTATTTTAACAAGCATTACATGCCATCCTACATTTCTGACACTCTCTCAGTACTCGTGTTACCTTTTGGCTGGAATCTTTCATGTTATTCTGGACCCATGGATTTTTACTTCATGGAGGTTAGGGCTGATACAGCTGATGACCTCCATAGAGTAGTCTGAGGACCTGCTGCGTTGACCTGCTGATCTTGGCAGCAGCTGAATGTACTCAAAAGCCCCCCAACAGTAACCGAGTAGCTGATGTCAACTATGCCTCATTTAACGTCTACAGTCTATCAGACGGACAAACCTGCACCCATCTGAACTGACCTGCAGCCTTTTCTCATCTTTCTTGTTACAGCTGTTTCCAAAAGACAGGAAAAGATCAGTTCTGACGTTTCCATGATTTCCTGTCCATTTCTTCCTCTCTGAGTTTGTAGGTAGGCTCCACTGTGTGGTGCTGATATGATGTCATGTAGGTGAAGCATCTATCACCATCCTCCTACACCAAGGTGAGCCCGCCAACATAATAACAGTCCATCGATGAACACAATTGTAGATGAGCACTATCTGAAACTTTTCAGTCATCACCCCATAAACCACATCATTTCTTCTAAAGCCATTGTAGATCGGAAGTTAAGGCCACTCATAGCAAAGCAGAATTACAGATGCGTCGATATATTTTGGAGAAAATTTGCAGTCATTAAACCAAACTCAGAAATTCATCAGTGTACAATGTTTCTATCTATGAAAAAACAGCTATTGTTTGAGAGTTTAAATTCTTAGTTTTAGACAATAATATACTTGACTGAATAAAAAGTAAGTTCTTAAAGACATGCCATCTCATTTCTGACCTTTTTTGGCTGGAATCTTTCATGTTATTCTGGACCCATGGATTTTTTACTTCATGGAGGTTAGGCTGATACAGCTGATGACCTCCATAGAGTAGTCTGGGCTATCTGCTGACCTGCTGATCTTGGCAGCAGCTGAATGTACTCAAAAGCCCTCAACAGTAACCGAGTAGCTGATGTCAGCTATGCCTCATTTAACGCGTCTACAGTCTATCAGACGGACAAACCTGCACCCATCTGAACTGACCTGCAGCCTTTTCTCATCTTTCTTGTTACAGCTGTTTCCAAAAGACAGGAAAAGATCAGTTCTGACGTTTCCATGATTTCCTGTCCATTTCTTCCTCTCTGAGTTTGTAGGTAGGCTCCACTGTGTGGTGCTGATATGATGTCATGTAGGTGAAGCATCTCTCACCATCCTCCTACACCAAGGTGAGGTGGCCAAGCATAACATAATCGATGAACAGTCCATCGATGAACACAATTTTAGATGAGCACTATCTGAAACTTTTTAAGTCAATTCCATAAACCACATCATTTCTTCTAAAGCCATTGTAGATCGGAAGTTAAGGCCACTCATAGCAAAGCAGAATTACAGATGCGTCGATATATTTTGGAGAAAATTTGCAGTCATTAAACCAAACTCAGAAATTCATCAGTGTACAATGTTTCTATCTATGAAAAAACAGCTATTGTTTGAGAGTTTAAATTCTTAGTTTTAGACAATAATATACTTGACTGAATAAAAAGTAAGTTCTTAAAGACCAAAGATGTTACCTTGTCTAAATCAATGTGTTACTTTCCTCTGAAAAAGCCCCAAATTATGACAATGCCTCTCCAAAGTCTGGAGGCTAATGATCCTGCAGTGATGGAGGGAGAAAAGCAGGTTTACATTCAGGCCAGTTCAAAAGTAGAACTGAGCAGGGCTTTGACACAGAAGCAGACAGCTTCATCTAGAATGGATTTCTTCCACACTTAAACTCCATGTTTGGTTTCTTGTAAATTAACAACTTTTTAAAGCAGTTTTCAATTTTTCATCTCGCAGTAATGTATTGAGCAATGATGCTGTTCTGAGCATCTCTGGTCTGAGTGCTTAAATAACAGATTCTTCAGCAGAGAGCACCATTTGGAGATGTTTTAAAACATCCTGATAATTAACCCTTAAATGCACAATCTTTTGTGTGTAGGTCAAAAATGTCCAGATCGTCATAGTCCAACTGTTTAGTAGTTTTGTCATTTAGTGAGCTGTGTTCTCTTACATTCTGTTGGTTTTGTTTACCTTTTAATATTTTAAAGTAACTTTCTTCTTTCCTTTTCCTTCTTTTAAAAATAAACAAATCTACAAACTTTTGCTCAAATGACAGTAATAGAATTATAGAATATAACAATTCCACCATTTTGTGAACATACTGTTTATCTACACGGCATTTTCAAAATAACATTTATTGAATTCCACCATTGTTGTGGATATTTTTTTAAATTTTTAAAAGCTCTAACATTTTGATTTTTTTTACATACATTTATTTACGTTTTTCTTTAATTTATGGCTGCTATGTCAAAAAAGAAAAGATAATAAACTTGATAATTTTTAGACTGCTTTCTTTGTATTATTTTAAGAGCGGCTCGTTTATGCTTTTCTCCTGCTGCTCCAGTGTAAATGTTCAGAACTTATCCACAAATATTTTAGCCATAACATTTACATGGAATTCTTGCAATTGTAAATAAGGGAAATACTTAAGTTATTAAAACCATTATAACTTTCCACAAAAGTTATTTTGAGACACAAAATAAATTTAACTGTTATTGTTAATCTAATGCTTGAGTCAGCTCATTGAAAAAATACCATGGTTTGAACAGTGTGATGGCAAAGGTTTAAAAGCAACACTTTAAAATAATGTCAGAAATGACTTTTGAAAATGATGAAAGCACCCGTCAAACTCCTCTGTTCCACATTCTGCTTGCTTACTGGCATATTTTATGATATTTGAGGAAACTCTATTAGACCTACGTAGCTTTAAAATTGCATTTAAGTTGCAGATGTGTGTACTTGTAATTCATCACACGGTGGACCGTTGTTAAGTTTCTGAGTCCTTGAAAGTGAGTTTACTGTTTGCTGTGGAAACAAAAGTAAGATCCGGGTTTCCTGGACCAAACCAGACCTCTTGGTGGAAACAGACTATTTTGTATCAGAGCTATGTCACTATTTTCAAAACACTTCTTTGGGCCGTGGCACAATGTGAATCGACATCCTCTATGATCTCACACTAAAGCACAGTTTAATAAAACTTGTCACTTGCTCGCAGAAACAATGGCACCACCTTTTAACTTTTCACCAACTCTATTACTCATCCAGCTGTTTTTGATCGGCTTAGCTGGCCTCTGCTGCTGACATGCTGCTTCAAGACGGAGGAAGAAGATCTCTGATCAGACACAAGAATGAAAACCTGTCCAGTTCTTGAATGTTGCCACATCACCACGATGGACTTTTTCAGGCTCCTTTTGTACCAGATCTAAAGAGGAAGGTCATGAATGATTGAACCAAAATAAACTGAGGTCAGGGGAAGGAAATTGTAGTTTGGGGTGACTGTGCTTCTGAATTCACAATAATCAAGGCATTAGAAATGTATGAATAATGAGTTTAATTCATCGCTTGTGAACCACTGACTCATCAGATATAAGGGTTAATAAAACCAGTGCTTGAATCTTCAGTCGGTTTGTATTTTCTCATTCACTGTGATCTTAATACCGTTTAAATGAAGTCATCAGCAGCTCCTGCACACGCCCAGTCACTCTTACAGCTTCTATGTGCACTTACTGCCCCCTTCTGGTCATCAATCAGTACTACCATTCCACACAGGCCTCAGAAAACTGTTGTAAACGCAGCTTTTTGCTTTTTTAAGTCTTTTTTTGTTTTTTCATGGGCAAAAAAACAAGCAGAAATACAATAAAATAATACACTCATTCTAAACTCCCATGTTGTGTGCATCAAAAAATATCATCATTGTGACAAAGTTCCTTTTATATTAAGTCCAAAGAAAAACAATCATGCCTGCGAGCATTTTTCTGTTTTAAGCCTGAAGATTATGGCCCACAGCCCATGTACACAGAAATGAAATAGCTCCATAGATTCATCAGTATATAACACAAGACAACACCTTTTAGCTGAGCTAACTGAGCCCTGAGTAAGTGCTAAAAGAAAACACTTTTAGTTGTGGTCAACATTTTGTATAATATTTATTTATTTAATGTTAACGCAACCAGAAAATGAATACCCAACAGGATATGATATCTCTGAATTTCCTGGCCAAGACAGTAAACAAGGTTGTTTCAACATCACACAGTTGAAATGAAACCAAAAAAAAAAAGATAAATGCAACAAGGAGTATTTGTTAAGATCCAAATTCTGTCAATGACAGCATCTGCAGCCACATCTTTGCTTCTAAATCATTCTACATCCTCTTAAACTGCCCAACAAACAGGCGTGCAGAGTTTTGGGTCTTTTTGTTCTCCACTGAAATAAGACCTTTTTTGATTTTTGAAATATTCTAATGTCTAAAGAATCAAGATTTTTTATTTCCATGGGACCTTGGAGGTTAAAATCGATGTAAATACATACTTTATGAATCTAGAAAAGGGCAAAACAATGCTGGACAAACTTTTTGCCAATAGGGCCACATGTATGTCATTCTCACAGTCAGACTGTCTGAACATGCTGTATGCATAACTCTATTTAAAAGCAAGAAGTGATGTTTGAAAGGGCTTAATTAAAACTAATGCACATATTAACATGGCATCCCTGACCATTGGTGCAGTGACAGTAGAAGGTGGTAGTCAGTTTCAGCGTCTAACTCCAGATTCACATCTAGATGTATCCTTGGGCAAGACACTTGCCTCCAAACTGCTCTCATTGTTGTGTCAGTGGGGCGTACATGAGTACATACTGGATATCATTAGTTAATATTGATTGAATATTTAAATTAAGGTTGTTGGTACTTTGTTCTGCTCCTTAAGTCTTATGCTCTGGGCTTACAGATGTGGCCTCAGTAGTCGAGAGTTTTAGAAATCATCTGTGCCTGTAGTGGAGTAATGCACAGTGCATGTAGGGGCATGGCAACAACACCCTATCAGTAAGCGGTGTGACTGAGCAATGGCACAGATGTTCTTACTTATACTGTAATGAAATCTGTTCTTTTAAATCAAGATTATGCAAGAATTTAGATTCCCAATCTATGTTTAAAATCCTGTGAAGGGCTGACCTTCAGTTTGTAAATTACACATTAATTCATATTCACTCCCATAAATTCCCCTGAATTCCCATTGATTCCCATGGAAAGTTTTCAGCTTGGAAAATTCTTGGAATTTCGTAGCCCTACTTTACATCGACTATTCTATCATCCATGAGTTCATGTGATGCAGCCTGAAGTGTGTGGATCCTAGAGTGGTCAGATGACGATTAAGCACACACACCCACATTTGTATGTATATATATATATATATATATATATGTGTGTATATATATATATATATATATATATATATATATATATATATATATATATATATATATATACATACACACACACACACACAATCATGTTTCTTTGCACCCCAGAAACAAGAGGACGATCCACAAATCCATGTTATGACTTTAGTCCAGCCAGTCATCCATTTAACTGCTTCTGAAGCTTTATTAGTAAGTGATTCACATATCAGGTTATTACATAAAGCAGTGATGAGAGTAAGAACACATCTTACATTGACCTTGTAACATTAATTCCACTTTGCCCTGACATAGAAAAGAATATCCGATAAATACTTGCCATGTTTTTTCTTCCCCTTTGACCATTATGTACATTCACATATTTACCATTGCAGAGGATCTAGCAAGAACCAGTTTCTTTGGTATGTTTGACACTTATATTTCAGAATGTTCAACAGTAGGCACATTATTGAAGTCTGAAACGGTCTATACAGTGTCTGAACACTGAGGATGTGACAGAGTCCTGTCAGAGCAGCATCACTTTTCATTTGATATTAATGTTTGATTGTTTACTTCACTGCGACGGACTCCAACCAAGCCAGCACCCCCTGAAGTCCCTGGCCGGTGCGAGCACTGAGTTCGAGTGTTGTGATTGGCTGAGATGCAGATGCAATGATGTCATCCATTCTGAAGAGAGACTTACTCTCCACCAGACTCATGGTGCAGGGCATGTCCCTGGAGAGGGAAACCAAAAAAAAACAGTATTAAAACAAATCAGGTGGCAGCCTAGACTTTAAAGACAGAAGTTTGACTCTGGATTTTACATTTGTTAAAAATAAGACATGACACATTAACAGTGTGGATATGGGCATTCTAGAACCGAGCAATGCACTGGAAAAAATCTCAACTGTAAAACCCTCTCTCTTTTCAAAATACAAATTTAGTGTTTGTTACAACTTATTTAGACATAAACTCTTATAGTTTTAATCTTTCAAGCATATTTCAGATTTTTTGGACCCAAGTCTTTGTTGAATTTGAGTTATTTAACTTAAGCTAGCACTACATGAAAAAAGTGATGTGCAACACTTTGATATTATTAGTAGATATGTGGATACGCAGTGTCGTCTATTCAGATATGCTGAGAGTTTATCAGCAGAAACAGGCTATGTCTTTTTCTGTGTCCCTACACAGACATTATACAACAAAATGACACATCTTTGCCTTTTTGTCAGGAATCCAAACAGCATCTCTGTATTTATTACCTCCGTCAAGGAGGTTATATTTTAACGGGCATGTATTTGTTTGTCTGTTTGTTAGATATGCAACAACTACCACATAGATTTACATGAAAATTTTACCAGAGGTGTGGTTTGGTCCAAGGAAGAAGCAAACTACATTTAGGTGGTGATATGGATGTTTGTCTGGATAAGAGAAATCCAAAATAAAAAGAATCCCATAGGTTAACATTGGGTAGAAATGTAAAAATATCATATCTTTGCCATTTCTTAACAGATTTACTTCCAATTTACAGGATAATATGAGGTCCACACCTCTATCATTAAGGTAAATTTAATCTGGATCTGGTCCAGATTGAAGTCACAAAATACACTGAACTTTATGATGGGTATTCATTGATGACATTCAATAATTAAACAAAATCAAAACATTAAAGTGATGTTTCCAAAACTTGTCGTGCTCATGCAGGATACTATGTATACGCTGCTTTTGTTCTGGATTTTTGCGCTATTCTGGGTCTGGTGATCCAGAATTTTATCTTTTACAGGAGTTGTGGAAAAGCCACTGCCAGAACTGAGCTGCTGGGCGGAGGTCTGCGCTCTCTCAGAGCTTTTCCAGTGTCCTCGTGTTGTTGCCATATTTTAACCAGTATACGTGCACAACTTCAGTGACGTGAATGTGACATCTGCACCAAAACTGTCAAATGAAGTTACAATAAAAATTTAATCTATCATGCCGTGTGTGAACAGAGTGGCACCTTTTGTTGAAGATAATAAGCACCGGGGCGCTGCAAAGGGGCTCAGCAGAGAGAACAGACAACAGCTGGATACAGGAGGACGATATCTGAGCAATATTGGACGAGTCCACCATGAACTGCAAAAATGACAAGAGAAACAAAAAGGTAGTCAAAAAACTCAAAGATTCTGATCCAGTTGCCTTTGTTGATTTACATTAAGCATGTAAACAGAGAGACTTACGATGACAGAGGAGCAGTCTTTAAAGTAACTCGGCCATATAGGGCCCATGCAGCCTCCCAGCTCTCGTAATGTCACCTTCTTCTTCTTGAGTGTCAGGTCTGTCAGGTTTGTCCCTACCTGTGAAGATTCAAAGCAATAAGAGATTAAACGGGTGGTTATTTTATCAAAATTAAGACTGAGAATTATTCTAAACTAGGGATGCATGATAGTGTCTGTACAATATCAGTGTTGGCAGGTAAAGGCCTGAAAAGTTAACTATCAGTATCAGCCCTTATAATTTTCTGGCAGATAATTACAGCAGTACATCAACCAGACAAATACCAACTGTAATAATGTTAACCAAACATACATCAGCTGTAATATCAGCAAAATACATAAATGCTGTTCACCGTCTCATCACTGCATATGTGCATTTAAGAATCAAGAATTTCAGTTTTCAAGAGTTGTTTCCTCCACCAAGGTGATGATGATATTGCAGGGGTCTGTTTTTTTGTTTGTTTGTTAGCAAGATTGTGCATAAACCACAGGATGGATTTGGCTGAAATTTCAGGAGATGTTGGAAATGGCCCAATCTCAAAATGATTAAATTTGGTGGTGATCCAGATCCAACATTTGCAAATGTGCGTGTCAAAGTGTGTCAAATTCTAACAATATCAACATGACTCTGAGTGCTAGGTGTGGGCTTTCAGGTTTAAGGAATCATATTATGATCAATTCCTAACACAAACTGACTATCACATCTAGTACAACAAGTTATTTTTTGTAGAGTGAAAACTTCGTGCTTTTGAAGAGAAAGATCAACGTCTGTAAAAATAAGTCTGAAAATATCTGATATCAGCATAAATCCAATATCGTGCATCCCCATGTAAACCCTGCTATGGCTCACTGTGGGCAGAGTGGACGGAGGTGTTGCCAGTTCACCTAATCCATGCGAGCTGAGGTGTAAATCAACTCTGTCAGGGAAAATAATCAGAGAAACCAGCACTTACATGTACAAAAACAACACAATCAATACTTTAGCAGCAGTATTTCCAAGTATCAGATCAGCCTTGTTCTGTTTAACTTAGTTTCTTTTTTATTAATTATGTTTCACACCATTTTATTTATGTTTCAAAATGCATCTAAAACACGGGGCTATTGATTTAAACTTGCAGAAAAGGTCATGCTAATCTTAGGTAAATGATTTGATCGTCGTCACATTCAGGCAGTCCCGTTCTATCATCCGCGTTAGCTCAGCTTGTGTTAGCCTAACACTTTTCCTCTATTTTGTATCGTTTTTACGACAAATTGTTTAAAATGGCCATCCTGGTAAAAGGATATTTTGCAGACGTTTCAGCAATAGAGTTTTCCCGACTCCAGTTGCTCCTAAAAGCAGACAAACTTCATTGCTGCTCATGTCAATCTTGTTAGCAGACTCATAGCGAAGCAGCATGAAGCCGCTTAGCCTCTTTGGCACCATGACGACGCTCACGTGACCAACTCTCTTTACACTGATTGGATGAAGCAAAGATCTGTCACACCACCTTGATTCTCATTGGTTAAAATAATCCCCCGTGCTGCCATAACGGAAGCAAAACAAGCTGTCCAGACACGTATCTGAACTGGAGCTGTAGCGTGTTGTTTGTCGTACCAGCTGTGAAACTGCAGAAATTGTTTGAATTAACTCAACAAAATGGAGGCTACGCTGAAGAGGGAGTTAGGGACAACAATGCTGAAGGCCGCGGGTCACGCAGGAGGAGGCTGCATCAGTGAGGGCCAGAGTTATGACACTGACACTGGGAGAGTGTTTGTGAAGATAAATCACAAGAGTGAGGTACTTCATATCTTTTGTTATATATTGATGATCATTATAAATATTAGTTTGTGTCTGTTTAATTTGCATGGAAAACCCCTCACAGAAGAAGAATATCTGCTGGGCAGTTTTACTCTCTAAAATCCATTAGCCACTGAACTTTGTGCTCATATTTGCAAAACTCCAAACAAATAAATGTGCATTTCTTGTGCATGGAGACTTCTGTACGTTAAAGCAGCTGTGTTACCCACTACCAAGAGCTGGGAAATAAATTGTTTTTATTGGTGGAAACTTTTAGCTACTCAAGTAAAAGTGAAGTTACTTTGGTATAATTATTTGCTCAAGTCGAAGTAAAACAAACAATTGTTTTATTTATTTTACTTTTTTTGATAACTCTTTCTCATAACTGTTGTCTTGTGCTATGAAAATTATTACCTGAAAATGTCATCAAAATCTGTTCCTAACTTTTTAAGTTCTCTTGCTCACAGATGACATGCCAGCAAACACACAACCTCCTTGGCAGACAAAACAAAATATCATCAATGCTTTGGTGAAGATTTGCGCTGTCGGGGCACTTCTAGCATATCCAAAAAATCATTGATTATTAAAAATTGTGACCTCAAGTTCAATGATTTTTTTTATGTTTGAAATTGTCCAAGTTTCAGATTAATTATTTTAAAATGTTTGAAAATGGTGTCATAGGCTGTGTCAAACAATTGCAAGTGTTGATTTTAGAGAAAAGGATGTAAGCTTACATGAATAGACTGATATAATGTGACATTTGTTTAGGAGAATATTTTGCATAAATATAAATCAGGTGTACCTTAAGACATAGGATTTATTTAAGCTGTGATTTTGGTAAAACAATTGTGTAAATCACATCACTAGAACACTAAGCAACAGTTTATAAACTCTACATGTTGGTAGATTATCAATGTTTTCACATTATTGAACAATGTTACTGCACATTGTCATGATTTCACCTCCACCATTGAGATTATGTTTTTGCCAGGGTCTGTCTATTTGTTTGCTTGTCTGTTATCAAGATTACTCAACAACTACTGGATGGATTTACATGAAATTTTACCAGAGTTGTGGTTTGGTCCAAGGAAGAAGCCATGACATTCTGGTGCTGATCTGATCCAGACTGACGTCACAATATAAAATTTACATTTTGGGAATTGTTATTTATTTGCAAACTGCTTCCCAGCTTCCCTTTCAATGCCAAGTTCTCCACGATGCTCTGTCTGCTTTCTCACAGAACGCTAAACGTTCAGTCAACAAGTTACAGGAGCCACTACCAACTAGGTCACTCTATTGGATGATATTTCTGTCAACAATAATCACACTTCTTTCAGATTGATAATAATTTTTGTGCACAATGTGCGTAGAAAATTAATATAGGACAATAATGTTGGGTGGAAATCCCAACTTATGGTTGGAGCTGAGCTGCTTGGCAGAGGTCTGTGCTCTCAGAGTGTTTTCCCAGTTTTCATATTGTGCAAGAATAATTAGCCTTATATCAGGAGAATGTACAAATTTACCATATTGCTAAACTCCGCCTTCACTCAATGACTACATGTAATATCAGTCTAGTATAATTTGTTCGAGAACCAATATGAATTTTTCTTGTGTCACATCTGCATGTAGCACAAAAATACTTTCACAGTGAGAGGAATGGGTTAATACTGATACAAAAGAGGCTGTGTTATTAATTAAAATATATGTACATACTGCTGTGTATATACGCTAATTGAACTGGGAGATATCAGATATCCTCAAATAAATCCAATACTGAACATCCGTTGGTCAAAAATGTGTGATGAAAAAAAATCTGTAATAAATAAATAATACGTTCTGAAAATGATAGTTTCCTGTTTAGTTTATAAGGATTTTTAAATTTTGGAATTTATATATTTTTTAATGAAAATGAATTCACTTAAAGTATTTATAGTATAAGCTAATTAGTTGTATAGTTGTAATAATGACCAGCCTTCCACTAACCCATATTTTTTTTTTCCAGGCCAAACAGATGTTTGATGGAGAAATGGCCAGTCTGGAGGCCATTTTAAAGACTGAAACTGTGAGAGTACCCAAGCCTATGAAAGTCATTGAGCTGGACACAAAGGGATGTGTGTTTGTGATGGAGCATCTCGACATGAGAGGACTAAGCAAGTAAGAATTGTGTTTAGTCTATCTTAGAAGAGATCCCTCTGTTAATATAAAGAAGACTATTAATTTCAATATACCTTACATCCTCATCCACTGTGAAGGCACTCAAAGCTCCTTGGAGAACAGTTAGCAGATCTGCATGTTCACAACAAGAAACAGCTGGAGAAATTAAACAAAGAGCAGCAGACAGTAGGTAATTTACAATAATGTTTATCTTAACCTCACATTAGTGCATGCAAAGTAGACGGTGCATGGGACTTCTCTCATTTTCCTCCATAACTCCACTAAATTTCAGATTACATCCAAATGTCAAGCTCAAGTTCAATGCTGACTTATGAAACTTTGTATGTTGTTCAGGAAAAGGAGCTGGACAATCTGAAGTGGTTGCTGTCGAAAAATTTGGCTTTGACGTCACGACATGCTGTGGATACATCCCACAGGTAAGAAAACAAAAGTTGTGTTCAATGTATCTGACCCTTTTTAACAAAATATAGGCTGGGGTAACTATCAATACAGCAAATATTGTCGATATCTGAACAGTAAATTAATGAGTTTATTTAATAATGTAGGTTCCAGGCATCTTCATCTAAATGTGGATTTAGCATTTGATCCATTTCATTATATTAAAGAGCCTTTTTGATTGCCGTTTTGACTTTTAATTTTAACAAATGGGTAGTTTATTTTAATGTGATTTATCATGTACATGTATACTCACTGTGTGCAGCTTATAAAGGGTGTCTGGCATTTAACCCAAGTGAATCCGACATAGATTGAGATATATTGTCTGCAGCATGTCACCATTCAGTTATGACACATCTCAATATGTTTTTGATCAAAATTTCCCAGCTGTATGATTGGCACTTCCTGGCAACATTGCAGTATCATCTTCTGTGTTTGCTTTATGGCTTTAAGTCCCTAATAAAAAGCCCAGTAAAAAGATGTTTCAGCTTTATTGTTGTTTCCCTTTACTTTCACAGGCAAACGAGTGGGAGGACAACTGGGTGACATTTTTCTCCAGACAGAGACTACAGCTGCAGCTCGACCTGGTGGAGAAATCTTATGGAGACCGAGAGGCCAGAGAGCTATGGTCAAAGCTACAGGTTTAGTCTCCCCTCATTCTTAACAGGAACATAGTATAAAAAAAAATCTAGTTAGTTCTTGTGAAAAATACTTCCCTTTTTCTACCGGCATTTTCTCTTATTTTCACAGTTAAAGCTGCCTGAGTTTTTCACTGGTGTAGAGATCATCCCAGCCCTTCTTCATGGGGACTTATGGGGCGGCAACGTGGCAGAATGTGCAGACGGCCCAGTCATCTTTGACCCAGCCTCCTTCTATGGACATTCTGAGTTTGAGCTGAGTATTTCAGGGATGTTTGGAGGCTTCAACAGCTCCTTTTACTCTGCCTACCATGAAAAGATTCCCAAAGCACCAGGTTTTGATAAGAGGAACCAGCTCTATCAACTCTTCCACTATCTGAATCACTGGAACCACTTCGGCGGTGGCTACAGGGGGTCTTCAGTCAAGATTATGAAGAATTTGTTGAAATAATTGCACATTGATTAGCTTGAGGAAAAGCCTCAAAGTCTTATGTCCACCAAGTGTTTTACAGTAAGTAAAATGCATTATGACTAATATTAACTTTGACACAATACCTAAAAAAGACCCAGTCTATTTTCCTCATGGTGCAAAATGTATCCTGTCATGTAGAGAACACAAAGCATGCAGAAACACAGATGAAGAACTAACTATAAAAATCCTGTTCTGCCTGCTTACTCAGAGTCGTCTTGCTCCACCATGTTACAATTTTGGGTAAATTTCATAAATAGTTTGATCATGAATTAAAAAAACCAAACTGTTAATGGTGAACTTCTTCATCACTGCAAGATTGTAGTCAGTATTCTTAAAAAAACTTTACTGATTTGAAATCCTTTAATTCACAGTACAAGGATGTGTTAATTCTATCAACAAAAACTATGACCAAAAAGATGTGTTTTGAAGACCTTTATCACATGATTGACCTGATGGTGAACTGAATATTTATCTCTGATGATAAGAATGTCTTACATAACTTGGTTAAAGCGGTCCAAGGAAATTCTCTTTTTGAGACCAATGTTAATTTGGACATCGTCCCAGATTTAAAATTAACCAGACAAATCAATGTAAACTTAAAATAATATTAAATTAGTGCTTTTATAAAATAAAGATTGTTGTAATAAACAATGCATGTAAGTTAAATTAACTTTTTTTTCTCTAGGCATTACATTATCTGCATTAATCCAAATAACAAATGGAAAAAACTCAATCAACCAGCATGATGCAAATTTCTGGATAGGCCCACAGTCATATGTCTTCCTCACATCATTCTGTAAAATGTTAACATCATGTTTTCAAGTGTTGTTAGTAGGAAAAGACCATTTAAGCAATAAACTAAAATAAATGTCTGCGTTTGCAGGGGAGGTCGACCAATGCTGCCCATTCTCCAAATAATTTTAAAGGGGAAATCTAAGGGGAAAAACGACAAATCCTGTAACTGTTTTAACAAACAACACCAAATGTATTAATATTTTCAGGTAGAAGTGATCCTAGAGCACAGCCCTCCATCATAAATGTCTGACATATTTAGCCAAGTTATCAGTGAAAAAGTGGGAAATGACTTATTTTTCATAAAAATCTATTCATAACTTTTGAAGTCGTTTTGCTAAGAGTCAAATATACAAACAAAAAAATTCCAGGAAAAACATTACTGCCTTGGTGGAAGTAATTAAGAGTATTAATAAAGGTTTTAATACTGATTAAGATAATTAAAGTACTATTATTGCATTTAAGAGTGCTAACATGTCTTTATATTTTAAATTCTGCCTTATGAAGCCAGTTCAAAGAATGTTATCTTAACTCAGAATAGTAACAAGAACATGACCCTACTTTCATTGGCTTTTATTAGCCCTACAATGTTTTGTCTTTGTTTACTTAACCTATTGTAGCATTTTAAAGAGAAAATGAATAAAATGTGACTAAAACTAGGAAGCACTTTCCTCATAAGACTAACACTAAAACGAATTGCTATCAAAATGTACAGAGGTGCATAAGATGTCTTATTTTATCCAGTGAATGCCAAGTATTACGAATCTCATGTTTTGATGTCATACTAACTCATACATGAAAAAACTTCAAACATTGCTCAATAGAAATGATAATGATTCCTTGTGATTTGCACTATCCACTGCATCAGAATCAATAAATGAAAAATGTAATGATTGAAAATGTTTATGTTGTTGTCTTGAATCTGAACCTCCCCACCCACCTTTCACATCATTTACTTGTTTACAAGTGGATGCCTCTGTTTGACACACAATTTGGAAGCTAATTAGCTCTAGTACAGGAATGACCTCAGGTCTAAAGTTTATTTCCCATTGTTTACATTTATTGCATCATGCTGCTGTTTATTCAGATTTAGGCTCACACTTTTTGCTTTACATTTTGTATATATATTGGCAAATATGAACAGTTCTTGAAAATGATTAACCCAATTCAAGATTTTTGTAAAGTACAAAAAGTTCAACATTGCATGGCATTTAGACATTTTGATTTAGCCTTGAAGATGATGTTAAAAAATACACTGACAACAACAAATAGAGTTTAAAATTAAATTAAAAAACCTGCACTGCTTATCCCAGTGGAGGTTGCAGGAGGGCTAAAGCTCAAGCCAGCTCACTGTAGAAGGAGGCAAGGTACACCATGAACTTGTTATCAGTCATTCTTATGACTGATATGCAGGGCCAGACAACCATTCACTGTCTAGGACCTTACCAGCTGTAATTCTGGTAAGAAATTCTCAATGTTCTACATAAGGGTTAAAATGTTGATTTCTGGCAAAGGTGACTGAAAAAACATTTGATTTCAGCTCTACATTTACAGGTTGTAAGGAGTAGTTATACGGTAAGACTGTGGAAAAATACATTATCTTTTTTTTCTCCTTGACAGAATGCAACAATTATTACAATCATTATGATGAAAAGTCTTTTATTGCAGACTATCTTTCCATAAATCAAACCATGCCTATTTATCTCTTCGCCTTTCTCTCGTCTGCCACCAAGTATGACCCTTCTCCTATTCCGTACCTGGGCGGGGCGCGAGCACGTATGCGGGAACGCCTAACAGGGAAATTGCACATTTTACTTTGATTTTAACTTGAAAATTATTTGTTAGCTACGTGGAGTATCTTCATACGGTATTACATTCAAGTGTAATTGTATGTCGCACCTGTAAGTTTAATAAATAACATTTTTTTTCTCTGTTTTTGCTCCTTTTATGACGAATTTGTGCTAATTCAAGCTAGCTCTCAGACAACTAATGTAACAGTGTTGTAGCATCTTAGCCTAACATTAGCGCCTGCAGCAGAGGCAGGGACAGGGTTGACAGGATGGCTCTATCAGAGGCAGACAGCGGGCATGAGGGAGGAGAAGCTGATGCCATAGTGAAGACCTGTGTACTGGGAGGCTTCAGTGAGAGCCGTGAGACCAGAGCCATCATCTCCAGCCTGCCGCAGATCCATGGAGACTGTCAGCAGAGCGAGTTCTCCAGAGAGAGGTTCCTGGGTAAGAGAGTCTGCCATCAGTCTATGCAGTGCTTTGGGTGATTTGCTGTATCTTGTTTGCTCTTAATTATGTTTATTTCCTCCCACAGTGATTATGAACACATATCAAGAACAACCCAATCTTCTGGACCCACATTTAGGTATGCCAGATTATTACCCAAGTTCATCTAAAATAAAGAATATAATGGAAATTTAATTTACTTGTTACAAATAATCACTATTTGTTTAAACTTCACACCAGAAAGACAGTTCAGTTTATATTATATGCCAGTTTGGGTGTCTGGTAGTATACAGCTGCTACAGAGGTTAAAATTGAAACGGTTTTTACTTAAGAATCACATCTTGTCTTTCTTTTGAACCTAGACAGAGACTTGTTACTGTCACCTTTATGTTTTTTCTTGATTATGGTGATGTTTTGTACATACCTCTCCCTTTCCAAAGCTTACATCCTCTGGATGCTGTTTATCACGGAGCTCTGAAGTTCATCACCACCTTTATATTCTTTACACCTGCTGCTTGTTGTATGCACCTGTAGGAAGGTCCTTTTTTGTTGTCTTAATTGCAATTTGTCTGCAAATTTAGGAATGGCTCACATATGAGTGGCTCACTTGCTACTGTGAATCGATTCTCATTGTCCACTTTAAACAGCAGTACAAAAGATCAGACTCGACCACGAACGTCACATCTTTAGCCTTAACCACCACTGTGAAAGTAGATCAACAAAACAAAGCCTCTGGCTTTGAGTAAAGGAAGATAATACGATGATAGTAGAAGATAATTTAACATAATGTGGTTAGAAACAAAAACAAATAAAAACAAGTCATAACAAGCACACAGAACCATTTAGAGTTGCTGAACAGTTAATCTTATCACTGTAGGCAGAGGCAGGCTAGATATACCCATTTACTCCCAGTGTTTAAGCTTAGCTTACTCACAGTGGCCAAGCCTTGCCCATGTCTTTCTTGTTACTGCATGCATGGTCAAAAGAATAGTGTCACGGACTCTGGAGTAAGGTAAGACACTAAAACAAAAACAAAAGTTGGCATATCCCTTTAAGCATTGACATGTCGATTTCAGGTTTTGTGTCTTCATACTCTCTGACCCTCATCAGTCAAAGGGGTCCAGGACCTTATAATCTTCAGTCCCAGAATCTCACAGTTTCTTTCCCGTTGCTTCAGAGTGGATGCTGAATGCAATACTGGAGTTTGTACGAAACGAGGCATCTCCACCTTCACTGGTCCACCTGGGCTTCAAGTATCTCTACATCATCTGTAAGGTAAGTTAAAATTGGGATGTGAAAACTTTTTTCATTGAGAGCCACATAAAAAGAAAATGTAAAGACAATGAGGCCAAGCCGTCGGTGACCAAGTGGACCGTGAACTTTCCATGGATTGAATCTATCACCATGTGCCAACGTCTTTTTTATTCGATGAAAAGAATGTCTGTCAAACTCCCCTTTGATTAAAATAAAAATTAGATAATGGATTTTTTAAATAAAATCTACACTTGAATTTATGGGTGGGGATCCTGTTAGCACAGCGGGGTAGTCCTTTGCAAAGGAGCGCTGCCCCAAATAAACTTTAGGAGAAACACTGAAATAAAAACATAAAGATGTGTCTCATATAAGTAGTCTAAAATAAATATGCCAATGTGTCCTGGAAAAGCTCCCTAACAGAATTAAATGAAGCCTCAGATTTGCTGTATAGACCCTGTTTTATAGCTGTTTTTTTTTTTTGCTCAATATACACCCATAAATCTGAACCATTTTCCAAATCTCTGTATTTTTCTGTGCAGGTCAGAGGCTACAAAATCTTCATGCAACTTTTTCCACATGAGGTGGCAGATGTCCATCCAGTCCTGGACCTGCTGTCCAGGCAAGACCCCAAAGACAGAGAGGTAAGATTGGTACTTACTCCTCAAAAAGAAAAATAATTACTCCTCCATAATTACACCAGGGGATATTTCTCTCACAGCCTTGCAGACAGGTCTTCCAGTGGTAACTTGAAACTGCATTGTATTTCACGATTTACTCTTTCAGACTTGGGAGACTCGCTATATGTTGCTTTTGTGGCTGTCCATGACCTGCCTGATACCGTTTGACCTGTATCGCCTGGATGGGGATCTGGAGTCAGATGGTAGCAAGGCCAGAGAACCCATCATGGATCGCATCTTATCAATTGCAAAGGTATTAAAGTGACTCTTTTTAATGTAGAGAGATAGCTGTACTTTTGAGTTTCTGCTTCTGCTGTGTTTGGATTTGTTATTTGTTTGCTGCTGATTTCTGAAAGCAAGTGAAAGAACATGTTTGTACCAAGAAGACGAAAGAAGATAATCTAAAAACATATGATTCAAAAATCCACCTGAGGGCTTGGTTTAGTTTTTCAGAACATTAAAAGATGGTATTGGTGACCTGTGTTATTCAGTTTAAGTTATAACATGCTTTCACCCTTTATCCTCCCAGTTTTACCTGCTTGTCGATGACAGTTCCAGGGATGCTGCATCTGTACTAATATCAAAGTAAGTGCCCCATCATTTACAAAAAAAGAACTTTTTCCCACTACAAGTACAGTATCCATAACGATAGCTACAAAACAAGTTTTAATAAGTGGAAGCTTTGGGAAGCTCTTTAAGACCAAGGTGGGATAAGCACCTTAAGTGCAGAATTTTCACCAGTTAAAATAGTATATTTTACATTTCTAAGAAATAAAAATAAGGGTGTGAATAGAAGGGAAAACCGTAAACAAAGAAGTAAAACTTAAAAAAACAGAAAGCATCAGCTTGAGCAAATATGGTTTAATACTTCAACCTCATAGTTTAAGGGCGCTTTATGTTCTTCAAACAATATTGACCAGTCATGACAAACTTGAAGCCCTCTGGCAAAGTTATGTCACTAAAATGGGTCGAGACCCATCGAGGCAGACATTGGCTGTGTTCGAAATGGCGTACTGCCTACTGTCTACTTACCTACTCACTCAGTACGTACTGCATACTGAATACTCAAAGATGATCTAAGTATACTGCGGCTGCCCGAGCATTTACTCAAAGATGCATACTTAAAGGAATACTCTGACGATTTTGGACCCACGCCCTTTCCCTATCATTGTCAAAGTGAGACAAGCTCAAAAATACCTTTTTTGTGTCTCTGCGTCCAGTGGCTGGCTCCCAGCTGTTGGCATCGTAGTAAACTTAGCTCAATGGCTGGACGTCAATAGGAGTCAGAGCCGGACTGACAAAAGTGGACAAAATACTAATTACAGTGGTCCAGGGGATGGCGTATTAGCACGTGAAGTAAATCTGAATGGTAATAAAACAATTTAAAAGATGTGTTTTCTTTTCAACCTGTTAAAATAACGTTTTGATACACACAGACCTGTGCATGCGCAGTGCTCCGCGGAAGGACATACCGGCGTCAGCAGGAGCACCCGGAGGAAGGAGCAGGAGCAAGTTTTGTAAACCAGTGACTTTTTTGGTGAAAGGAAAAACATCATGCCTGTGTCAGTATACTCTCGTTCAACTTCCTCATCCATCGTGGCTCTTGCAGCTGATTCGAGGCTACATAAACATGGTTACGTCCGAGGGTCGCCTTCTTCCGGCTGCTACTGCTGTTCCGCGAAGCACTGCGCATGCGCAGGTCTGTGTGTATCAAAACGTTATTTTAACGGATTGAAAAGAAAACACATCTTTTAAATTGTTTTATAACCATTCGGATTTACTTCACGTGCTAATACGCCATCCCCTGGACCACTGTAAGGAGTATTTTGTCCACTTTTGTCAGTCCGGCTGCTACTGCTGTTCCGCGGAGCACTGCGCATGCGCAGGTCTGTGTGTGTATCAAAATGTTATTTTAACGGATTGAAAAGAAAACACATCTTTTAAATTGTGTTATTACCATTCTGATTTACTTCACGCGCTAATATGCCATCCCCTGGACCACTGTAAGGAGTATTTTGTCCACTTTCGTCAGTCCGGCTCTGACTCCTATTGACGTCCAGCCATTGAGCTAAGCTAACTACGATGCTAACAGCTGGGAGCCAGCCACTGGACGCAGAGACACAAAAAAGGTATTTTTGAGCTTGTCTCACTTTGTCAATGATAGGGAAAGGGCGTGGGTCCAAAATCGTCAGAGTATTCCTTTAATACCCCAGAATGCATTTTGTGCCAGCCGGGAAGCAGCGCCGGGAAAATTAAAATAGTCCGACCACAAGCAACAGAAGGCGACTTCATTCCGGAAAAACTACAAATTCATTCAGTAATAATATATTTTCTAGCGAGATAGTAAGTATTTACATCAGGATTATGAGCCCAGTTGTTTGAAATAGCGACTATTTTTAATTTGTCTCGCCGTTTTCGGAGACCGAAGCATCCACTTGGTGGGTGTTTCCGTCTACGTACCGTAAACACCGGGCAGCAGCAGCCCCCCCTTCAAGTTTCCAAGTTATTGCGAAGTGTTTTCATTATCAACAGCTGCATGACACAAACTGAGTGGCAGTGGATGAAAAAATTAACACAAACACCTGTGTATCTATGGTGATCTGTCTCCATTTTGTATTCCGTCTTCCCATGTCAGAAGTGCGCAATGCATTGTGGGGCAGAAGCAGTACGTGAAGCAAGCTCCGCTCCATACTCAGAAATCAAAGCCGATTGAGTATACATCCGGGCATTTCTCGCATACACAAAATTCGCATTCTGTACAGTGTGGGCGCACTGCATACTCAATATAGGGGCGGGTTTGGTATGAGTAATACGAGTAGTACGCCATTTCGAACACAGCCATTAACAGCGTTCCCACTGCTGTCCTAGGCTTACACACAGCTTTGAACTGCTTTATCTTATGCAGCCTTATGCTGACTTGCGTTTGTTTGGCAAGTTACTTAAATATTATAGATGGTTATTTTCATATTATTCCTGTAAAAGTAATAAAATTACTTAACAAATCACAGAGTTTCATAGTAACTTGTTATGGATTGTCTTTATTTGTATAACCCCAAATGATTATGACTAATGGTATCTCAAGACACAAAAACGTAGGTTGATGCCTGTTCTTCATTTTATAAATATTTTGATTGGCTTTAAAAAAAAAATGTTGTCATTATTGTGACTTTTTTTTTTTCAAAACCAACATGAGTGCACTGTGACTGCAACACTTTGCCACAATTTGCAACAGTTACAGTGGAAAGGAGACAGCTCTGTTAAGCATCAGAAAAAAAATCAGAACATTTTGAGGCAGTGTTGGGGCTATGAGTGGCTGAAGATAAAGTGGTGGGCAGAGACAAGGGGACTAAAATGAGAATACATGATAGCAATAATTAATTTAAGAAATTTCCATAATTTTTCATGGATGCCTGGACCATAAATTTATCCATCTCAGATTTTTTGAACTGAAACTTATTAGAGGTTAGCCTCTTGAGATGTGGCATCTCGTGTTTAATAGAGTCTCCTTCTCCGTGTGGTTTTAAGAGTAGTTATAATGTTAGTATCATCAGTAACTACCATGAACCTGTCTGATATCGACATTAATAGCTGTAATTATCATTAAGTGGAGGGGACTGGTATTGATTGGCATAGCAACAATGGTTTCAATTTAGTTCTGCTGAAATACAATTTGGTTAAATATATTTAAAAATTAGAATTGTTGGATGAAGTTGTTACTGTTGATTGGTGATGTTGGATGAAGCACTTAGAGTCAAGCAAGTCCACAGCAGCAGGTCGTCCATTTTGGTAGTTATTATTATTATTTCCTGCAACTTCATGATACAATACATATCCCAACACTGAGGCCACAATATGAGATGAATCCCGATACACATAAATTGTGAACACTGACTACGCTTTTAACAGATTCTAGAACTTAAGAAACTTAAATTCAAGTCCTCAAAAATGGTAGAATTAAGTTATACTTTGGAGCATGTGCTTCATCATGTTGTTTGTCTTTTACTTTGAAATGTGTCATTATTTGCTGTCAGGAAAATTTCCCAAACTGCTCCTGACTCGGTATCCCATGTGGAAAGAACGACAGGAGAAAGGAGTCTTTTGATTATTTACTTGAAGGAGTACGTGCGGTTTACAGCAGAGGCACCTTCCTTATGCACTGAGTCGTGTGTCTAAACTTCTCATATTTAAACAGTCAAGGTGCAGTTTATCACACAAGCATCATCCAATAATACTGCAGTTCAGAGTTACACAAACATGCATCACAACAGTGTCCAGACACAGTGTGAATTCTTTGTTGGTGTGACGGTGCAATCCTCTGCTGTCAGAGACAAGATATTCTCATTTCCAGTTTCTACTTTCAGCATGAAGCCTTTTCACACAAACATGTAAATAGATCATAATACATGAATAATCATAATGATAATAGATGTATATGTTTTCTTTACATTAACATTGCCAACAACTGTCAAACATTGAGACCATATTGATTCTGTAGAATCCATATCGATTCTCATATCCCCAAGGACTGTGTGACGATATTTTCCTGTGCCAGTATTTGGAGCACAGGCCTACTAACAATTATATTACTTTTCAAAAAGTAGTAACTGCACAACACTGTGTGCAAGGTAAAGCTCAAAAACTGTCAAATACAATAATCAATTATTCTACAGATGGACTTGTTTCATTAAAAACAACTTTCCACTCTTTGTTCTATTTTTCAGTAGCTTTTTTGACTAAAGTAAGTAGTAATCAACAATTAACACAATGGTTTACACACCCTTTTACATTTCATAGTAAGTATGGGTTTTTCCCAAACCTGGGTAACCCTACTAGAAAAGAATCCGATCTGATATGATAACTTTGCTTATTAATCCTAAGAACAGAAGAAATTCAGCATCAGCTTTGCACTGATGAGTGTTTTCACTAAAACTGCTAATATGGATAACTCATGTTTAAGGATGTAAATCTGGTTATTTTTAATGCAGAGCTTTGAGAGTTTATTTAATGCAAGAGTATATTTCAGGACAACGCTACGCAGCAAATTGGTAATTTTTTTTGTTTGAAATTCATTATGAAGAGTTTCACAAACAGACAATCTCATTTATTTGCCAGCCTGAAAAGTGTCATAAAAACAACAACTTTATTTATGCAGCACCATTAAAAACAGATGTTTACAAAGTGCTTAAACAGACAAAGCAAAGGCAGAAAATAGGCAACGGTGTGAAACCGGGATGTAAGGGAATTTCTTACATGATGCTGGCAGTTTTTCACTAATCAGAGGAGGAGAAAGGCGCAATGATTCTTCCATCTGTTTTTGTTAGAAACGCCACCTTGTGTTGACAGGAGTTAAGTGCATGAAGAAAATCTCTCAACAGTATGACGAAACTGAGCCCTTTACATTCTCTCTCTTCAGAAGCATTCCTGTGAGCAGCAGTGCTCTCTAGAGCGGCTGAAATGAATCTGAAAGACCGAACTTCCTCCATCAAGGACGTTAGGGTCTTTCCAAATCACTCACAATAAAGGAGTGACTTGGCAGTCATCTGAATCAGAATGTAAATCTAGTCATTTTTTTGGGTATTAACACAGTGATTTAAGGCAGTTTCCCCACATTTTAGCCAAGTGTACTTGTTCTGAATTTTTAATGGATTGTTAGTTGGTAATTTGTTTTAAATGGACAACAGGAAGAGTAGCTGAGGATCCTATAAACCATAATCAATAATCTTTATTAAAGCTATTTTTAAATAACTTCTTAACTCTTTTCAGCTGTAATTATTCATTCAGCCAATAGATGTCCTCGTGGACTGTCTTCAGCTGTGACTTTATTGTTAATCATAATAAAAACTTAATAACTCACTTGTTTTTCTGTACATGACTGCACAGGTTCATGGCCGCGCCTGATGTGAAACAGACGCGCCTCGGGGACTTTTTGGACTGGAGCCTCACCACCGTCTCTGAAACCAGTGACCTGTCAGTGAATGACATCATGGTGCTGGATGGTGCTCTGCAGTCTCTGGTAAATCATCTTAGGCAGAGATCACCGTCAAGCCCGCTGTGTGTGTGCATGCGCATGTGTATGTGTGTGTGTGTGTAATGTAACAGTAATTAATTTGCACGGTTGTATCAAAAACCTGGAGAGGTTACGTTTACAAGAGCAGACATGACTGGTATGTCTTACACAATGCCTCGTGTGGTTTTGGCAGGTGTGTAAAGCACCTGCTTCGTGTGTTGGATCTGCTGCTTCAAGTGACTTATGTCAGTTTAATTCAACGCTTTAAGCTAAACGGTTTTTCAACAAATTAGAACAACTCTCAGGGTGCTCAGCTCAACTTTTCCAATAGGATGCCTTCACATTTCACCCACAAATTCTCAAAGCTAAAGCTGGGGTAATGCACTGTGTTCCTGAGGCAAGTTCTGACTTTCATATGGTTGGCATATAAACTGGCATAACATGTTTAGAAATTGTCCCTTTGTGCTTCGGTTTGTGAGGTGAACCTGCCTCCAGCTCATGCATGGCTTAGGGCATTCTGAACTGGCTCTGTTTGTTCAGTCAGCAAAGCCTGCAGGACCCATACTTGCAGGTTGTTACAATTCATGCTAAATTAATGCAAAGATTCAAGATTTAGTGGCAAATAAGCCCGTTGAAATGTGGATGATAAAAATAAGGTGATTTTCTTCTATTTCTGTTTTTCCCTGTTCTGCTTTCCCAAAATTTACCACAGAATCTTGGACTGATTTGTTTTTTGTTTGTGCCCTGTAGGCAAAGCTTTTCAAGCACGGTAAACGAGATGACCTCCTCAAGTATGGTAGGTTCCCTTCACTCTGGTTGATTTAGCTTTAACAAGGTTCTGTTGTCCCTCTATTTCCACAGGGGGGCAAAATACAAAGAGAATCTTTATACAGGGATCTCTTTTGCAAATTACTGTTGGATTTAAATAGTAATAGTCTTTATTTGCCTTTTCTGTGTCATGGGGAGATATCTTAAAACAAAACAAGCTCATAGTTCTTTAAAAGGTATGAAAGAGAAACTTTTTCTTGAATTTTCTGTGTTGTCTTGTCTTTGCATGCTATTGAGCAAGCTTGTCTGCTTAACCTCTTAAAGAGATGGTTGTTTTTTTTATGTCTGGTTGTATTAGGTACATAGCTGCGCCTGAGCACGCACGTGCCACAGCTCAGTTCTCTCTCTGTTCAGGAATCTCGTGCAGATGATAATAGTGCTCATTGCTATACATGGTGCCAAACCCGCTGTTTAATTAAAATCATTTTTGGAGAAATCAAGTACCTGTACCTTATTGATAAATGTACTGGACTTGTTTAAGCCTTTAAAAGGCTGTCCCTTCCACTTGGCCTTCAGATGTAATGTTGGAAAAAAGCAGTGCTCTCTAGAAAGTGAAAATGGAATTTAGAGACTTAAAAATCAGTCTTTCCATGTAGAGATGGCCGAGCAAAGATTATAGAGCTAAGATGTCATTTTAGCATGTTGCATCATAAAAGACCTCACACAACAGACTTAAACACTGATAAACCGACAGAGTTAATGTCATGTGAGAGGATAAATGTCATCAAATAGAGTTTGTTGTCAGTGTGAATCATAAAGAATAATTCTATAACATAAATCCTTGAAAATCAAAATCACTAGATGTTTAGGAAAGTGATTGTGTTGTTAAAGAGGTTTACCTATCAATTCTGACATCAGAGGTAATACAAACTAGGAGTGGTTTTAATGGATGTGTTTATTATGTCTGAAAGGTTTTAAAAAGTGATGTTTCTCACTTTGAAAGTAATTTATGTTTTTTTCTGTATATTGTTATGTATTTTTAACTCTTATGGTAAACACTGGCTCAGTGTTTAGGTAGAGGTCAGTAATTTCATATACCGAGAAGAAACATTCATTTATGCCTTTGCCTGTTTGTTCCAGCTCCTACAGTCCTTCAGTGCCTCGAGAAGAAACGTCTCTCAGACAGCAATCAGGCCATGCTGCGGAAGCTCTGCGTCAAACTGATCCAGAGACTTGGCCTCACCTTTCTCAAGCCACGTTTGGCTTCTTGGAGGTCAGGCTTCAAACTTCTATTCCTAAATAATCTTGTGAAAACTAGGTCTTTATAAAAGGTTATACCATTGTTTTCATCATTCATCAGTTGTCAGAGTTTTTTTCTAAAATATTTGGTCCATCAACAAATAAATCCGTCAAATAAGTGAAAATAATATCACAACTTTCCGGAGCCTCAAGAGATATTTTCCCTTTTATCTATTTTTTAATCTAGGCCTGTAAAACCTCAGTGTTAGTCTTTTACATTGATGAATGGGAAGCTAAACATGTGCTTCCTTATAATTTTAGAGCTTCTAATGATGTGTTTTTTTATTATATCTGATAATTTATAGACTTTTAAACTAACAGGTGTTTTCTTTATAATCTGCTCCAGTGACAGTGTTACAAAAACAAATCTGATTTCAGAAAATATGGAACTTGAAGCTCCCGTGGAAAAACTGAGGGTAGATTTTTTTTGCCTCTACTAGTTAAAGCTAGATTACTCATTACTACCACTTGTACAATAGCCAGTGTTTTTTTTTTTACACATATTTCAAATACTAGAATGCTCAATCAGAAACATTTGTAAAGATAAATAAAAATGCCCTTTTTATTATCAGGAGTTCAATGCAGTTGACACTCTGCCCTCTACTGGCAGTTTTAGATATTAAAATAGTGACATAGAAAGACATCGTTTATTATTTAAAGTAAATATTTTTTGATTCACATGCACCTTTTAAAGGAGTTATAACTTAAAAGATCCAAAGAAACACTTTGTACTCATTTTGTAATTTACTTTATTACTGTTAGTTCTTCGTGAAGGGGCACAGAGCTCAGTGCTGGATTTTTGTGTGTCTGTTTTTTTAGGTATCAGAGAGGCAGCCGCTCCCTTGCAGCAAACCTGTCCATGTCCCAGACTCCTGCTGTTGCTGCTGTTACTCCAGAGATGGAGACACAAGAACAAGAGGAGGACTACGATATTCCAGAGGAAGTGGAGACTGTGATCGGTCAGTTTCAGACTCCATGAACTCAGTGTAAAAGCTTTTAGTTGTATTGTTTAAAAATCTGATGTATGTTATGTTTCAGAGCATCTTCTGGTGGGGCTGAAGGATAAGGAGACAATCGTCCGCTGGTCTGCAGCAAAGGGGTAATGATCATACATCACACATTAACACGGCTCTGGGACAAGAGCTGCAGTTGGTGCCATTGCAACACACCCCCTCTCATAAGAATGAAAGAGTAAAAGATGCATCAGACAAAAACAATGTAAAAATATGATGGAGAGGTTCTGTAATGAGTTCTAAAAAGGACCAACAGCAGTCAGAGCAAACATGTCTGTCCTATATGCAGGTAAATGGACTTCAGCTTGTGGAGGTTTCTCTAGTCTTTCTACTAAAGTGCTTTTACACCACTAGTCACATCTACCCATTCACACCCATTCACTCTCACAGCCACTCGCTGATGGTTCAGAGTTTCTGTCTCAGTTGTCCAACAGTTTTTAGTCACCCAGCCACTCCCTTTCATTCCCATGTACACACCCACTGACGCACCAGTGGGAGTGAACTGATGTTCAGTGTCTTACCCACTGACACATGGACCACAGCTGGAGCTGGGCTTGAACCCTCAACCTTCTGATTGATGGTACAGCGTACTGCCAGACTAACTACCAACACCTCAGGGACACCTCAGAACTTAGAAAATGCGAATGGTCGGGTTCATCCAAAGTTGAGTGGGGCTTTTAAGAAATGTGATTTTGAACATATCAAGTCGATCAATGTAGTCCCTGCATTTTTTTTACCATACCCAATAATCTCTTTTATTCTCAAAGTTAAATAAACCTTTTAAACAAATAAAAGAGAAATAGAGAATGGGTTTGTAGAAGCAAGAATAAGCCAATAACTTGAAAAAACACCATCAATATTAAAATTACAGAGCTTACAATCAAAATACACCGTAAGCTGTGTAACGTTGAGTTTGATAGTGTAAAAATTACTCATATCAGCTGTAGATCTGTTTACCTTGGATTGACTGCCACTTCATTGCCAAGTTTGGATATAAAGGTAAATCTCACTTATGCTGACAGAAGCACAAATCCAGATTTCTCTTGTTTTTTGCTCTTTGAAACAGAAAACACAGCTCTGAGCCTCTTCCTTAAGCTTTTGCTGATACTTTTTATTGAAAATCAAGCCTCTGCTGCTGGATCAATTTGGTGGGGATGTCATAGCAGTAAAGAAGTTTTCTGGCCAGGGTACGCTTCAGATTAACTTCCAAGTGCTGGCTCCCATAGAACAAATCTGAAGCAGTGTGCATAACTCCAAGCTTTAAAGTTGTCTTTATTTTCTCCTCAAAGGCCTCAGGCTAACATCAGAAGATGTTTGTCAGATGAGTGTTGTGTAAAGTCACACAAAAGGGTAAATTAGATTTGTTTTTCTGCCCTCCTTTTATACAGGTAACAACAGTTAAAGAATTCAAACTTAAACTTAAAATACTGGGATAGTTGTTTATTTCTGTAACAGACATGTCATCACAGTGCTCTGCCCTCAGGTCTTCCTGAAAGTGCATATCTGTTGAAAGTGCATTTAAGGGGTGTACATGCACAGGGAGATGAAAATGTCCATAACTTGAGCAGAAATGGGACTGTTTTATAAACGTAACTTGTTGCATTATTTCAGCCTGCACTGCACAAAATAAATCAAAGCCCAACAAAATCGATGCTAATTTCTCTTCACACTGCTGCAGGATCAGCCCTGTGACCTATCTGAGAGACAGATATTCATCCATTAGATACATTTACTGATTAAATTACAGACCTTGGTTGTCATGATCAAATAAGAAAATTTCTTCAATCTGTGCCTCATGAACAGCCATTCATTTCTGCCCTGAACTTTACTGAATTCAGCACCCTCTGGTTTGTTCCTATGTGGAAATTTTAAGCAAAAGAATGGTTATTTTTTCACATTTTACTTTATCAGTTTATGAAAGCTTTATTTCACCCCACAGTTTGATGCATATCTGTGTCATAACAGAACTTTAGCATTAAATTCTTATATACTTACATTTAAAAAGTATTTTTCCTCTATCAAATCACTTTTTGCTTTCATTCGGCTTCTTGTTGTTAGTCAGATCTCTAGGGCAACAACCATTCTGCTTCCCCCATAGCTCAGCTGCTAGAAATGAATGCATTAAAGGTACAGAGGATACTTTTTGACCACAGTACAGAATTGGGACACCCCAGGGTCTTGTACTCTTTGACAGAGCTCCCAGTTTAAGTACGAGCAGTGGTTTGGATAATAGGACAGGGCCAATAACCCACTAGAACAGGGTGTTGCTGACAAATGTGATCTTATTACAGTAGCCTGTTTCTGTATACAGCTCTACCCACAGCACTGATAGTGATATATCTTATTTTATTTTCCCTTCAGCATTGGGAGGGTGACTGGGAGGCTCCCCAAAGAGTTGGCAGACGAGGTGGTTGGATCAGTGCTTGACTGCCTCAGGTATGTTCCAGCATATTGGCTCTGTTTGCTTGTCACTCTTTGTCCTTTATTATTTCCTCGATCTTCTTTTAGTCTTCTAACAAACCCAACATCCCACCAGTGTGTTGAACACTTTGCTTCTCTTGTGTTTGTGTACCTGCGCATTCATGTTTAGCTTCCAGGAAACAGACAACTCTTGGCACGGAGGCTGCCTCGCATTGGCAGAACTTGGTCGGAGAGGCCTGCTGCTGCCTTCCAGATTGGCAGATGGTATGTGAATATATATTTTAAAGGAAACAGTTGATAAAAGACACATTAAAGGTTTAGTCAATTAATTTATTAAAAGTTCACTTATGTACAGAAGAGTACCACATATTTTATTATGAATGTTTTAGTCTACAAAAATATCCTGCTTTGACTACAAACCCTCCCAAAAGAAGTAGCCTTTCACCTTTTAGATCAAGTGTGAGAACAAAACATTAAAATGCACATACCAGAGACAAAATGTCAGTGTGAGTAACTACTCTGTGGCAGTGCTATACAGTAGACATTTCATAATCACATTTTTCAAGAAAGTTTTTTTCAGTGCTTGATTTATATTCAAATATTATGTTCAAGAAGTTCAGTATTTCATATATAGGCTTGCAGCAGTAAAGGTCCTTGTTACTTAGTATTAAATCAGTCAGTTTAGTTGTTAGCAGCAGCGGGGCCTTCTCCTCAGAGCCCGCCCTGCTGCTTTTGCCCTCTTTTTTGGTTTGTGGCAGTTGCTTTCAGTCTGGCCACTGTTTGCTCTTTTCACACCAGCTGTTTTAGTTGTGGCTGTGTGCCTGGTCTTCTGTGGAGAGTCAAACTTTTGAGCCCCATTTAGCCCATCTGCGGAGCTGAAGTCACATGAAGAGGCGGAGGAGCTTGCTATGGCTAGCTGACAGAGGGCCAGTGCTGCAGTCTGCCTTTGGTCAAACGGTTCCTCCTCCTGCTCCGTGTCGGACCCCCGAAGTTGGTCCTCTGAAGTGCTCATGGGGGGAGTGTTGAGAGAGGCTCGCAGGCTGAGGTTCAGAGGCAACTCAACCACCTTTAAGTTCTCTCTTTCAGAGATCTTTGTTCTGTTGTCAGAGGAACTGTTTTCTCTCTCCTGATTTCTTATAGAAAGGTTTAGGGGTGTTAGCTCCTCTCTGTTTGCCTCTGTATCCTTTTCTGATGTTGTTTCAGGCTCAAAAACAGGCAAAGTGGGAGATTTGTTGATCTCAGATGATCTGAAAGCAACAGACAGAGATACAGTTATTAGTGTCATAATGAATTAAGTCTGTCACAACACAAAAATAAATTGATTGGCCACAAATTTAATCCGTAAAACAAACTTCTGGCACTTGCGTCTCATCTAAATGAGAAAGCCAAAATACTGCCAGACAGATGACTTGTTTCCAGGCGGAGTGTCCTCAATTTCGACCTAATTAGACTAGAGCTGAAATATTCGCGAGTACTCGATTACAAAATATCCTCGAATTCAATTTTGTGCCTCGAAGCCTCGTTTAATATATAATTATACATATGAATATATATCTGGACTACTATACAGTGCACGGTGTTTGACACGGACGGTCATTTCTGTGGCACAACGCACCTGCCACCTCCGCTGCTGCGCGGCTTGTAAAATCATGAAGGAAGAGAAAAGAGAGGGACAGAAAGGAGAGAGTCTGCAGAAGAAATGGCAGAGAGTGTCCCAAGTGTGTGGTCACTACAAGAAGGGACAAAAAGAAAACACAGTGCAGTGTGTCTGATGTCAAACAGAGTTAGCCTAGCACGTAGCTTAGCATGATAGCACGTCGTTAGGGCTGCAACTATTACTATTACAGCATTTTAAATATGCTCATCACAGACATGCGTCCTCTTTCCATGGTGGAGGACACAGGATTTAAGAACATGATCAAGGATTTCAATCCAAACTACACAATGCCCTCCAGAACACACTTCACAAATATAATTGCAGAATTATATTACTGCTTTGTAAATCAGTATTGTATTGGCTTTGTTTTAAGCCAGTACTGGTTTAAACTTTGAAAGTTGTTAAAATAAAAACCCTTTTCTGAGGAATAAACAGCATTTGGTTGCTCATTTTGAAAGCCCTAACATGTTGCATTGTATACAATTGATTTATTTGTTTAAAAACAAAAAAGTATATTTTGTTAGAGTACTCGAGTACTCGAAGAAATAATCGACAGAGTACTCGATTCCAAAAATACTTGATAGCTGCAGCTCTAAATTAGACTCCATCATTTGGCTTTTTGGAGGCAAGGTAGTTGGTACTAATTTTTGTGGTCGTCACTTCTGGTCACATGCACTATTACCGGACGTGACGTCTTTATTTCGTGATCCATTTTTTTCAAACTCGATGACTTTCTTCACGTACTGTATCGCAATATATTGCCAAACGATATTTCATCCCATCCCTACTCCCCACAACATTACATTTACAAGCAACTTCACTACTCGCAATATGCAAGGATGCATAGAAATGCAGACCAGACCAGCAGCGATTGATGCTGGACAAAGAACTCATAAGCACAAGTGCAGCAATAGAGCTCTGTCATCTTGATACCTTGAGTTAACACATGAATTTCATGAGGCAGTAATATATGTAGTAGGGCTGTAATCAACCAAAGAAATTGTTGGTCGACTAAAACACAGCAATTGTCGACCAAAAATCGACCAAGCAAGGACTCCATTTGAAGAGACGTGCACATCTGTTATCTTTATCTATAAACTCAGAAGCTTTCTCTTTTTTCCTCCCTCGTATTTTGCCCTGACCGCGTGCGTAATTGACTGGCGCGCTGGCACTGAATATCCAGGTTCCAATGTTTTTCTTGGCCTTCCATGGGCCCCATACCCTCAGAAATAAAATTGTCAATTCCTTCTGTGATGTCGTTTTAGCATTTGGGTGTTTATATGAGGCATAAAATCCAGCGCGGACTGGGTGAGGGATGCCGCTGTTGCAGCGCGCATTTATAAAACAAATAAACGATTATTAGACTAGAATATTTAAATGTTCTTGAATAAAAATACTGAAATGAACGAGAAACACATTAAAATGGTGTTCTAAGACATGATGGGGGTGCTCAGAAAATACCCCCATTTCACTTGATATGTTTCTCCTGATGAAATGAACTGCAGGGAAAAAAAATAAATTGACACATTTGGTCGACCAATCAGAATTTTGGTCGACTGAGCACGCATCGACCAATTAGTCGACCAGTCGACTTGGACTTTACAGCCCTAATATGTAGCATAATATCCCTTTACTGTGTGATAGGACTTGGCATGAAAGGTTATGTGCCCTTATATATGCACTCAGGCAACAATGCAACGATGCAATACTAGCAGAGCTCCCATCTTCCACAGAGTCAGTGTGCCCCACTGTCTCCATTTGACAGCTCTGATACTACCTATACAGACGGAGCAAATGAAGGTTAAACTTGTTCCCTGCACCCTTTCATCCCTGTGTTGTTGCAGCAGCAACATCAAATTCTTGATAATTAACATGTGCCTGAAAGGAATGTAAGTTGGTTAGAATCTTGGGAAAGGACATATCTCGTAACATGGGTGACAACAGAATATTTCACAATACTATTTAGTGGGCAATATGTTATATTTTTATTAAAACCCATTATACTTAGTGCATAAAAGAGTAGCTCTTAATCAGTGTTATTTATTTAAAGCATAGACCCTTTAATTTTTTTAATCTCATTGCCTGTGCCAGGGGGTAAATCTGTAAATATGGATGCAAGAGATCAGAGCATCACTTTGATATTGGCAGATAATTGCACTTAAAGTTTTTTTTATCCTTATCAACAGATGTAAAATAATGTTTGCAGATATGACAGCTAATGTTTTGGCTGTATAAAATGACCATAACTATCCCATAAATTGGCTGTAATAGAGGCAGAATGTACAACTGATTCATAGTGGCTTCACTCATTACTGAATGTCCAGTCTCATAAATGTAAAGTATAATTTGTTAAAGAAAAAAAATGCTTTTCTTGCTTTCATACTTGCTTTATGACCTACCTATTACAAGAACAGGTTGATCTGAGTTAAAAAAGTTGCATTTTGCTCTTTTATTATGTCTGTATTGATAACAATATTGGTGATAAGAAGAATAACAAATGTAAAAGAGGAATGGAGAGTCAAATAGGTGAATGTCTGCTGCCAACTATTGGCTGGAGGATGCAGTAAAACAAATGAACAGAACAAATGTCCAGAATTTCTAAATATTGAATCATATAATGGCACAATATTGCACTTTAAATATTGATATGGTAATGTGCAACAAAATATTGTGATATATCAGTGTGTTGGTATTTTCTTGCACCCCAGGCACTTAAGGATTCACAGAGCCTCAGAGAAACTGCAGATGGTAGGCCTCTCTGACTTGACCCTTTGAGTGGGAAGTTAAAACTTTATTATCTCTGGGAGAGCCTCCAAACATCCTGATTTATATACCTGTGTGATTTATAGTCTGGATTTTACTGCATTTTTCTATAAATCCTTACCTGGCATTCACATGTAGGTTTCTCAGCTGCAGCAAGCTTTCCGCAGACTCCTCGCGTCTCAGATCAAGTTCAGTGGGCTGCTCCTCACTAGACGTGTGTCCTTGTTGGTTGGTGATCTGCAACACGCCGATGTCGGTGTAGTGGGGAGCCTCTGTATCTCTCTGGATCACATGTGCATGACTTGGTCTGTCTGGGGAACCTAAGGCTGAACAGCCTTCTTTAGGACTGCGCCTGGTGTCTTTCTCCCCGCTTTGGTTCTTCTCTTCTTGCGTGGATGTGTTAAGGATGTTGTTGCTGGGATGTGAATGTAGGTATAAGTCATAATCCTTTGACCCAAGTGATGGGCCATACAAGTCCAGAGGAAGATATCGAGGTCCTGTAATGGGCATGGAGAGCTCATGGGGTCTGTACAAGGTGTAATGCAGAGGGGGGCCTGGATTAAGAGGGTGGCAGTATCTGTACGGGTATGAGGGGAAGAGGTGAGGCGGGGCAATCGGCTGTGGCACCACAGGCCGTTGTGAATCCAGGAACTGGGGCTGGAAAGATGAAGGGTTTGACTCACTGACGTTGTGGCTCCCTGTGAGGTAGTATGGTGGGTAAAGTGGCCTGTCAGGGAGTAGATAAGGAGAATATTCTGGAACCATTGGAGGGGGGAATGGCTTTAAAGGAATGGATGGTGAAATCGTGCCCCATGGGAAGCCGGGGTGGTTAAAAGAGGTGACAGAAGCTTGAGAGTCATCTGACTGCTGCACTGGTGACTTGAAGGCCTCTGGGGCGTCATTCTTGGGTGTGACAGGGGAGAAAGCAGAGGGGCGGGGCAGAGTCTTGGCCTCATTGCTCTCACTGCTCTCTCTCTCTGTGCCTGTGTTTGAGTTTGTCACATTCTGGCTCTCCTTAATGAACGGACTGTCACGCCCAACAAAATATTGTGATATATCAGTGTGTTTATTGTTTTCTTGCACCCCAGGCACTTAAGGATCTCACAGAGCCTCAGTAGAAACTGCAGATGGTAGGCCTCTCTGACTTGACCTTCCTTTGGAGGGAAGTTAAAACTTTATTATCTCTGGGAGAGCCCAAACATCCTGATTTATATACCTGTGTGATTTATAGTCTGGATTTTACTGCATTTTTTCTATAAATCCTTACCTGGCATTCACATGTAGGTTTCTCAGCTGCAGCAAGCTTTCGCAGACTCCTCGCTGCCTCAGATCAAGTTCAGTGGGTTGCCTCACTAGACGCGGTGTCCTTGTTGGTGTCTGCAACACCGATGTCGTGAAATGGGAAACATTGGTACTTCTAAAGGCTTGCCGGGGGTCGGAGGTCTGTCTGGGGAACCTTTTCGGGAACAGCCTCCTGGGCAGTTTATCTTGAAAGGTGAACTTTTCTGGAAAGAAAAAATAAGCATTTAGCAAGTAGGTTGATTAAGGATCAGTGGTTTTCTCCAGTCCTAAGGATTAGGACTGAAAGGACCTTTATTTCAGTTTGGGTAAATGCATATAAATGAGTCTCACAGGAACATTTACAGCCAGTTATAGCTCAGTTTATTGAATATGTTATCTGTAATGCAGCAATGGCTCTTTTTGTCAGGTTTTCTTTTTTATATTCAGAAATGACTGATGAGAGCTTATTATTAAGGGAGATAGAGGCGTTGTGGCTCCCTTGAGCCACCAGTTTCCCCATCTCTGATTTTAAGTCTTCTTGATATATTACCTTTCACTAATACTGTCACAAAAGATACCTTCATGGAATACTAGGTGCTCCTGCATACCCATAGAAAGTCTTTGAAAGTCAAGGCCATACAAAGTCTCTTCAAGTTTTTTCTTTAATTTTGAGAGGTCCTTAATTAAAGTTGACACTGAGCCATCCTTTGTTGAACTGATTTTGGGCAATTTTAAGGCCTCGTTCAGAAAACACTGAGGAAAAAGTAGTGAAAGAACCATGTCTGTGTACTTGCAGAGCAGACGGAGCCGCCTGATTCATTGTCTGAAATCCTGCTTGTCCATCTTGCCAACTTCCATTGTCCAATGATTGCATTCTATTAAATGCTTAATGGCCCAATCAGAAAAGAGAGGCTGTCACGGATGTGACGACAACAGGAAATGCCTGCTTGTTTGAAAACAATGGAGGTTTCTGAAGCATACTCCATATCGGCCTTTTTTTTTTATCAGAAATGGACTCAATTTATTCTTCGAAAGAAGAGCAAAGAACATCACGTGAAGCTTGTCTTAACAAGAAATCATGTCTGCTCTTCTCCTGACTGGGGATCACTGCTGGGAAACTGGGAAAGATGCGAATTTCCCCTGTGCACTTAGTCTGTGGTCGTCATGGTTACACAGTGATACTCGGTGAAATCTGCTCTCCTCAGAAGGTTACTGGGAAAACTTGGTAGTGATTGTCTTTGATGAAGTTCATGTCACATATAAGTGTTAAATGATACAGCTGTGTGGTTTAATTTAATGTGAGATATGATAGTCCTTGTTAGTTTAAGCTAACGGCTAACAACAGGGTTGAGCTGCTGTGTCATACTGTGGCTTGATGTGGATTGGTCTGTGATGAATGTGACAAGCTGAACGATTGTCCAATCACAAGCTGCTGTTGTTATTGAAGGTTCTGCCTCTGAAAACATTTTCAAACAGCTCTTTCCCAGATGGACTAGTGAAATATTCCAGATAAATGGAACAGTCCGTCTGGCATGGAAGGTTTATGTCTGTACCAAAGGAAGTGAAAGTCCAGTTGATATCCACATATGTGTGGTCTCATGTCTGTTTCTCTCTTTCTCCTCTTTAGCTTAGCGGGCTCTGATATAGTTTTATTAAATTGATCTTTTTCACCCTGCCATGGTAGAGTAACTGTCTCAGGCTAACAAATCAGCATAGAAGAACCCCATGGAAAAAAATGAATATACAACACCAGTGTTCATTGCAGTTTGCTTTCCAGTATTAAAATTGATTTCAGTCTGTCGGGCTTGGGTCTTAATAAGTCTTTAATTATCTATATTTTTTAATCATAAAGGCCCCATTGAATCATCTCTGCTGTTACACCAGCTCTCCCTTAGCTGACTGTCAGGCTGTCTGGCCAATAGTTGTTTGACTGGTTCAGTTGGAGAGTGGCTCACGTTGGAAAGTTTTCCGCTCTGTGTTTCTGTGGCTGCACTGACGGAAAAATCTCTAGCTGCACAAAACGCCGCACCCTCAGGCTAATGTATTCCTCCAACTGTTAACTCAAACGGGGATGCACACCAAGCAGAAAGATGAGTACATATGAAAACCTGTCTGCTGTATGCAAAACCCGCATGTTTGCATAGGTGCGTTCAAGTCTTATTGCAGGTTTTGGTTGATGGGCAGCTGCACACAAACACCTCTGCATGGCCTGCCCGTTTACCTGCCTGTGTTCTGACATCATGCCACCTATTGCTGCTGATTAATTAGAGCTGCTAAGGCACCAGGAAGGCAGGTGTTGGGCAGACCAGGCACCCGCTAACACAGACCTGGAGGGCATGCAGAGGCTTGCACTCTCTCTTGGCCTTACTAAACTCTTTGCTGTCGGCGTGGGAACCACCAGCCACCTGCTTCCCATGACTACACCTGCAGGATGCACTCAGCTACTAGTCATCTTCATTTCTTTCTGATCATTCTGATCATCATTATGATCATCCATTATCATCAATGACTAGCTTACGAGATGTGGACATGCACAAGAACTAAGAAATACTATTTTTTGATAATCTTCTGAAAGTGTTCAAGCTAATGTGAATAGCAATTATTTAAGAGATTTTTTGTATAACTATGATTTCAGTGGTGGCATCTAAACCTCCTTGGGGTTTTTCTTTGAATGAAACATTACCTTAAGCTGTGAGTTAAGTGCTGCTAGGCCAGGCATGGAGGAACCTGCTTGTCATGCGCTGTCGCAAGAAGTTGTCACTCAAGTTTCTGTGCAACTGTAGTGGCACGCAAAGCCACTCCTTTCTTAAGGACAGAATTTCATCTGAAATTCTCCCTAAGATAGTGGAAGACTAAATATGATCCTGTCAAAAGCCTAAAATAATGATTTCTGTCCTCATCTGAGACAAGAGAATATAGTTTTGGTTTTATTAACACAGTTCTTATACCTTACCTTAAATTTTTTAAGAACACTATATTACTTTACTGTCTAGGCCTTTTCTGACACCATTTATTGGTATATCACATTTCATGCTCTATATGAATTATATTGAGGGTTGTCGTTTTCTGCCTGCAGCATGGGTTAACAGTCTAAAACAATTTTCTCATCATGTGGAACTAAAAAAGAATCTTAGAAAGTACCAAACTACCAAAATAATGGTGTGAAATCACATTTTAAGCCCACATCTTAAAATCCTTGCATTACACAGGTAAAGTATGGAAACAACAATGAAAAGGCCTCAGACAACAGGTGCATGTGTGGCATAGACCCGCTCTAATCACACCCAAGTCATACTTTAGTAAATCCTTTACACAATCTTCTGTTTTAAATCCACACTTTGGTCTTTACAGACTTTTCCAAAAATAAATAAATGTTATTCAATGCTGCTTCCTCATTAGTGAAGGGAGAATAAAAGAGATTTACCTGTCTCAGCCTCCTCAGCAGTGTCCTCTCCTGAGCCCCACAGTCCACTGCCAGCGCTCGTCTCCAGTGAGGATGTCCGCTCCTGTCTGCGCTGAAAGTTCAGAGTGTGACACTTTGTGAGTGTGATGTTGCATTTGAGTGCTGTATTTGGTTAGTTGTGTGGTGAGTTCCTTTCTCTGAGGTGTTGTCTCAGTGGGTGGGGCTTCAGCCTAAACAGCAGGGCCCTGAGGCAACAGTGATGTACCTGATATTAGTCAGGCCTGAAGCCATGATTTACATGATGAGGTGGGACAGGGGCTCCCACTTCTCTTTCCTCTTTCCCCCTCTGTGTCTGTTGATAGTGGAAATGACCACTTCGGTGTCTTTATGATGGTGCAATCGGATTTAACATCATCAAGATTTTAACAAGCTGTCAAATTTGACATGATATTTGCATATTTGTTACTTTCAGTGTTATGTGAGCAGTGCTCAAGATAAAGGCTAACAGATATGCAAGAGTGCTTAAAACAAGTGGTTGTTAAGTTTTTTTGGGGGCTCAAAAAGGGTCCCAGAGATGTCTCACTGGGTCTGAAATTCCTGACAAGAAGTCCATGGAGTACAGGATCCCAAAGTAGACATCCATATATCTGTACAAACAAGCTGCAAATTGGTTCAGTCAACAAGTTACAAGACCCACGACTGACCAGTTCACTCTATTGGATGATATTTATGTCAACAATAATAACACTGCTTGCAGATTGATATTTTTCGTTCCACAATGTGCGTATAAAATAAATATAGGACTATGATATTGGGTGGAAATCACAATTCATGGCTGGACCTTAGCTGTTTTTGTTGGAGCACTGCAGTCTCAGAGTGCTTTCCTAGTAGTAAAGTCTGAAACCAAGAATGCTAAATATAAAAAGGAGAAAGTGGCCAACATGTCGCTGATTAAGGTTAACTGAGTCTTTAACTGAGAAATGTTTTTTAGTCATACATTATTAAATAAACAGAAAAAACATAAGATACATGAAATCTGCAGGTTTGACATATATTATTGTTTTCTATGGTCTAATTTGTTGTCTGTCAGTTGAAATCAGTTCTTAAATCTCCAAGAGAGATCTTTGCTGAAGTGCTCATATCACTTTTTCTTTTTTCCTAAAGTGCTGCACAACAGGTTTTGTAAAGACTGCCAACTGTTATATAAGAAAGATTAACTCAAGTACTAACCATAGTCATGAGTCAGAAATAAAAGTGTTAATTAACTCGATGTTATTTGGAATAAATATTGCTTGAAAGTGCTTTTGTATAAAAAACACAAGAGTTAATAGTTTATTTTTATTAATTGACAAATGCAAAGCAAATGAACAGAAGAGACAACTGAACTAAAATCAGTATTTGCTGAGACCAACATCTGCCTTCAAAACAGCATTGGCTCTTTAGATACACAGGCTTTACACTGGGGCGAATACGGTCAGATCCGAAAGGGTTTCATTGCGTTTGGCCTTGCGTTTACATAGAAACTTTTTTTTCTTCTTTGTTCGTGTGTTGTAGCATCACTGCCTCTCTGCAGACCTACACCGCCATCTATTGAACCGGCATGCACACTGCAGCGGTTTCATTATCTCCAGTGTCTCCGTCTGAGCATGAATTGACTTTGAAAATGCAAAGGAAAAATCTTTGCGTTTTAAAGTCAGAAGTGTCCGTAAACGTAGCCTTAGATACACAGTGTTTTCATCTTGAAGACCGAACCATCGGTCGTGTTTGGATGTAGGCTGGCCCTTATCCCCCTCTGCTTGCTGATGTCGAGATCAGGACTCTGTTTGAAGCATACCATCACTTACACAACTCCTTGTTCCTGCCAGTCAGGCACCACCTTCATGGGACCACATGATGGTTACATTTTGTCTTGTACTTTGCAGCACTAAGGACTCCAAATAACCAAATCCCCAACTCCATTGTTGAAATGCAGCCCCCAACCTGCAAGGAACTTCTCCATGCTTCATCATTACATGCAGATATTGATTATAGTGCCATCCACAGCTCCGGCAAACAAACTGCCATATGCTACAGCAGATATTTCAGACTTGGACTTAGCGGTGCAGAGCAGCTGCTGCCTTTATGCTGTGTTGTATGCTGTAAGTATGTTTCCATGTCACAGTTTTAGCTATTTGGCCACAGTTCTTCCATGAAGACCGCTTCTAGTCCAGCTTCATTGTACAATAGATCTGTGCACCTGGGCATATCTGGTTTCTGACAGTTCTGGGCTGATGCCACTACTGGACTTCCATTAGACAGGAGGTAGACATAATGTTTTTAGCATCATTTCTTTCATAATGTTTTTAGCCCGCTGAATTAAGTTTCCTCGAAAACTACTACGTCTACTACCTCAAAGTTGACTGTTTCTTTGTAAGAATAGATTAAACGGTGCATCTTGAAAGCCTTGACCTCTTGTGAACCTCTGCCTGGGGTAATATAACTTCAGAGGGTCAAAAAGTATCTTTTAATCAGTGCATCGCTGCGGAGTCAGTAATTTTGCAGAGATTGCTGCAAGGCGACGGTATCAGTTTTGTTTCTGAGGAAGGATAAAGGAGTACATATAAAACCTATGAAATGACTATATTGAGTTAATGAATATACAGTTTTGCTGCAGCTCATCTTAAAAGCTGATTCTGATTAATAAAATGAGCTTAAAGCTGACTGCTTGTACTATTTGATTTAAAATAGAAGCCCGATGCAGTGATGTGGAACTTTAAGGATACTACTTGGTGCGTTGCATCATGATGTACTGTGGTATCAGATTGAATGAAATCATTTACCTAATAATTGTAATTGAAGGGAATTGTGGGACTAGTAAAAATAGCCGTGGTGTCTGACCTGCTGTGACAAGAAACTGTTGTCTATAACGTCAACATGGTAGCAGAGTTTGGCTATCTGTTAGCCAGTTGTAAGCCTCCTACACAGCTGTTTCTGTTTCATGTAATGACTGTGTTTTAACCTACGTGTGAAAATTATGATAATTAGCACCAGTTTGGTTTGATGGTTAATCATATGCCTGTTTTTAATCTCTATTAAATCCCTGAATTTGGACTAATGTACTTATAACAGAGGGTAGTCAGGCCAGATATTGATTTGATTTAGATTCTCTTTATACACATTTTTAAACGATTGAAATTATGGAATCATAGTATATAATTTTGTAAGCATTTTTACTTTGCAGTATTATCAACCTTTTCACTTGATACCATAGAGTTAGATAATCTACTTTATTATCAATTTTAAATGCCTCATAATGATAGTGTAGAAAACTTTGGAAACCTCGAAAAAGGAGAAGGCTAACTAAGTATTTGTGAAATTAAGACACAGTGTGCCGGTTTGTTTGCAATTTTTTTTATTTATGAATGAAAACTGTTCAATATCTATGTCCCCTGCGATATAGTTCAGGTATCAGTATTCTTTAATTTTCACCAAAACCATATCAAGGATTATAACTTAAGCACTGTTACAGCTAATTGTTATTTCTTCACTGGAAAGAAATTGAGATTGAGATTGATAGTTAGTTTCTCCATTTAAAAAAAAAAAAAAAAAAAAAAAAAAAATTGGAGAATTTTGGTCCATGTTGCCCAGCCTTACCTGCTCCTTTTTTGGTAATCGTTTGTAAACTACATGTAACCTCTGATGTTCAACCTACATTACATATTATTGTTACATTACATAATATTGTCTAATCCCTACTTTCTATCTTTTGCCTCCAGTTGTGCCACTAATCATCAAATCCCTGACCTCTGAGGAGAAGAGAGGAGCATGTAGCGTTGGCTCAAATGTGCGAGATGCTGCTTGTTATGTGTGCTGGTCTTTTGCCCGGCCTCTGAACCCACAGAGCTTGAGCCTTTTGTCCATCAGATTTCCAGGTAATGTCCTCATCCTTTTGTTAAATATAGAGCATTTACACTTTCAAGTCATGGCAAGAGTGACATTAATCTGCCAGGAGATTGAGTCTTTTTGACAAGTGGGAAAAAAAAAAAAAGAATTGTTGCTGATGATATTTCTCTAATTATACTTCATTTTCATATTAGTGGCAATTTCTTTAAGTTGTAGCTGAAAACTTCAATTAAAACTAAATCAAAATAATATTTTAAGTGTGCTGTAATTGCCAACCTTATCAAAATAATCGCCAGACTTTTATGAGAAAGATATCAAAAGAGAGATTCTACCATAGGATAATATGGTGCTAAAAGTGTGCACAGACGCATACAAACATACCAGTACTAAAATTGCATCCAAACTATACTGGCCGACAACACCACGTTGGAAATGATACATTATATGTTAAATAGAAATGGGAAAAAAGAAATGAATGTTGTTCTGTCAAAGGATGACTCTTGAATGATCCGCATTACCCAGCAGACCACTACCAGTCCAGAGGGATGGACTAATGAAATCAGATTTTTATCCCACTGCACATTCAATCCAAACACAATGACGCAACAGCACAGCTGGAGGAAATATGGCCATACATTTGCCAGTCGTTCTCATATCTTCTGTTCATGTATGAAGGTTCAATCATTTGGAAGGAGTTATCCAGATCCTGGAAAATATATTTATGACTAGGATACCTGGGGACCCTCAAATGTGAAATTTGGGCCTACCCCCAGGAAACTGCATCTCTAAAAAGGACAAGTGTCTCTTCAAAATAATGACTCTCATATGCAAAAAGAACATCACGAGATGTTGGCTGAAAACTGATCCCCAGGAACAAGCCGGTGACTTACAATACTAGAGGAGATATACTCTTTGGAAAACTGACTCACTCTCTGAAATTTATAACAAAAACTCTGGACCAGCCCTATTCAATTAGTGGCCCGCGGGCCACATGCGGCCCAAAAGCAACCCTCGAGTGGCCCGAAATCAACGTGACTGGGACTTAAGTCCAGATAAAAAAACTGAAAAACCTTTTCAACACTGACCAGGTCTTACAAAAATTCCAACGTTATAACAGACATTGAATGCAACATGTTCTGAAAGGTTGCTATTAAGCAAGTTACTTTTAATGCACTTACAAATGTGACCAAAATATAGTGTTTTTAATCTGCACTTTTTTTTATTTTTTTTTATGTTTATTGCTTGTATTTACCTGTAAATTAGTGTTAAAGCTAAATGTTTGAGGTGTTACATTTAAAGAAACTGTATTTTAGCAGAAGTGTAGTTTAAGTACTGCTTTTTAATAAGCTTATGCACTTTTGGATATGGCAATAAATTAATAAACATCCAGTATTTTGGTTATTTTTTTCTTTCTTTTACGTGGTTAATTTTCTCGCTGTCTACAAAAAATGTCTGGCCCAGCTCGTATCCCAAGTCTGAATATCTGGCTCGACAGAATTTCTAATCGAATAGCCCTGCTCTAGACCGTCGCTGGGACAGACGGTTTCAGTGCAAGCAAAAGGTGGAATCATTCTAACCTGACTGAGAACCTTGAAACAACAAGGGAAGCAGCTCAGTCATGTCGATCTACCATGTCATTGTTAGCAGTTGTGTTAGTAGAACCTCTTCTGCTGGCATTGCATGGGAAGCTGGGAAATGTAGTGACATTGACTTCAAAAATGTAAATGTCAGTTTTCAAATAAAATGCAGTTCCCATAATTTAAAGTGGGAGCGATATCTGGCTAGTATTACTGATGCAAATTGAGGTGTCGGTGATTGGTAAAGATTTCGAAACTTTATCAGCAACAGACATTTGGTGGTCTCCTTTCCCAAGGTCTATATGAGAGAGAAACTGATTGACCTTGCATCATGTCATGTCATGCTGATGTGTCCATTGACACCAAGCTTCGATCATAATTTTGACAATTTATTTATTGTTTCATTCCTTTCCCCTTTGTTTTTTAAGCCTTTTTTATGGATTTTTTTGTTGTTTATATTTCTTTTTTTCCCATTTTTTTGATATACAAGTACTAAATAATTAATCAAATAATTGTACTTGATGTAAAAAAAAAATCAATTAAATGTTCATCTTAGAAACAATGCAATTCTGATAAAGCTGTAAATGAATGGGATTTGCTATTACAAAAGGAAGTGTTTTTTTGTGATGTCAGTCTGGATCGGATCGGCACCAAAATGTAGTGTTTTCTTCCTTGGACCAAACCACACCTCCGGTAAAAATTTTCTTTTAAATCCATCCAGTCATTTTTTTTGCGTGATCTTATCAACAGGCAAACAAACAGACAAACCTTGGTGAAAACATTTCCTCCTTGGTGGAAGTAATAAACCAGTATGATTTTAACTGGAGCATAGTGTGAATTAGATTCTTTCTATTATTTGCATAGATGCTGTGCAGTTTGCCCCAAAGCACAAATTTACTGCCTCACATCGACCTTGCATGTCCCCACATAACCAGCTGACTTATAATGTCATGCTTTTGCTCCTTCATTTTCAATGAAGCTGTCATCTTTGTTACTCTAGTGTAAAAGATAAGCCATTTAGAGAAGATTGGATCAAAACCAACCATCAAATGCTGTCTGTCTTTTTAAGTACTTATGCCAGTTTTATGGATATTTTTTCCCCCGTTCTTGTTTCTGTCCTTGAAACATTTAGCTCTGTCAACCACAACAAACTTTTTAACAGTTCTCGCCTCGTTGCCTGCTTTACTTTATCAAAGAGTCCATCCAGTTAGTGAATCAGACAGCAGCTTTAGAGACAATCTGTTATTTATGCACTGTTATCAAAATCAACACACACCATCTGTAAGATTCTCAGAGTCTGACAGCAGAAGGGCAGTGAGTGGTTCAGCAGCTTATTATTATTCTTTTTTTTTTACAAATGCACTCAAAGGCACACTAACCATGGTTATATGATGTTTTTATAATTCTGAAAGAAAGTTTTCTTCTTCGTGTTTACATGGAAATAACAATTCCAAATAAAGGTTTACATGGGGAAAACGTTTATTCGCCTTTATTCAAGGCCTGGCTGTTGGGAATGGCTCTGATTGGACAGGGGGCGGATGTGACATAGTGATGTATTTACCGTACGTCTACTGGAAGAAGAATTCCAGTTCAGCGTCTCTGTCAGGGAAACCTTGTCCAACTTTAACGGTACAGTGTTAAAAAGGTCCACATTTTAATGCTTACATCACCCACACCTTCATCACTTCCAAATCTCCTAAGGTTCTAATTAAACTGTCCCACCCTTGCTTCGGGCAGCCGTCCTGTTGCGTCCCAGCTTTATAGCGACAGGACAAGGGAAAGAGCATGTGCAGAATGACTGGAATTAAAGCGGAATGACCATAACGTTATCGAGGAATTATTTAATTGGGATCTAAAATCAAAATAAACCAGCCACTTTCCTCAGAATTATCATTTTCATTCGGAATTAGGTGTTTATGTGGTCATTTTTAATCTTTTTAAAGAGGATTTAAATTTTATTCAAAATTAATGTTCTCATGTAAATGTGATAACTATGTTGTTGTTGTACCAAAAGCTTAAGATATACTTACGAAACTGTTAAAGGTATTAGGTCTTATATAAGATGCTTCTCAGCGGGAATACGTGATATTGGATTTTTGATGTTTCACTTGGCAAAATTTGCAAATGCATTCACCTTTTTATCATGGGAGCACCAAGTCACCTGCAGGCTGGTGATATACCGGCTGTCAAACTTTCCTGAATCAGTTCATTTCAGCAGCTCCTAATGTCCACTAGAATAACACACTGCAGACACAAATTGGTGTAATCACATGATGTCTTGGATCGTAGGGTAGGAGGTGAACTGACAGTCAATACAGCAGAAGTAGAAAAATGAGAGTGTATGGAGTTTTTGATACAAATGACTCAACAGACTCACACAAGCCTCCTAACACAGCTGATGACAAATGTAGCCTGTTTCAGAGTATGGATCTTTTTGTAAAGACATTAGCTAACTTAGATTCTCTGTTTTTTTTCTCAAATGCATGGTGGTAAACATTGAACCGTTTTATCCACCATTCACCAAGTATAAGCCTGTTTATGCAGCGTGATCAGGCTCTGCAGAGCAGATAAGGGAAGAGGGGGTGCTTCAGCTGCACGGCAGAGCACGCACAGCACGCAGCACTGTGTTCATGTAATGGTGACTACTCCGTTTTAATGAACGTGGGTGGTCTTAATCATAATCAGAAGTCAATTAATGGCCAAACACTAGTGATTAGTATATTGGATATATTGATTAATAAAAAAACAAGGCATTTGATTACATTTTGTGTTCTCAGGGGTTTTGGCAATATCTATTTTTACCTCCGCCAAGGAGGTTATGTTTTCGGGAGAGTTTGTTTGTCTGTCTGTCAGTGAACAAAATAACTCAAAAAGTTATGGATGGTTTTTTTTTTTTGTTTGTTTTTTTAATATTATTTTTATTAGCAAATTTTTGGTAACAAAAAAGAACACATTCATAACCCTAACCCCATTCTCAACCTTCCCCAACTCCACCACAAAAAATAAAGAAGAAGTTATTCAATTTTGGCGTCTGGATCCGCCATGATGAAAAATGTGATTTTCATGAATAACTACTGAACTAAAATAGATATCATTATGAATCCAATTGCTAATGGTATGTTTTCATGGTCAAGCAATGTAAATATTTCGATGAAATAAAGGTAGGACTAATATTTATGGTGAAAATCACAATATGGGTGAGGACTGTGGCGCTGGCGGAGGTCTTCGCTCTCCGAGTGCTTTTCTAGTTATATATGAGACGGTTGCAAGGGTTCCCTGAGGAAAATAAAGTGTAGAAAGAAAACTGATGGTGCCGATGGTTTGTTATGTTCACAGGTCCATGCCTACACATGTCTGATGATGATGTTGATTACGGTATTTCATATGTTTTGTTACTTTTACTTTTACTTAGACTCAAAACTATTGTTTCCATGTTTGTAGGACAACTCTCAGACATTTCTTTATGCAATGTAGTGCACTAAAGTAAAGCTTGCCCATTATGTAAACTTCCACTTTGAATTGAAATTGATTCTCACAATGAAACAACAGGTTTGCTTAGCCAGGATAATTCCTTGGCTTAGACAATCCAGAGAAAGGGTTTATAATACCACAGAATTGACCTTTTTTTGAAGTCAAAAAGTTAGACGTTTGTCCATAGAACCCACTTTCAGGTTAAAGGTTAGTGTTTTCTAAGTATGCATATGATTTTTCATGTCTGTAAACTCTTAGTCCCTGTTTTGTTTGGCCCTTTTTTAAATGTTGGACTGAAGGATTTACACACAAATGGTCTTTTGCTGAACTCAAGCTTCATGAAAAGTGACTAGTAAGGCCATTTTCGTGATAAATAGCCTTAAAAAGGAATAAGTACATTTTAATACAGGGGATCAGCAGCCAGTGCAGAGAAATCAGAGCGCAGTATCCTCCAGTGCCGTGTGTTTCAGTCTTAGTCAACAGTAACGGTTTGCTGCTGCCTTGATCTCTTTTCTCTCGGTGTACGTGTTTGGACCTGCGGCCTCTGACTGTGCAGACCAGCTCTGCAATGTCAGTTTGTTCCCTTGCGACTACCGTTATCATCAGCAGTCGCGACAACACCCTCCCTTTCTCTAACCCACAGGATTGCCAAGTTTCGCCTGTTGTTGTAGGTTTTCGCGCCGTTTGGCTGCAATGCTCAAACAAGCTGGTTCCTGTTCTATTCATCACAGCCTGATGACATTTACAGAAAACTCACTTTTGCTAATGTGGGACTTGATGACTCGGGGGCACTCTCACACTCTCACAGGTTACTGTCACATCATTAAAAGTAGCTGCCGCAGATGTTATTCAGAATATCCTCTAGGGCATTATCCAGAGTGCAGCTGAGATTGTTTTTGTTTCTAAGCCTGTAGGGCAAGGGCAGTATGTAAAGCTGAACTGGGGCAGTTTATCAAGGCTCAAAGCCTGGATTTTGATGTTTGAGGCAGCAAACTGGTCTGGCAGCAGTTGGTCTCAGGCTGTCACTATGATGAATAAGCAGGATGGTCCCTTTTCAACAACTGACATTCACAGACCCAGCTCTCCTCAGGCCTGTGGAAGCAGTGCAGAGAGGGGAGATGAAGAGGTCTGAGCAGAATCAGAAGCTCTCACTGTTCAGAGGAAACTATTGTTCATCATACTGTGGCTGCTTTGTGTGAATCCATGCACCACGGACGTCATGATGATTTTACGGAGACTGTAATTGGAGTTATTACTCATGGCAAATTATAAGGGCGTTGATACGTTTCACTTTGCAGGATACTGGCATCAGGGGTTTATCCAAGTTATATAAAGGCAGTGGAATTTCTATCAACCACTTGAGATATCAGAACATTTTCAGCAAACTGCCTTCTAGACAGTCACATATGAGTGTGATGAGTAGGTGAAGTCATAATTCTATACTTTAAACTCAACTCTTAAAAGTTGTCTTTTTATTAGTGAAAGGTCTCAAAGGTCATCTGCTTTACACCTGCTTCAGATAAACACTGGGTAAAAATGGTGGATGTAACTTCAGGCTTGTACATTTAGCGTTACAAAGTCTTCTGTCCATATGCAGACGCACACTCTTGAATGTCTGAGTCACTTCCCCTCTCCAGAGGACAATCTGCTGTGAGATTTTAAGAGTTAAGCATGTATTTTGATAAAAGAAAACCTCATTTAACAATTTTGCAACATTTTAGCAGCATTTTAGCCTGGAATGATAAATATTTTCATATATATATATACACATATATATATATATATATATATATATATATATATATATATATATATATATATATATATATATATATATATATATATATATATATATATATATATATATATATATATATACACATATGTGTGTGTGTGTTTATTTCAGCTAAGCTAAACAAGCTACAAATTGTAACACAGCATATGCAGTACACTGTGTTTTGCAATGAGTTTGATGCCCAGTCTGTAACATTTATGCATTTATGTTGGCTTAATAAAATTAATATAATACAAATGTAAGTACCTGCAGTGTCTTTATGGAGTTTAAAAATGACATTTAAATGTTGGCTAAACTTTGTATTAATAAAGTTCTTTGAGGTGAAGATTCACAACAAGTTTTCTCAACAATATGAAATAATCACATCAGTTATTTAACTGACATATTATTTTAATAGGTATTGTCTTTTATTTACTAAATTATTTACACTGTTTTGTCCATTAGCTGCTTGATGCTGCTGCCATCTACATGAATGGCAGAGATTTGAATTCTACCTGTAGCAAATTTTACAAGTAACAGAGTTCACATGCTGATTTATTGGTCTGTCATGGCTTTTTGAAGTCTGAGAACATCACTTTCATGGCTCTGTCAAAAATGGCTTGTTTTATAAATTAACTGATATGTGTTGTACTCACCAGACTTTATGTTTCTCTCCGTAGTACTCTACTGATTACAACCATTTTTGACCGAAATGTCAACTGCCGCAGAGCTGCCTCTGTAAGTTCTCTACTGAACACTCTGTGATTTCTGAACCAAAGATGCACAGTTTAAAGACAGATGTTCATTTTATGTCTTATTTTGTCCTAGGCTGCCTTCCAGGAGAATGTTGGGAGACAGGTTTGTGACCGCAGTATTGATGATCTGTGGTTGACAACTAACAGAATTACAGTGATTTGAAATTTCTTTGCTGCCAAATATCTGAGCCTTGCTCAAACTTGCCTTGTTTGCAAAAGCTTTTTGAGTCAGCGTCCCAGTGCAGTGACAAGCCATCAAGAAGGATTTGATCATCAACATGAATGTCTTTTCATATTTGGCCAAGACATTGAATTTTCTAATGATCTAGTCAGTGGTTAAACTGTAAATATGTGAAAGAATGCACTGTAAATGTCTCAGCTGATTGATTCCTGCGTCTGTTTCAATAGGGGACGTTTCCTCACGGTATTGACATCTTAACTGCAGCAGATTACTATGCTGTGGGCATACTCAACAAGTGCTATCTGAACATCAGGTAAGAGGCTGTGAATTTGACTTATTTGCATTTTCACGTTCACAGATCTGGAAATATCAGCCTAAAAGTACTGTGGGGCAGTAACAGCTACACTGTGCATATTTCCAAGCCTTTAGTTTAAGTGTACATTTATGCAAAGACACAAACTTAATATATCTAACTGATGTCTTTCTTAACTTCTTTTGGAGTCTGCTTTTCAGCAAAGGAATTGTAAACATAACTAATTCAAGAGTGCATGTTTTTCAAGTCAAAGGTCTGTGGCATGCAAAGTTGGAAGTTTTTTTTCCAGAATGTTTCTGCAAAAGTTTAGCAAACAAGCCCAGTCATCGTTTCACCTAAAGAGATTCACCTTGGTTTTGGAATTATGTGATGTTGTTAATTCACTGCATTCCGGCAGGAGGGTGAGAGGGCACAGCAGGAGCTCCACACACATCAGCCAGACACTAACACCTCGGTCACTACGTCTAATTTGATTAATGTAGTTGCTTGCTTTTAGTAAGTAAATTTCAAACAACAAAACAAACAAACCAAAGGACTGAAGGGTGCAGTTTTTTATTATTTTAGTACCCTCCTTTTGACACATAGTTCAAAACATGTCATTCAAAATGCAATAGAACTCTCAAAAATGATTTTTCAAGGGACTTTAGTAAGCAAGTTATTACTAATGTGTTTGTAGCCAAGGGTTGGGTAAAGAAACCAATTCCAGTCGACAATCAACAACTCCTGAAACTGATATCTTTGCTTACCGATTCCTTCCTTACTTACTTACTTACTTGCTTACTTACTTCCACTTTGTTCTTCATGCTTTGCAAATCAAGGACATCTTGCCCTCATCTGAAGCAGTCAGCTGACATGATGACACAGAAATCAACAACCATGGCAGATGGGGCAGAAGTGTTTAAAACTGTGGCTTAGTATTTGACATGATGGCGCTGACTGCACAAATGAAGACGCCTGCAACATGCAGAAGCATTTTTCCATGCAGCACAGCACTGAATATTGAGAATGTTGTGCGTTTAACATTGTTGCCACTGAAAACTGATGTAGGCCAACACTTGACCACACAAATAATCAACAGGAATTGATAAGTGAACCATTAAAGAATTGCATAGATGTTCATAAACTGTAAATATTGATAATAGTATTGGTATCACTAAATTGGCATCAGTTCCCGTCCATATTGTAGACTGATTTTTTTATTATGTAGTTATTGACATAAGTGACTCAAAGTGCAAAGAGAACTGAAAAAAAGAACATTTTTAATCAAATGTTTTTTGGTGGAGAGATATTTTTTTTTTACGTCTGTTGCTTTTTTTGCAGTTATTCTCAACTTCACAAATGTGTTGTTATAGTAGGGAAGGGTGTTAATCTTTCAAACATATTACGCAATTGAAAAATTCAACAACAAACAAATGCACATATGAGTAAATGAAATCACTCAATTTTAAGTTTAAGACTTTAACAGCTTTTCTGATTTGGGGTAAGATATGTGTAGAGATGCACTTCTTTCTTTCTTAGCTCCATGTCTTCCCCAAACCTTTGTTTACATGCTTCATCACAAACACTGATGTTACACTGTGAAGACACACCAAGTCCATAAAGATTCATGAAACTCACATGGGCAGCAGTATCCTTCCTGAGGTTTGATCTTTAAAAATGATTTCTTTATCAAATAGGAACTGAAAAGCAGAACAGAAACTCTTGTTCCATGTTGTATCCTTGAATCTTGGAAAACTTATGACTGGCACCAGTTCTTGGTATCCAAGCTTAGCTGTAATTACTTTCATGTGCAGTGCAAACAAAATTGAATTCAATGTGAGTTCAACCATAGCTGGCTACACACTAGCTAATGTTATGGCAAAAATAGATAGATAGATGGATAGATGGGCTGGGTATCAATTCAGATTTTCTGGATTGATTCGGTTCGATATTAAAAGGTCTCAAATCGATTCGATTCACGATTCAATTTGATATTTATTCAGTCTGGGATATCTTAGTTAAAATAGTACTGTAAATTTAAAAAGTGACTTTTGACCTGGTGCATCATTAAACATTGTTTTAACATGAAGAACTAAACCCAAAGCAGTTACATCAATCATATTTTAATGATATGCATTAAAGCATATTCTGCATATTACTTGTTTTTTTTCCAACTCGTATTTTGTACTTGTCCAATCTAAAATACTGTACATCCAAACTTCAGCTTTCATACTTACCAGTGGTGCTCATATAGTGCTTCCACCATGTTTGTTTGCAGTAACATCTCATGAGATCTTGTTCAGTAGAAAGCAACGCTAAACGCTGATCACACGAGATGAGCAGGGTTGATACCACAGGCTGCTTCTCTGAGCATCCAAAGAAGAAAAAACTACCCAAGTTAAAAGATCGATCTTTGGATTTTATGGATCGATTATGAACCAGTTAAAGGAAAATCGATTTAAATCGATTAAATCGATTCTTTTAACCCAGCCCTAATAGATAGAGAGACAGACAGATAGAGAGACAGATAGATAGACAGATAGACAGATAGACAGATAGATAGATAGACAGATAGACAGATAGATAGATAGATAGACAGACAGACAGACAGACAGACAGACAGACAGACAGACAGACAGACAGACAGACAGATAGATAGGTAGATAGGTAGATAGATAGACAGACAGATAGATAGAGACTTTATTGATCCCTGAAGGGAAATTCAAGATATCCCATCATTGCTCGTACAAACAATCAAGTTAAAAGAACACATCATGAAAAAGGTGGGATACACAGGTTAAAAACAGTGAAGACAAATATATTAAGAAATAAATTATAAAAAAAACTAAAAGCATGACAAAACTTTAAAAAGGTGTCACTAGGAGATGTTCATTTAGAAAGAAAGAAAGAAAGGTATCCTTTATTCGTCCCTCATGGGGAAATTCAATTCTTTACACTCTTTTGAACATGCTACACAAGCACAGGCTGAAGTACACATGCACATGCAAACACAACCTAAGATCATGCATCAATGGAGAGATGTCAGAGTGATGGCTTGCTGCTCCTGAATAAGCGCTACCGAGCAGTGTTTTGGAGGGGGGTTCAGTGCCTTGCTCAAGGGCACTTCAGCAGTGCCCAGGAAGTCAGCTGGCACCTCTCCAGCTACCAAACCAACTTTCAAACATGGTCGGCGGGACTTGAACCAGCCACCCTTCGCCCCCAGCCCAAGCCCTTACAGACTGAGCTACTGCTGCCCCATTTGATATCGCACTCATTCCAAGAAGTGATTTCCACTTCCAGGATTGTCCTCCCTCAACTTGAAAACGGGCCTGAGCTGATTTCAGGCTTTTCTAATTAGTCCGAATAATCTTCAAGTGACTGCTGCAGATTGTGTTTTAATATTGCCGTAGCAGTGTGTGCACACACAATACTCAGATGTGCAATATCAGTCATGGGACTCTAAGCATGCCATGAAATAATTTATTTTTCCCTTGGATAAGAATGTATGTATATGTGGTACAGGGCAGAGGTACAGATAGATGGCGTAATCAAGCTCTTCTCTCTGCTCAGCTTTGCTGTGGATCCACACAAACTGAAGGATATAAACAAAGTTGTCTAACCTGAATGTTTCACCTGTTTTAACCTGAACAGAATGTGGAGCAGTGCTTCCAATGAAGTTCTTTTCTAGACGCTCTGCATCCATAAGATCTCCTGCTTAACTTGTTCCCATGTTATTGCATTGATGTGACAGGTCACTTTTGAAACACACAGACAATGTACACATTAATCGTAGAGAGTATGTTTGTCAGCTTGATAAATGGACTTGATCAAACGGTGTACATAAACACTGTTTATTAAACAAGTCACGTTGATTAAATCTACCTTTAACCCTTTCAGGAAATGTCACCTTCAGCACCACCAAAATAAACACTGTAGCAGTTCAAGGAAAAAGAAGCTAGCCTCAGGGAGTGTCTGTCTGTACAACTGCACCAAACAAGGAAACTATTTAAAGATTTAGAAACTTGTGAACTGTTTGAGGTTTAAATAATCCCCCTCAGGTCCCATCGGTTCCTTAGTTATGTCTCGGATGATAATCGTTGTTTATCTGTAGAAAATGTTTTCAACAAAGCTTTGTGTTGTTTTATTTTCCAAGTGTGTATGTAGCCAGTTTTCCAGAGTACACTAAGGCCATGATTGATCATCTAGTCGACATGAAGATTAACCACTGGGATATGTGAGTTCTCTTACAGCTCTGCTTCTAAAAATGTCACCAAATCTGAGGGTTTAAAGTGCTGTAAATCATTATTATACTACATGTTTTTTTACAGTGTGATTCGAGAACTGGCTTCTAAAGCACTCCACAACCTAACGCCTCAAGCACCTGAATATATGGCATTGACAGGTAAACAATGTCACCTTACCTGTTCCTCAGGCAATAGAGAAAGGAGCGAGTTCTTGAGAACTACATTAGCATAAAAGATTAAAAAACATGTCATTATTTTAAGTGATTTAATGAACTATACTTTTTATTGTCTCTCTCAGTGTTGCCTAAGCTGTTGCCCATGACCGTGGGCATTGACCTCCACGGTCGACATGGGGCCATCCTGGCTTGTGCAGAGATTGTGCATGCTATCTACAAACTGGGCCTTCAGACAAACAGGTAGATTCTTGAGCACAGTTGATGAATCCTTAAGTGAGATATAGGTTATAAAATATAGTTTTTTTTATCAGTATAGCTAATATTGATGTTGATTAAAAAAATGTCAGACCTAATGTTCAGTATTTTTTTCCAAAGTGGGAACCACTTCAAGTCCTGACTTAACTTCATTTGTCTATGAGATAATCTACTTGAAATGATCTGTACGCATGGACATTTGGAATTTTATTTAAAGTAATTCAATTTTGGAGCATTTATAACATTACTTGCAAATATGAAAAGAATGTGCTGATGTTTACAGCTGATATTTTGACCTTACAATTTGGCCATATTTGTTCAGTATATTGGCTGTAATTGTGGCAAAATGTAACATGATGGTTTACTTCACCCATAAACGGGCTGTGTCTGCTGTGGTGACCCAGTAATCACAGTTTGAATAACAAGACACATCACTTTACAAGTCGATAAACTAACTACAAAAACAATACAGAATCTGTCATTTTTGCAATTGATGTAAAAAAAAGTTCTTTTTTTAAGTTAGTTGTATTGTATATTTTTACTTGAACTTAATCAGATATAGTTGAGAGCTAAGCAGAGTCTGATGAATATGAGCAATTAATTGATTTATTGGTATTAGCTGTATGTTTTCAGACACTGGTCTTTATGGAAGCTATACTACTGAACAAAAAGTTAAGAAAGCAGTTCTGTGATGTTTTGAAAACGATCAGCGTGTCAGTTTTTAACAAAGAAGCTCCTCTTCCATCAGTGCTTTCTGCAACATATTCCGCCACTTTAAAGCTGAACAGACTGTGATCTTCTCTGTATGCCATAGTTGAATTATTCATGATATAATCATGAATAATGATTATAGCTATTTGACACAGAAAGCTTACGTCTGCTTTTTAATGAGAGTACAGATTTGGTCTACAACAACACAAATAGAAAAGGTCTGTTTCCATTCAAGTTCGAAAATTCCTCATGTCAGCCAACATGTGGGTAACAAATCATCTGCTTTAAACTAGACATGCACTGTATCAGCAGGTACTTGCCTGACCCAGTAGATTATCAGTATCAGCAGATAAGATTTTTTTGCAGGTATTTACAAACTATATTTCAGCTTTGTAAATAGGCTATAATTATTCAATGTATTGGCTTTCAAACGGGCAGATTATACAAATGTAATTCAGTTGTTCACCACATCATCACTGAATGTCCACTTTTATTAATCAAAAATGTAATTTATTGAAGAATTAACTGTTTTTTTAATGCTTCACATCTCTTCTTTACACAAGTGGACTGTCACGATGAAAGGAACAGGTCACTTTTAATTAAGTAAAGGCTTTGTGCTCTCTACAAAACATATTAGTATAGATATCTGTATCAGCAGTATTGGGTTTGGATTGTGCATCCCTATTTTAATCTTTAAATGAGCACAGGATATCAGATCAAGATTTGACTTTTTGTAACATTTTGTGGTTCACCTCCATGTAATCAGTGATAATGTTTCTGTTGAACTTTAACCTTTATTTGTCTTGTCTTTCTGTTTCCCCTGCAGGGCTGTGGTGGATGTGATATCTTCAGAATGTGTTGATGCTTTAAAAAACATTCATCAGATGGTGAGTGTCTCAAAGGGCTTTATTAAAGTGCTGTATTATGTCGTACTCCCAGTGATTTTGCCAACTTTTGGTTCACTTTCAGCTGCACGACAGGAAACAGTACAGGTAACCAAGTTTTTAATTTTTAACAGTTCAATACTATAAATGTGTTTTGGTTTCTCATCAAATGATTATTTTCTATATCATTTAGGGGTTTTGGTGGAGAGCTCATGCGACCAGCAGGTTAGTCCAAAAGCAAAAGATTGAAAGGGTTTCACGTTGTTTTGATGAGCTGTGCCGCGACTTGATGTTTTTAACAGCAATTCTTTTTTTTATAAAACAGTAACGATTAGGTTTATCTTTTTCACAGTGTTCAGTCTCATAGAAAAGCTGTCTGTGTCCAAAATGCCCTTCAAGAACGAGCCTGTTATCAGTAAGTTATCCTGAAGAATTTAAGTTACTCTCTTTTTAATGTTTTTGTGCTAAAAGTCTCTCCTGTCCCTTTGTTTCAGCTGGTTGGCAGTCTCTTATAGATGACACTATAAAGACTCTTCATTTTGTTTCAAGTGGTGCAACAGATGGTATTTTGGTAAGCTCGATCATTTACAACAGCTGTTGTGCTCTTCTTTTTAATCTCCTGATTCATATATGATGATGCACAACACTGCATGATTTTGGATTTCTGAAATGCTAAAATGTATTGATATATTCTATACCAAATACAGCAAATTCACATTTTATTCAAGATGAAGAAAATTTAATTTCTTCTTTGTAAAGATTTTCCAGTTCTCCCATGGGGACAAACTGTTTACAAAAAACATAAGACAAACAATGTTTGATTACAGAAGATAACAACGTGGAAAAAAAAAAAACAAGCACACAGGACCACACAGAGTTGCAGTTGAGTTTATCTGATGACTGTAGGCAGAGGCCAACTAACAATACCCATTGACTCCCTGTGTTTGAGCTAAGCTAACTAGTGGTTGGCCAGCTTTTTTTTTTATACGGTACACACAGTGGAAAGAATGGTGTCTGTCTGTTTGTGATGGACTCAGGAATCAGGGGAGACACTTAAACAAAAAAAACTGTTGCCATTTCCCTTTAAAGCTCAATTTTTTTGGTCTCTGGTCTTTGTGTGTTTTTGTCCCCAGCTTGCTACAGTCTCAGCCCTTTCTGCCTTGTGTGAGGAGTACTACCAGACTGAACCAGGCCAGGCTGACACACAAATTCAGGGTAAGTTAGCTGTTGTTCTTTTAACGGGCGCTGTTTCTGCTGATGACCCGACAGTCGTCCCCGCCTCCTGCTGTGTTTTCTTGGACGGGTTGTACTATGAAGAATTTTTTTTGGTCTTTTGTTACTTGTGACATGTGCACTGACAATAAAGTCTGATTGTGATTCTGATTCCTCTATTTCTGTCATGTAACATATTTAAAAGTATCCTAATCAGGGAAAGACCTTGGGTTCTCCTCTGCAGATGTCCTGGTGTCTCAGTACATTGACGGCCTGATGAGTCCTCAGATGCTCACCCGATGTGGATCTGCCCTCGCTCTTGGGTGCCTGCCAAGATTTATGATCCATAACAAACTGAAGCAGGTGTGTTTGGAGGCTGTTTGCATTGTCTATCCATTTCACATCTCACTAAATCAGAATTTAGAGTTGTTAAGTTCTTTGAGTCTATGCTTGTGTGTTATGGTAGATCCTTGGAGCACTTCAGCAGATGTGCGCCATCAGCCAGAAGGAGGGAAAGTTTACTGAAGCAAGGAGAGACGCAGTCAAGGCAATTTCTCAGTGAGTATCTGTGTTTTAAATTCAGTAGACTGAGAGCTCTCAAGCAAACTAATTACAAAGATAATGCACTGTCAGGTCCTCCTGACTCCACACCTCACTTTCTTTCCTACATGATTTACTCGATTTAACAAAATCTATAAAGTGAAGTGCCAAAGCAGAAAAGCATCTTTTTTTTTTTTTTTTACCAATGAATTTCACGTAATGACAAGCTTTTAAAAATAATCACCTCTGATTTACATTGCATGTGATCCCAGAATGCTTTGCAGGTAGTTCACAGTGCCAATCAGGAACATTATATTTAGTTTATTGTTTATATTCATACTCTATCAGTCATTTTAGGATTTAACTATTCTGTCATTGCAACTACAAGAGAGAGAGAGAGGGGGAGACAGAGAGAGAGAATTTATATGTATAAGTAGCAATATTTCCATGAAAACAGGTATGATTTTCTGCATTTGTCAAAATAAAGATAAATAGTCAAAAGTAACATTGACATCCAGTAAATGTAGGTTTGTAAGATTTCCCTCTTTTTTTATGAGTTCTTAATTTAAACAAAGTAAGCAGCAGAGGTGGGTAAAACTGTTTAAAGGAAGACAGAGGATGGAGTTACTCATCCCAGATTGAACTTATAGTGACAGAAAAAACGTTTGACGATAACAAAGCTTCACTGAGTAAGATTAAAAACAAATGGGAGCTCTCAGTAGCAGTTTGTACTTCTTTAGTCTTTGACGTAGCATCCTGTGTTTTCATAGCATCGACAACCATGTTTTAAATGTGCCCCATGTTTACCACCAAGAAGGATAGCCTTTGTATTTTACGCCATACTCAGCTGACCTCAGTTGTGAAAATTATGAGCATTGTATTGGTGTGTTTTAAAACTAAGTCACATATTTTTAATCTAGCTTTTATTATGTGGTGATTTATCAACCTTGATAGTTGTTCATATCTCTGTTTCTGTCTGTTTTTTTCTCTGGTATTTCATATTTCAGTCTTTTCACTGATTTAATCTGATAGTTTATTTTTTATTTTATCTTTGTGGTTGGATTTTTTTTTAAGTTTTGATTTGTTTTTCATCTTTAAAATCTTTAACGTTTTTCATGAAAATTGCATATCTTTAATTTTCGACTTTTTGTATTTAGTTTCTGCTGGTTTTTACTCTTCATCTGTTTGTTACGAAACACTTTGGACTGCATTTTTTTTTAATTTATGATAGGTGCTTTTCACCTAAAGCTCAGAAGAGATGAGATGTGCCTTGTTAAGATCTCGCTGTCAAAAGTTTGAGCTCGGAAAATGTAGGATTTCTCTGGCTTTTAAAGCTGTTGTAAATACTCTAGATAACATGTCACTCATTTTAAAAAAAGCAAAGTTCTGTAAAATCCCTGTGCATTTGGTGAGTGATGGAATAAATGTGTTCACACTTTGAGTTGGTCTTATCTTTGTTTACATAATTTTCTTCCACCTGCCACCTGGACAGTACTGTATATGAAATAGTTTAGTATTTTTTGTATTTAGACATTTGGCCGTGTCCCCTTTATTTTAGATGTATTTTGTGGTCAGTTGTAATGTGAATCATTTTTGGTCTTTCATGTTTCAGTGTTCTTCTCTGCTGGCACAGCATTGCTGTGTAGGCAGTAATGCTTAAATACACAGTCGGCTGACGATACCTGCTGGACCTGAATGACATGTCCAGCCATTCTTTATGCAACTATGTATTATTTGTTTCCTTAATCTGCATCTTTTAAAGTTCCCTGTTTCATCAAGACCCTGCTATTCTTAAAGGCTCATTTTCTCTTTAACAACATGTCTTTTGTGTTCTTCTTCCCTCAGAGTTTGTGGTAAGGTGGGTGTGAGTGCGCAGGGCTCCCCAGATTCTTTCCTGTGCTCGGAGAATGTGGCAGAGGTCTATGGCACTCTGCTCAACAGCATGAATGACTACACCACGGACAGCAGAGGGGACGCAGGGGCCTGGTGAGTCCACATCCTTAGAAAATAAACACAAACACACACAAAGCTGATGAACATACTCTTTGGTTTTGCCTCAGGGATCAGGAATGCTCCTTAGCTCGAGGCCCCTAGTGTTTTTCTGTCCCTGTTTGCTTTTGTCACAGGTAGCCCGGGGCCATGCTTACCGCCAAGAATGTCACCTGGCTTGTCACTTGGCCTCACGACATGGAATGTGCTGTGTCTTTTACACTGTCATGTCACACTCTTGTATCTGTTTTTGTCTTTTTGGGACATCCCCCATTCCACTGTTTCTCCTCTATCTTCTAGTGCACCAAACTTCCTTGTGTAAGGGGCACAGTTGTCTCTTTTACTTTTCATGTGTTGAAGCTTTTTTTTTTACCCCACCTAAGTGGTGAATAGTAGGCCAGTAGTCTAAAGTTTAACTTGGGACATGTTTACCTGTGTCACAGTTTAACCTTTGAATAAATTACCATATTAGCATTTCACACAAACATAAAGTTCCTTGCAGCATTTGATGGTAATTAATCTATAAAGTAACAAATCAAGTGACACTTGGATATAGTCTTGATAAAGTGATGTTTTGTCTTTGTGCCAGCTCATATTCAGGCTTGTTCTTCATGAAATGTATTGATACGAAAGGGAATTCAGGTCAGGCATGAGAAAATAAAATGTATAAAAGCTACAATGCAAGAGCTAAGATTTAATATAGATACTGATGAATGAGGAGGATGAGGGCAAAATTTAAAGTTTAAAACAGTTTTGGGGAAAAATTTGTGATGATATAAAATTAAGGAGTTTTATTTCAACTTTATTTTCTCATTATTCTCGAGTTTCATATTTTTCTTGTCAATTTCCCTGCTCTCTTGTCAATTTGCCTTTTTCGTCTCAGTCCATGATAAAAAATCTTCCTCTCCTCATTATTACTTACTCCTGCCTGGCACTTTAACCTTCTGTAGTTTTAAAGGGTGGTTACAGAGAATTATTTTTTAAATAGGTTAGTAGGATCCAGCTATCTTAGACTTGATTTGTTGAAGTTTTGACTCTTTGTCACATCCCTAGGGTGAGAGAGGCAGCAATGACCAGTCTGATGGAAGTGACCTTGCTGGTGGCCGGCTCTGCTCCAGAGATCTTGTCCCCTGACCTGTGAGTACATTTGTTTGTTTATTTTATTTGAGTAGGAAAACCTTGTCAAGATTGAAAGTCTCTTTTTTCAGGAGCATCCTGGTCAAGACTAACCTGAAAAAAAAACTACCAGGTAAACCACTCAGTAAATAATTCAGGATAAATTTCACCAGTCAATCTGGGAAGCAGCACCCTCCATCTGTTTGTGGAGGGGCAGAACCTTTCAAACATGCATATGGAACATGATTGGGTAATATCTCTGTCAGTCAAATTCATTTTGAGCCAATCAAATGATGTAGTAGGCTGCAGAACTATCGTATAGTTAATAAGAAAACACCAACTTGTAAGGCAAACTCACCAAAACCCTCAAGAGAGAAGTGAAATTGCCTTTTCTTTCAACAAGTGCTTTTGGTTTTCTTTGTTTTTCATTAATGGAGAAATGTTTCCCAGTTCTATGTTCAAAGGTAGCATCTATGCTAATCCGTAAAACAGTGTTTACAGGCTTGCAGACACTTCTTACCCCTTTTCCACCAAGCTGGTTCCAGGGCTGGTTCGGAGCTAGAGCCAGACTTAGCACCAGTTCTTTGGTTTTCCACAGACTAAGCACCAGTTGCTGGCTCTCAAAACCGGTGCTTGGCAAGCACCAACTCTTTGCTGGGCCAGCAGAAAGAACCACGTTACATCAGGGGGTGGGGGCGGATTATTGACCAACCAAAGCAGAGTAAAAACACGGAAGCACTCTTACCCGTCTTCTCAAGCGTGATCGCTGTTTGTTGCATAATCGTCGAGCAGCATTAACTTTTGCATTCCAAGGAAGGCTCGAAAAGCCAACGTCAACACTTGAACCGCAACATAGTCCTCCATCTTTTTTGTGGCAATTGAATTTGGCTAGTTGTTATGGGAAACTGGCGTGACATATACAGACGATACATCGGGCGTGATGATGTAGCCCTCTGGTCGGCACCCGTTTGTGGAAAAGCAAACGGTTCTTAACCAGTTCGCACTTGAACCAACTGCGAACCGGCTCTAGCACCAGCACTAGCACCAGCCCTGGAACCAGCTTGGTGGAAAAGGGGTATTCTGTTACCACACTCTGAGCTTCCACCCTTTTCTCCTCAAAAGATGCTGATTGGGATGTGTCTCTACTTACAGAGCTTAGTCCACCAGATTTGCCAGATTACAGGCTTTGAATCAGGTGGATCCAGTTGGACTGCAAGGTTAGATTAAGACAGACATAAGCGCAGTTAGTAATGTTTCTGACCTAAAACAAAAAGCTGGTCTAATATGGTCAGAGGAGCATTTAAGTAGTCCATTTAATGCATCACTGTGCTCTAAATGCAATGTAGTTTACAACAGTGTCGTTATGGCAACAGAGTGTTGGGGGTATGATTTCATCTTCTTGTTAAAAGTGAATAAACTACTTGAAATAAGAAAAAAGAAAAATAAGATGCCAGACCAAAAATCAGCTTGAGCTTATTTGCTCTTATGTCAAGTTTGCTATCGTTATGTTTGAACAGTGAATCCTCATTTAAACTGTTACATTTTATTTTGTGATCATTTCTCTTGTAATGTAAGAAGATACTTATTTCTGTTAGATACCACGGCAACAAAGGTACCGGGTCTGAACATCGCATATACTTAAATGTCTTGTTTTATTTCATCAGTATTTGTTGGTGACATCTTGCAGACTGCAGACATTACACAGAAGCATTAGCAACATTTCCACATGCAAATCATATTCTAAAAGTCTCCACTGTATATGTAAAATAGAAGTACAGATCCTTTATGATATTCAGTCATATATTTCACCAAAACAGAGAGAGACATATTCATTTTACAAAATTATTTGCAGCATTAAGAAAAGAATGGAACAGACAAGAAGCACAGGTATCCTGATCATCAAATTTGTTGTTAAAAAAAGGTTTAAAAATCATTATTTCAGTGACGAGGAAACAGTTTTGTCCTCCAGTCATGTGCTTTTTAAATGCTAGCCGCGTATTCCTGCAACCCCACTTTCATTCTTTTTCCCTCTTGGTTAAATATTGACCCAGGATAAAGGTATTTCTGATGTTTTGTGCCATGACAATAAAGAGTTTAGAAAACTGACAACCTTGATATACATTAATCAAGCTGGTGTATTCAGAGTGGATGGTGTGTAGGGAGATTTTTGATTATTAAAAACATTAATTGTCCAATGCTGTTGTCTGTAGGACTTCTGTTTTTGTCATATCAACTTTAAATAGGCATCAATACCTGTTGACTTCTACCATTATCATGTCAAAGTGAATAAATATAGTATCTGTTCTTTATAAGAATAAGCATTATATTCCTACATTGTGTTTTGCTGTTTGGCTGAAAAATAGCAAGATATGAGTTTTGGTCCATATTTGCCATCCCAAAACATGATGCGAGATTTATGACTTGAAATGTCTCAAGGAAATGAAATGACAAATATGAAAGTCAAATTTCAGAGAGTACAACCCACAAACCAGGACAAACATCTACAGCCAATGTTCTTGCCTCCGAGTCATTTAAAATCACCTGAAGAGCATCCAGTGAGACCAGTTCATGTAGTAGCAGCTCTTTGTAACGTAAATGGAGCAGCAAACTTTAACGCCTTTTCTCATAGCTCAGTCCTGCCCCTTCAAGCAGACGGTAAAAAAACACTTTCTGGAAATAAATGTCGTTAAGTCCCATGATCTACTGTCTAATGAAAGACAGAGCTGATAAAAACAAACACTTAGATTTAATTTATTACCTTTGCCTTATGGGTGGAAAAAACTCCTCCCTGTTTCTTTTCACCAGAGGGTGACCAAAGAAGGTGTCAAGCTTGTTTCTTGTTCTTTGCCTTTGTTATCTTTGGTGTCTGAAGGTGTGACAAAATACCTCGGCCGATGTGAATCCAGGTTGAATCATAAATGTTTTGCAATAATAACAGAGAAACAGGAAAAAGATATAACCTATGCAGTCAGTAGTTTGAAAAAAACACACCACAGTAGAATATATGATATAAAAAACAGGATTAGTTCTTTTCTCCCCTAACATTCCACCTTTTTTTACTATCAAAAATTCAGATATAGCAATGACAAGTAATCATTCAGATCACAACAATCAGATTAACCAACCAGACGGAAGAGCTATGACAGTGCGAGAGTTGGTCAGGAAAGTTGGTTTTGATAAACCATCAGTTTCAGAGCTTTTTCACTTTTATTAATCACTGTTTGGCACAATGTAACTTCACCCTGTCTTGGTTGTGTATGATTGGTGTATTTCTTATGACTTGGAGTGTGCGATATTATTAATTAATCACAGAAATATCACCAAGTAGGGCTGCACAATATTTTGCCAATATCGGATATGCCAGTATTATTCATGACTGATGATGTGTTCCTTACATGATTCATCATTTGTGTCAGAAACAGATGTGAATCAAGACAAAACATTGAATTATTTATCCAAAATCCATTCTGATTTGTGAAAGTGGACATTTAGTGATGATGTGGGAAACCATGATGCATTTGTACATTCTGATAGTGTTACAGCCAATATATGGGATATTTACGGACAATTTCTCTAACAAAATGTTGGCAAAACTTTTTATATCTGCTGATACTGATAATCGTGCCTCCCTACCACCAAGTAAACATGAATATGATTTCATAAAATACTATCCTGGTGACAGCAGCAGCTTTATCCTTAGTTTTTTTATTATTGTCAATAATAAATTAATAACTGGACTGCTTGCTTGCACTCATACCTGCCCTCTTTAACTTTGGAGCTAGGCTGATATTACTGGAACAGAATGTGCTTTGGTTAAATAGAAAAAGCTGGGCTTTCCCTGAATAAGACTTCTGGATTAAAACATATACTGTATTAGGAGACCAAAAAAAGGTAATGAAACTAGCATGTTTTATTCATCCTTGATAATATTTACAAAACGGACAGCACTTTCACGATTTTTTAGCCATTGAAGTAATTTGTGAGAGTGAAAAGGCCGTCTGGCTACTCTTGAAATGCAACATGCTGGACAGATTTTAACTTCCAGGATCTGTTTTTATCTGAAAGCATTTAGAGTTTGTGTAAAAACAGTAGATGTCTGGGGTTGTCCTAGTTCCTGAGGAGGACCCTGAGACATAAAAATGTTGAACTTCATTGCAGTTAAACAGCAGTAATGTCCTGGCAGAGGGATTAGATGTTTTCTGGGTTAGGTGACTGTCATGTTGTAAAGTGCCTGTGCCATTATTTCATAGGCGGTCAATAGGGCTGGGTAACCTATCTGAGAAACATCACTTTTTAATTTTGTTGTTCTTGTCAGAGCCATATCAAAGTGTTCTGAGTTATAACAGATTAAGAATGTTTAACAAAAGAAATGCGTGTGATGCACAGATGTAATATGAAGCAGATGTGTCTTGCAAAGCTTCAAGCTGGAATGATTGTGCCTGATCTGCCGAGGCACTACCCAATTAGCATTCTTTTATCATAATAATAACTTAATCAATGTAGGGCCTTTAAAACAGACATTTTCAAAGTGCTTTCCTGACAAAACTGAGACAGAAACCCAGGGGACAATAAAATGATCAAAACAGTTATGTTAAATAGAAATTTCAATAAAAGTTAAAGGGTAAGGCAGGAACAAAATGCAAATACAGAGGATAGGAAAGAAAGGCAGAGAAAGGGGATGAAAGCAGTGAACTGGAAACATTTACAAGTTCCACATAAACATACTGAATATTACAGTTAAAGTGTTAGCATAGGCTACAAGTAACACTAATCAAGAAGTTTTGGAAATATTATGATAATGATAAGAAGAAATAAAAGAGGAGAAAGAGGCGGGAGCTACGAGTATGTCAACAGTGAGAAGCATCTGTAAACAAAGCCTGTAAACTAAAGCTGCTTGTACACAGAGTGGCGCTGATGTTACCTGTTCTAGCAGAAGCTCCTCACAGCATGTTTAACAAAAGTTTGCTGTATGAATTGGCTGACATGTTTGACTTTTTTCAGCAGCAGTAGAGCTGGCCTACTACATCATCTGATTGGTCAGCTATTCATGTGATTGACACAATGATCATCTAATCAAATTCTGGATGTGTATCAGAAAGGCTTTCCATGGGCTGTGTCTCCCAGACTTGAGAATTATATCCTGAATAGTATATATTGTACTGTTTGTCTTGGGTGGCTGGTTGTTAATTGTTTTGAATATCCAGTATTACTGCATCAATTAAAGTAATCACAATTCTATATTTCAACACCCAAGGCATGCCAGAGTATCCCGGGGCATGTCTTAACAAATGCCAGGGATGCTCTGCACAGTAGATGTGTAAAGCACTCTAAACATCAGGGCTGAATGTTATTAGGAAAAATAATCTTCCAGTTTCTTTCCTTTTTTGGGATTAATAATGCATTAAGAAGAAAATGTGAAAGTAGAGAGATTCTTTAGGTTTGAGTATAGGCATTGACTGTGAGAAAAATCTGAGAAGTGAAGTGAATTGACATCCTGCATGGACTTCTTAGTTTGTGGAATATTTCTCTTAATTTTTTTCTCTCCTCTTTTATTCCAGGGTGAAGTGTACAATGTGTTGCCTCGCCCAACAGGCAGCAGAAAAGATTGATCGTACCCGGAGCCATGCTGGAAACACCCTGCTTAAACTGCTTCACAGCACAGACCCTGTAGTACCACACATCCCCCACAGAGAGGAGCTGTTGAACATTTTTCCTGCGTAAGTATCCACTACCCATCCAGCAGAGTAAAAGTCAGCTGCAAGGATATAATCAGCGTTTATGTACAAGGTTCCAGTTTACAGTTCGGTGTTTCAGGACTCCTGTGACTGCACTCAGCAGATTTTCATTTGCTTTCTTTCAGTGAAACTCTAACCACTCTGAACTGGAAGGCTCCATCCCAAGCATTCAAGTTTATCACCCAGCTGCTGGGACTGCCTCAGTATCAGCACCACACCCTGCTGGGCCTCACCGTGTCTGTAGGAGGGATCACAGAGTCCACAGTAGGGTCACTTTAGATGGGGGGTAGAAAACTGTCAAACAGGGTAGTCAGTTTTAATTTATTAATTCCAGATCAGTAGAGACAGTCCAAACATAGGACATATGCGATTTTAGCTCAGCAATTTATAAATCATGGCCCTCCTTTTATACAAGCAACCACTTATCACAGGGCTAATACACACAAGGAACACTATATTTTGGTTTATTTCTACCCTTATGCTCTGGTCATAGTGTTTTTAATGAGGCCTTAACACCTTGAAGTACTTGGAAAAATATCTGTTGACAATAAACAGATTAAACGCAATGTTCAAAACTTTCCTCAACTGTGGCAAAGACGGATGGAGAAAGAGAGAAGAGAGGTAATAATTATACTTTAAGGACCTAAAAGTCATAGATACAAATTTGGAATTTCAAAATAAGTTTCTGAGGTGCGGACATGAGTTCAAAATCATTTTAAAGTTAAAAAAAACTGAATAAAAATGTTTGTGACAACGGAAGTTTTAAGTTGAGGATCATACACCTGTATCAGTAAAGGACCTACACTCTTATGGCCAGAACACCAACATATGGATATTTAAGTTTGTTTTTTTTTCTTAGAATTTACCAACCAATTATTTTACTTGAATACAGACTAATTTGTAAATGAAATGGCTAATTTATTAATACAAATATATTAGCAAGTTAATATGAATGTATTTAGACTGATTCTTGTAATAAACTCTGTTTGGTTGTCACGTGTGTTAAGTCCAGTAGATGACAGCTCAGAGAGGTGGATTTAGGGGTAGAAAGGGAGAGAGAACAAGCAAGATTTGGGGCAGGACAGAGAGAGATGTTAGGCAAGAATTGACAGATTTATGAAAGTAATAAATATTGTTAGGAAAGCTGTTTCACCGCATCCACAGCAGTGAAATCTGTCGGTTCTGTGTGAACAGTGAATCTTACTATCCTCCTCTTACATTTATTAGCCTCCAGATACTCAGTTTGACTTTTGTGTTGGTCCAAAATGAAGTTTTCTGGACAAACCTTTTTTTTGTGCAAAAAGGAGGGAGGATGGTGAATAGAGAAAGTGAAGGCTGAGATGGAGAAAGCAAGTAAAGCCAGAGTCAGATAGGAAACAGCTGGTTAGCAGGTGCTATGCCCAAATCATTGTAGTAGAATCCACAATAGTTTATTTGAATTTGATTAAAAGTATGTTGAGATCTTTTTCTTTCAGTACAGTTTTGCTTATATCATTTATTATTTATTATTTAAATTTTAAATGTAATTTAATGTTTTTTTCTAACACACGAACTGTCACCATGAATGGTACAATCAATTTTTGTAGAATGGAGGATTTTTACCCCTTAAGAATATTTCAGTTCTGGAAAAAGTGAGCTTGAAATATCTGCATATCAGAAATTGGCAAAAATACAATATTTTGCATCTTTGATGATGATGAAGCATTTCTTGCTCCAAACTTCCCAGACAGCAGCCTTATTGACCCAAACAAATTTAAAACAAATAACACTGTCCATGTTTTTGCAGACTTTTATCCCGCCCAGTATGTGGTGTAAAGTTTGTGTTTGGTCACCACTCAAAAACACACCTGAAGTGAAGTTCAGAAAGGGGCTGTTTTTAGTCATTTATATAATAACTCAAGGGCTTTAATTAGGTAAAAAAAAACAAAAAAAAAAAACATGTAGTTAACAATACTGTCCACATTTCCTGACATTTTCCAGATGATGAAGACAATTGATGCTCTGAAAAAACGAAAAACTGACAACACAAGGGTTATTGTTAGCTGAAAAGATGTTTTGCAGCAAGCTCACAACTGTAGCAGCAGTCTCAGTGGTATATTCCTCATTCTGAGGAGGGTACCGTGGGGTCCCTCCCCAGAGCCCCCACAGGAGCACTATTAAAGCTTTCAAAACAATCCCATAATCTACCACCTTTAGTCTGTTTAATGTAATGTAAATGATGAAAATGAATTACACAGATGATGCAGGGTTAAATGTATCAAGTTTATTTTGAAATACTTAATTGTAGCATATTTTGGCCCGTAAACGTGCTCTTCCAACCTCTTCCTGCTGCTTTGAAAATAAAAAACCCATGAAAACGACATTCACAGTGACACATAATGGATGGTTTAATGTTAGGAAATCCTGCTGCCAGTAATCACAAAGTCAGCGCTTGGATGTTGTGATCTAAGAAACACTTTGGCCAACAGGGGGTGCCAAATGTCTGATGCTCTCAATGATCTGATTTTAACTTCCTCTGTCTGAATAAGAGGGCTGACTGTCTATGACTTATTAAACGGCAGGTATGAGGCTGTTGTTATTCTGATGAATCAAAAACAGGTTTCTCGTTGTACAGCCAAATGGATTTTCCCATTAGCTGACAGTTTTAACTCAGTGTTGAGTTACATGTTTAAAGCCTGTTTGCTAGTCCCCCTCCTGACCTCTTGCACACCCTCACTCTCGAGGCTCCTCTTTGGCTCATTAATGGGGTCGATCAAGTTCTCACTCCTCCCCCAAGACTGACCTGACCTCTTAAAATCAACCGTTTGAAAAGTGTCCTGCCCACAAAGATTTATGATCCTTAGGTTATTTTTAACACTCTCTGTTTGTAGATATAACAAAAGAAAAACAAGTTTTATGGCTGTAGCAACAGTGAAATCAGTAATGCCAGACTCATCAGCCAATCCAGGCTGTAAACATATTCCCTCTGAGACCCTCTTGTTTTGCTTTTACCTCCTGCTCTTTCAGCCTCAGAGACGTGACAGACAGATATGTTTGTACAGGGTTGAATGCTGGAAACGGAGCCAATACTGCATCGATACATGGGCCAAGATTATCATTCTCACACCGCAGGCTCATATTCACACAGGCCAGAGAGAGATGAAGCTGCCACTAACTTTCCAGGAGCTGCGCTGAAGGCCAGCAGGAATGTTGAGCGGCTAAGTCCAGACAGCAGAAATGAAGTATTAAACGTACATAATTCCTGACATTATACATTTAAAATACTTGAAGCAGAAAAATAGCCATGGAGATACACATATCAAAATGCTCATTATTTTGGTTTTAAGAGTGGAGAAGAAGGCCAAGCACATTGTTTCCATGTAGTTTGTTTTTTCAGATTAGATTGTTTTGCTTTAATGCAAGTGTGAAGTTCTTTCTGCTGCCAGATGATATCGTCTCTTTAACCGTTAATCCTCTAACGGCCTCATTGATTAAGTTTGAATCACCTGCTGTCATGTTTCACATCAGATTTGCTTTTGTTCACATTTTTAATTCTGCAAGACATGGGATGTTGTTTACTGTGAAAAACAAGAATACATTTATTATTAGCAAATGCTTTAGCCAGTATTCAACTAAGCACAGCACTAGAGCTGACAGTATTGGAGAAATCAAAATATGTATTGCGATTAGTTTTCCCACAAAATAGGATTTAGACCTGTGTTTCTCAACCAGTGTCGGTAGTATCCTGTCACAGCGTTGCATGCAGCACTTTCAGGACCGCACTCTAAGGAAGGACAGTTTTTTGCAACAGCGCCACCCAGTGAATTGGAGTTGTGTTTGCAGGACCACAGAAATAGGGATGGGTATTCGGGTTAACTCTCTCACACTGCCTTCAAGCCTGCAGCTGGACCCTTCTCACCAGGGTCTATGGACCACTACTGGTCCATGGTGCAATTCCAAGGGGTCTTTAAGAATAAAATATATTTTTAAAAAAGAACGTAAGAAATTTATAAAAATAGGAATATTTTACTCAAATGTGACTGAGATCTTTATCTGCCTAAACTACGGAGGGTAACGTGACATTTTCCTTCTAATGGCAGCTGTTACACAAGTGTAGTTTATTTTATTTTAAGTTTATATAATACAAACTCAACACTATCAGCATCCTTTTAAAAAAAAAAAGTGGGTCCCATACTGTTTCATTGAGCATACCCCCTTCATTTCTCAATAATGATTTTTATTTTGAATTAGACAAATGTGTGTATTGATTTTACATTCTACTCAAAATTCACAGAAGAGTCTTTTTGGGAGGATCAGTCATGTCGTCACAGTTTAAATCTTTGCTTTGAGTCTAAATCTGTTTTACAGCAGTCAAATTTAAATCAACACTAAGCAGAAACTTCTCTGCTTGAATTGTTGGTGATCTTTTCCTAATGAGGTAAGCAGTGTGCATAACTATGAGGTCTGTGTTTCAGTGAGGGAGGAGGCTTTTGTTAAAGTTGTGCAAGATGGTTGAAGATCTGTAAAAATAGTCAGTAAGGTAAAGTTACATTTTGTCCAACAGTGAGCAATTCAATAATGGGTTTTAGAAACTGTTAAAAGAGTAACAAATCCATGATAGTTCTGTTTTACTTAAATTATCAAACATGCCTCACTGTTCATCTATCACCATTACAAGTTTTTTCACAAAGTCGGTCAGAACTATGAGCCAGACTTACAAATATGAGTCCTTACTTATTCACACTCACTGCTCCATCGTCCATCACAATGCTGCTCCATATTCACTTCTCCTCTCTGCTGCTTTCTGTTTTTCTTTCTCTTAGGTGCACTTTTCCTCACAGTGGTTGTTTGACTACCTAAGAGGGATCCAGCGTGACAGTGCTGCTCTATCACAGTTTGGAGAAGTACTGTTAAGCGTCTTCAGAGACAACGTTAAAAATGACAGGTAATTCTTTTAACATGATTTTTTCATTCTTTTAAGCCCTTACAAAGTCACACTGTGATGTATCAGCTATGCTAGTCAAAGGCCCCATTTTATTCCAGCTCTGTCCTATTTACTGCAGCGTTTCCACTGTTTTTATGTGGACAGACGCATTTCTTGAAACGATGCCAAAGAGAACATTGTAAAAACAAAAACATTTTCTCCTCCGTGTGGACAGGGCTGTAGATGATGGATGGACAAAAACTTTAAGTACTTATGTAAGAAGGAAGCAGATGAACATATCATGCCATTATCAAACCAGTGATTAGTCTTCATGTGGTCATTTATGGCTACCCAGCTTGTTCATATAGAGTATCCTGATCATTTAGCGCCTTGATATTTGTTTTGATCATTAATGCTCCATTACTAACAGTATCCAAACATTTAAGGTGTATTCAACTTCACCATTATGCTAAAAGAAGCTTTTTTGCAGCCTAAGAAAACCAAGTTATTTCTGGAGTTAAGTCAGGCCATAGCTTTAACTTCTTTAAAAGTTGCTTAATGTAACACTTAACCTGTTCAGCCCCATAGTACCAGATTTCGGAGATGCTTGCTTGCTCTCCAACAAAAACGTAAGAAAAGGTGAACTGTTCATGTAGAAATGTAGTCATGTTATGCATCAAACTAAACAGGGTATTTTCAGCTACACAACCATATAAGACATTTTTACACACACCAAATGCAACATCAACACCAAGCAAATGAATTATCAAATATCAAATTCTGTTTCACTCTGATTCAAACTTGGGTTCTTTCGTATGGATGTTCTGGTTGATTTTTCCAAAAAGAAATAAAAATATTTATTTTATTTTTTTATAAGTAAAAAAAACTGTCATGACTAAGCAGAAGAAGATAAAAAAAACTGCTGTAATTGTGTGTAATGAACACTAAAAGTGGCATAAAAATGAAATATAAAGTTTGGTATATCAGAAATTTCAAATGGGACAAATGAAACCAAACTGTGCCAAGATTCCGCCTGACCACTCTGTGGTAAAACCTCTTTAACTTTGCTCTGCAACACTTTATCAGACTCAAATTTGGCGGATGAAATGTTCACATATTTTGTCATTCATTCATAGAGTCCTAAAGCTGCAACTACCTCATTCCAGAGAGATATTCACAATGAAACTTAGGTGTTTTTTAGGCGAGGATGACATTTTCAATTATTCTGACTTCTATTTTCATTTAATCGTTCCCAGTAACACCTATACTGTCAATTCCACACCTGGACAAATCTCAAAAGAGTTACTTTTATTATGACACCAAACTTATTGAAATGTGAAATGTGTGGAAATATTGACCATGTGGTTACTGAGATACACTCTTTTCTTTATGAGTATTTCATTTTTGAGCAGAAGGCTTAAAAAGGGGCTGGGGCTGAACAGGTTAAAAGTCATCTTTCCTGTTTATAAGGTGACACAGATTCAAACATGGCAACTTCTTAATTTATTTAGATGGTCTATAGCAGAGGTATCTGACCTTTTTTCCTCAGGGCTACCCTTTGTTGTCCCTAGTAGTCAAGCCACCTCTGGGACCCAGTCAAAAAAACTGATATACTTCTTAGAGCTGCAGCTATCGATTCTTTTTGTAATCGATTACTCTAACAATTTTTTTTGTCGAGCAAGCAGATAACAGTTACATTGTGCTCACTGCTGTTTTTTTTGTTTTTTACATTGAGGTACTACACATTATTATTATTAGTAACGCACAAAGCAGAAAAGCCAGGTCACTTAAATTAACAGCTTATTTTTCATATTTTGAACATTCTGACCATAAATAGGATCTCAAAATCAAAATCTATACTTTTATTTTTACTCTGGGCCATATCTTGCTTTTTACAGTATTTTTTTTCAAGTTTGGTTGTTTTTATTTTAATCAAGCTTGTTTTTTTAACTAAAATTTTGGCGTTACTACTGTGCAATGTCGACGATCTTATTTTGCTTACTTTATTTCTAGGACCATATCATATCTTCATGATTTTACAAGCCGTGGAGCAGAGGAGGTAGCAGCCGCGTTGTGCCACAGAAATGACCGTCCGTGTCAAACACCGTGCATTGTATAGTAGTCCAGCTATATATTTTATATGTATAATTATATATTAAACAAGGCTTCAAAGCACACACAATTTGCCTCGAAGATATTTTGTAATTGAATAATCAAGATTATTTGAGAATCGCTTTCAGCTCTAGTACTTCTGTGCAAAACAGCCTTGAATAAGAGTGTTTAATAGATGAAATCGAGGTAAAATAGCTTTACACGCACATTCTTCTGCAAAGATCTTCTAAAGAATATGCTCTTAATGTGTTATAATTGTTTTAGAAAATATATGTAAACTAATTTCTGACAGGCTCAAAGCTGATTGAGCCCCTACGTAAACCCTCGGGTTCCCCCAGAAATCGTGCTGAGTCAAGGCTCTAGACAACCCGCTGAAATTCAAATCAACATCGGAACAGGGAAGAAAGATTCGAAGGATTCTGAATGTGCCATGGTTGTTGGCACCAGATGTACTGGTCTGAGTAATACAGAAACTGTTGATCACTGGGATTTTCAGGCGAAATCTTTAGAGAGAATGGTTTACAGAGAATGGTCGGAAAAAGAGAAACATCAAGGGAGCAGCAGTTTGTGGGAAAAAAATCCCTTGTTGATGCCAAAGGTCAGTGGATAACAGCCAGAGTGGTTCAAGATGATGGAAATGAAATAGTAATTCAGACAACCATTCATTTCAACCAAGGCCTGCAGAAGATCATTTCTGGATGTGTGACCGTTTGAATCTTGATGCAGATGAGCTACAGAAGTAGAGGACCATACCAAGTGCCAGGCCTGTGAGTTAACAATGGAAAATGGAGGCTGCTGTTCACATGGGCTCACAAAATTGGAAATAAAAATGGAAGATTGGAAAATGTTGCCTGGTCAGATGATTCTGATTCTTCCGTTGCCACATCCAGATGGCAGGGTTACAGTTTAGGACCAACTGAGCACTGATCAAGTCCCACAGCCCACCTAAGTGCTAGTGCCTACCCTGCTGTCACTTTATGACCACAGTGTATCCACCTTCTGCTGGCTTCTTCTAGAAGCTCAACATGGTTTCTTAAACATCACAATATGTTCACTGCAGTCCAGCAGCCATCAAGAAAATGATAAACGGATTTGAGCTTAAATAGCACTTTGTAGTCTTTGACTTCTCAAAGCAGCTTCTGCTCACATCCATTCATTCACTGATGGCTCAGAGTTTCTGTGTCAACTGTCCATCAGGATCAACTAACACATTCACGGCATTTCATGCCCATTTACACGCCTCTGATGCAGCAGTAGGAGCAGCCTGCGTTAAGTGTTTTGCCCAAGGACACATCACCATGTCACAGCACAACACTTGGACTACGATCTTAAACTAACTACAACACCTGCTTGTCCTTCACCCAGTTGTCTTGTCTTGTCCTATCTGTCACTGTTTCCCCTTCTTTCACACTGTGGTGTGGCACGGCCCTCCCCTTCAGCTCTCATCAGGGGTTAAATAAAGTTTGATTTGAAGGATTAGCCTACAGGGAGGGCTGGTGATGGTCACTATAGCAGTGAATCACATTTATTTACTTATCTCTCACTGCTAGAAAATAATGCATTGGTCTTTCCAACGCTGCCATCGGACACAGTGCTCAGCTGTAAAGATAATGCAGACAAGGGAAAAAAAAAACCAAAAAACTGCAACCTTCCAATTATTGACCAAGCGCACAGTCAGACTGCACCACCAAAGCCCCATAATGTCTTGCTCTTAGAAGGCCTCATTACAAATGTCCACAGGCTGATTTAGGACCTTGCAGTCACTAAGTGTTTTTCTTCTCACGTGTGTGATGCTGTTTTTGTCTCTTCTTTCTTGTAGATTGTTTGTCTTTGTTTGTGGTATTATTTTGCATAATAAGCTTTTTAAGGTTAAATCGATGTTATTCGTCCTTATTGCTCCTTTGTGACTGTTTTTCTCTTGTCTTTTTAGGGTGTCCATTCCTTTTCTTAATATGCTCAATAAGATGCTCACTAATGATTGCTTTGAAATCTTCACTACCCAAGAGAAGTGAGTATCTCCATAACTTTATTCACAATAAAAAAACCTGTTGACTCCTCTGTAGCTATGCTCATTCTGTTTGTGATTTCTCAGTCACCCGTTCTGTGTGGAGCTTGTGGCTCTTTGCAAAGAGTCAAAGAAGGCCAAAGACTTTGCCAGTCTGCAGGCCTGTGTGTCAGTGTAAGTCTAAACCTCTTTTAGACCACGTTTCCCTCTGCACCGAGGCAGAAAACACTGTCTTTGCTGACTGTGCTGTTTGCTGTTTCCTAGCTTTTGTGGGCTGATCCAGTTCCAGGGTGATGTGAGGAAGAAAGTTTTGTCCCAGCTGCTGATGCTGCTCTGTCATTCGTTCCGTCTGGTAAGTTCAAAAGGCTGGAAAGTTCAGTTTCTCTGATGTAACCTCAACAAGCAGAAAAGGACAGTGGTGCTCTCAGAGGCTGTGTGATGGCTCTTCACTGCAGTCCCCAGAGGCTGAGAGCTCAACACAGCAGTGCAGCTCGACAAACTCAGATTGTAATAAAGCAGAGATGCAGCTGCACAGAAACAGCAGGTTTCAGACGATAGCAAACACAATTTAGATAGAAAATGTGTAAAACTGAAATCATAGAGCAGAAAGACAGTTTCCCCTTTTCTCACAGAAAAAAAAAACTGGCTTTGACTCTCATTCCACAGTGACTCATGATCAAGACGTTATAGTGATCAGAGAACCATTCTGTCCATTTACTGTCTCCTAAATTCAGCAAATGCTGACTTTCTTGACCAAGAAGGTGAACCCAGTAAACATTTCAACAGCCTACAACTGGAACATTAGCTTTGTCATCATGGTTTTGTTAACAGTAACATGCTGAAGCTAAAATATTACCCTTAAAATTGTCATACAGCCGCTAATATGACTGTAAACTCCTTATTCATTTCCTTTAACTGCCACCTTTTCACACCTGCAGATCAGGAAGGCCACTGCCAGCCAGATGTATGAGATGCTGCTGTACTACGACGATGTTATAGATCCAGAGGTGCTGGAAGACGTCAAAACCCTGCTCAGTGACACCGACTGGTGAGTGGTCTCATTTGATGTGAATAGAATGAACAAATTAAAAAAATAACCTGCTTTAATATTTGCAATCCAATAAGTTCATTTTTGTGCTCAGGCACGACATTTCATAAAGAAAGCAGCAGGCTAACATCATCCACTGTCTCTCAAGATCATCACAGGACTGGTTACTTAGTCTGTTGACCCCATTAGCCTCTCTGTTCAGTGTTCCTGCAGTTACAGTCAAGGAGCTGCAGTTTTGTCGCTTCTGTGTGGCTTTATTTAACAGTGGAGGTTATAGCTTGTTGCGTTGACATTCACCATCTCCTGGTCCTTAGGGTTAAAGGAAATGGGATTTAGAATACTGGCTTCGGGTAAATCCTGACAGAAGCTTTGTGATGAATACAAACATTAGATTTGAATGTTTAATCTGAAGTAATAAAACACAAAGGCTTTGCCCACTTATAATATTTGTATAGAGTTCATTGCGCTGTCCTTTAGGATTTTATCATGTATATATGCTGTTCTGTTTGCACTGATAAAGGAGAAGCTCTCCAATCTCATTGTACATTCACTGTCATGGCAATAAAGGGCATTCTATTCCATTCTATATTAGAACTTTTATTTTATTCTGTTATATTATATTATATTATATTATATTATATTATATTCTGTTCTGTTCTATTCTATTCTGTTCTATTCCCCATTATGCTGTTCTATTTCTTTCCATTCTATTCTATTTTAGTCTGTTCTCTTGAAAATGTTAAACTTTTTGGTGTTTTTAAAAATATTCCTGATGAACTGTTTGTAAGACTGGCTGGTGACCCCCGCTACAAGAGTTTCTGATAGTGTCTTAATAAAAAACCATTTACTCGTTTCTTTTTCCATAGTCATGAGGACCAACTTTAACATTTAATTTATTTAACCCATGAACTCATAAACGTGAGTTCTCAACAGAATGTCATACGCTGGTGCTTCAGAGTCAAACCACTATGTTTTAGCTCCATTGTAGCTTAATGATAGTTCTCCACTCTCAATGATTACGTTTAAGATGAGCTCAAGAAAAATAGGTTCCTGTATTAAGATTACCACAAAGGAAAAAAACTAATTTTATTCACTCCAAACCTTGTTATTGTTGTATGGCCAACACGATGCAAACATCAGTGTGACCTTCACAAAATCATCATTCCTGCCCCTCTCTATGCTGCTGTGTGAATGTAAAATCATCCAAAGTCCACCATTGTGTCTTTTCTAATGAAATCAACAGTTCAAAAGAGCTGTAGATTTTTTTTATTTTAATCAGAATCTAAAGAAGTGCTTTGATTTGTGAAAGTAGAGGCAGCTTATCAGGTCTTTGCTCAAAACTCAAAATGACCCAGTGTAAACACTGCTGATAATTCCACTGGACCTTTGCTAAGCTGTCTTCCAACACACACTGTGTTCGGCTCACACGACAGGTGGCACAGTTTGGATTTTACTGTTATTGAAATGCAGCAGGTTTTGATTTTAATACGACGGTCTTAAACAAAATCAAATCCACTCAGAGGAATGTTTCACAGCTTTGTGAATCCTAGAACCCACTTGTTGCTTTTTTGCAGCTTGAAGGGTAGGAGACTAAAAATCTCCGCACTAGGCTGTATTTTCCAATTGCTGCCGGTTTGTTGGTGACACTGTTTTTGTACTGGTGACCTTTTAGGAGGGAGACCTTGCTACTATACGGACCCACAGGAACCAGCTCTGTGATCTGCTGGGAGTCCCCAGGCCGCAAATGATCTCCAAGGTAACATTTACATGATGAGTCAGCAGGTATCAACTGCATCCATTTAGAGCACCGTGTTGGGCTGAGTTAACATCTTGTTTTGTTGATCCACAGAGTGCTGCTCCAGTTTCCTGATTACCTGAGGAGGTGAAAAACAGAAATGCAAATGTTTGAGTAAACATGTCCTGAAAAAGAAGACTGGATTTAGTGCCACTCACCTGATCTGCCTTCTCTGTTTCTCGTATAACACCTGAGGCTTAAATATGCAATTTCTAAAAACTGTGGTGTGAGGGCTGCATGATTGAGAGGCTGAGGCTTCACTGGATTTGTTTTCTTCTAAAATGAACCTCTAAAATGTGGCATATTTTAAGGTATAGTGCACAACTCTTAGAAAAGTTGTAATGTTCAAACTGTTAAAAAAGCATCGTGAATTATTTTGATGAGAACAAAACAAATACTTGAAAATGTAAGAAAAACCTGTCTGCTATAAAGATTACCATAACAAAAGGTTTAAGGTTGAAAAAAGCTTTTCAATTAGAAACTTAGCAGAAGTGAATTTCAGTTGATTTTTTTTTTTTTTTAATTTCATCTAAAATGGTGTAAAAGTGTAAGTAAGTACTGAAGAGGTGAAAATGTTCTAGTTGCAAACATACTGCCCAAACAGTTCGCATTGAATTTTGGAACGGTAGGAAAGGTGTGAATGTAAAAACTAAAGTTGAATCAACATTCCCAACAATAAACTTATTGATGAAAGAATATATAGTTTGCGTTGTTACTACACTCACACAGCTAAATCACAGTCTGAAGTCTTGCTTGATAGTAAATAGACATCATGTCACATGTCTTCTGTTATTGATTATGACCAACGGATAGATCAAACATGGCATAACAGAAACCTCTTTGAACAGTGGTTCAACCCTCAGAGGACAAAAACATTTTTTCCTTCTGTCAACAGAAGTTTTTACGCTAATGATGGGTGTCCTCTTTTCCCACTGCAGCCTTGACCAGCCCTAACAGGAGTGTCGTGGCACCCTGGACACCCTCCTGCTTTGTCAGGGCCGCTTTAGGAATCCATGAAAAGTCAACCAGGTTTTATTATGACTACAGATTTAAAGTGTATGATCTGAAGCAAAACTGATCGTAACTGATTTCACACATCTGAAGTCTGAGTGAGTGACTCAGTGAGCATCATTCAAATGGAAGAGATTTTGGGAGTGTGCACAAAAGCAGCTGCTCCAAAGGTGGCCATTTTATTAAAAAACTGAATCATCTAGGACAAGTAATGATGAAATTTGGAAAATTGTCAGAGAAAGAAGCTTTCTGCCTTGTGGCATCATAGATGTGTCCCAGGATCAGAGTCCCAGTGATCAGAATTTGTTGTAATAAATTGTAAAAAAAAAAAATATGTATATGTCTGACAGCTGCTTGGGTGTGTAAGTTGGTGGTCGGGGAACAAAGTATTCTTTATTTTAAAGCATACATTATTGGACTCACTTAAGTTTTTCACATTTATTGCTGTCTTTGACTTGTGACTTGATGACTGCTTTCGTCATTGATAAGTAAGGACATTAAGAGTAATTGAATCCCTTCTGTATTGGCATCTAATGGTGAAATAGCCGCATTCTAGATTATACTATAAACTTATTAAAAGTATAACGTATTATTACAAAAGTCAATTTTTTACAACATGCTTCAGAGGTTAACCGTCATAATCAGAGTAAATTGTCTTCAGGCTATAATGTATTAAGTTTAGGTAATAAAGGATTAGTAAATTCACATTTCACACAAAGTCCCAACTCTTGAAATTGGGGTTTGTGGTTTCTGTGCAAAGACACCCTTCTTATTGTCCCTGCGACAGAGTCTGGAGAGCCTCTGAAAACGTCTTTAAGTAGAGCTGTTTACTTGTAACCTGTACCTGGAGCTACTTTGATGGATGAAACTGAAACTATTGTTCACTTACACTCCAGGGAAATCTTCCAATGTAGCGGTTTTGGCACAAACCGTGGAACCACTAGGGTCCTGCGTCCTCTCGGGTCCCATGCAGACCTACTTTTCCTGCATCGTCGGTGGTGCCAGGGGCTGGAGCAGTCCCAGGTCTGATAGTGGAGCCTCCCTGGTCTTGGAACAGGGCTTGTTGTGTCAGACTTTCTCGTTGCCAGTCTTAATAGTGTTCACATTGTTAAAGCCAACTTCCTTGTCCCACACTGAGACACAATTGCTGCTTTATTTAAGAATTAGGAGGTCGCGTATGATACTCTGCAGAAACTCTGCAGCCTGGTAATGACTTTATTCTATTATATTCATTTATATGATTAGTCTAACAAGGTTTGAAATTCCCCAGTGATCATAGAATAGGGGACAACGATAGAATTTTATTGTTTATCATGTGCTGCAAAAATCTGGCTGTTATTACTCTTTTACCTCAGCAACAGTGTTTTCATATAAAGCAACTCAACTGTCCTTACAAAATCTGTAAACAGATGTTCTGGTATATTATTTTATATATTTCTTAAAGATGCTATGAAGAGTTTCTAAGTAATTACAAAAAACTCTCACTTTTAAATATATGCCTGATCAAAATACACACTTTAAGATGAGTTTTTTAGCATCAAAATAGGTTATCTATAAATGCTATTCCTTCCGTGGTTGAGTCGGACAGGACTGGATTGGCCTGGATACTCGACTGGTGAACAAGACAAAACTAGGGCAAATTTATTTTATTCAGACCGTCTTAGAGCACCGGGCTGTAAGTAGCGATATATAGCCAGCTACAAAACTACGAGACTAAGTTTTCCAAAAATTGCTTGTTGTCAGACATCAAAAACTACCGCTACGTTACTAGAAAGAGCTACATTACCTCATCACTTTGCATCCTGTAAGTTGTTGAAAAAAGAAGTTGTAAAGCAATGCAGAGTTCTGAGGAAGGTCCAAGCTGCATTTTATTAGCATCACAATAAACACACGCTTTTGGCTTGGGTTACGCTCTTTGGTCCGTTCCAGTTGTAGTCAGAAGTAGGAATTTCCGTGTTCCCAATAGGAAACTGCAACTGGAACATTCCCCGAAGTCAGAATTTCCTACTGGGAGCTCGGTGAAACCTCGCCACCCCCGAGTTGACAATCGAAGATGGATGCCCCCAGTGTCAACAGTTATTTAGCTCCTGTAATAATCAATTTATTTACACTTCTGACTGGGGTGTGTCGCTCTAGATCAGCTGTATACATCGTATTGTTAGAGTTATATTTACAAAAATGCTTCCATAGTGATAATCACATTCTTCATGTGATATTTACAAGTAACAACAGCTTTACAGTAACAACAGCTAACAATAGCCTGGTAGATCAGCATGTTTTTTTCAGACTTCAACTGGAACGCCGATGAGTCGGAGATGATGTCACTCCCAGTTCTGAGGTTACTGGAATGCAGCATTATGACAGTCGCCTCGCGTGCTCATGGGTAGCAGAGTCTTTATGTCGCCAGAAATAGATTCTCCTCATAGCACCTTTAATCTGATACATTTTTACAATCAAAAGTAATGATTGAAGGATTGATAGAAGTTTTATAATTGCAAGTGCATGATGCATGAGGTAGTTAAATACTGATGCAAACAGTAATGCCCGTTTACCTTCAAAATCTCACAAGCTCAAATTTATAGTTCCTTGTCCCGGTGTTGAGAAGAGCCAGATGAGGTTGCTCAGGCATCTGGTTAGGGACTTTGCCTCTCAGTTGGCCTGGGGATGCTTTGGGATCCCCCGGGAAGAGCTGAACGGAGTGGCCAGGGAGAGGGAAGTCTGGGCTTCCCTGCTTTGGCTGCTGCCACCGAGACCTGACCATGGATAAGCGGAAGAAGACAGATAGATATCCTGGTGTGTTTGACCCTTTCCATTACATTTTAGGTGTCTATTTAGCAAGAATTTAATTTGAGTTAAATCAAAAAATGACAGACAGCACTCAGAGAGCGCATACCTCCACCAAAGTAGCTCACATATTACTGTCACATATATAAGCAATAGTTCCATAATAAAGTTACCATCATAATGTGATTCCTTGACCGTGACAACACACACACCTAGCACTCAGAATCATGTTGATATCGTTATTATTTAGACAGTAAACAAAAACGACAATTTTGTAATGGCAGTTATCTGGACCACCACTACAATCATTTCTATGGTGGACCATTCCCAACATCTCCTGAAAATTTCTGCAGTCCATCCCAAAGTTTTTGTGTAATCTTGCTAACAAACAAACATGCCGGCAACAACATAACATCCTTGGTGGAGGTAATAATTCTCTCTATAGAGGATCAGATGCATCTCCCTTTCCCTCCCCTTTGGAAACACTTGGACCTGAGAGGGTGGAAAAGCTTAGATACAAGTTCTGTGCTGATGGTGTCTGCCTGTGATGAGAATACACACCTGTAGGTGGAGGCTGTGTAGCTGTTACATAATAAACCCCTGGAATTAAAAAAGCATTATAAGGAGCATTTTCTTTACAGAGACGGAGCTTTCTCTGTACAAGGTGTCTCATTCTTCTGCTCCTCAAACCCCTTTCAGCGACAGTCAAAGCAAAGAAAGTTGAGTTGCAGGGCATGTGATCTTTGAGGCCATCTATTGGTTTATACCAAATTTGAGAAATAACTCAGGGTGCCTGAAACACTGAGGTCAAAGTGACTTTAACCCTGATCCTCCAGAGTTAACTGAGTTCATACCTGAGTCAGAGTGGACATTTGGTCAAATTTAAAGTACAAAACCCAAAACCAGTGAATTTGGCACATTGTGTAAATCATAAATAAAAACAGAATACAATGATTTGAAAATCCTTTTCAACTTAAATTCAATTGTATACACTGCAAAGACAAGATATTTAATGTTCGAACTGAGAAACTTTATTTTCTTTTGCAAATAATCATCAACTTAGAATTTAATGGCAGCAACACATTGCAAAAAATGTTGGCACAGGGGCATTTTTACCACTGTGTTACATCGCCTTTCCTTTTAACAACACTCAGTAAACGTTTGGGAACTGAGGAGACTAATTTTTGAAGCTTTTCAGGTAGAATTCTTTCCCATTCTTGCTTGATGTACAGCTTAAGTTGTTCAACAGTCCGGGGTCTCCATTGTTGTACATTACGCTTCATAATGTGCCACACATTTTCAATGGGGGACAGGTCTGGACTACAGGCAGGCCAGTCTAGTACCCCCACTCTTTTACTACGAAGCCACGCTGTTGTAGCACGTGCAGAATGTGGCTTGGCATTGTCTTGCTGAAATAAGCAGGGGCGTCCATGAAAAAGATGTTCCTTGGATGGCAACATATGTTGCTCCAAAACCTGTATGTACCTTTCAGCATTAATGGTGCCTTCACAGATGTGTAAGTTACCAATGCCTTGGGCACTAATACACTAACACAAATAAGTGTTTGATGAGCATTCCTAAACTTTCTCAGTCTTTTTTGCCACTTGTGCCAGCTTTTTTGAAACATGTTGCAGGCATCAAATTCCAAATGAGCTAATATTTGCAAAAAAATAAAGTTTACCAGTTCGAATGTCAAGTATCTTGTCTGTGCAGTGTATTCAATTGAATATGGTTTGAAAGGGATTTTTTCAAATCATTGTATTCTGTTTTTATTTACGATTTATACAACGTGCCAACTTCACTGGTTTTGGGTTTTGTAAAACCCTGAGAGCAATCTGAAAATATCACATTCACAAGCTATGAACATGACCTTTTCCTCCAAAATCTAACTTTTACATCCTGAAATGTCAGATAAAATTAAAAAATGCAGAAACAGTCTTGCAGTGTGACCATTAGATAAAAGAATTAGAACAACTGGCCACTTGATTGTTAAAGGAGTCTTTGGAAAGCTGTTGATGTGCTTTAATAGGCGTTACCACGCTGCACGTCATCTCAAAAGATCCTTAGCTGAGCCTGCTCACAGATGTAGAGGCTGTGTTATGGTCGGGCTAAAGGCTGTCTGACCATTACTGACTCCAGGAGGACCATGTGAATAAGTCCCTATTTCCAGTACCAGATATCCTCAATAAAGTAAAACTAAGAAAACAGCCAGGACATGTCATACTTAAATTTCCCTCACAGCGAGAGGACATATTATACATTCAGACCAAAGCTGGTTTTGACCCACACTGTAAAGATGTTTATCCAGGAAAAACAAAACTCTGTTTAACACATGGAGTCCGAGTTCACGCTGCCATTTCAAGGTGTAACATTTTCACCCCTTTGTAGCATCACTTCAACCTCGATGTCATTGAGATGAAATACAAGGTTTCTCTGTTTCCAGAGGTGATGACAGATGTTGTATTTGAGAGAGGAAGGCAAGAGGATTCGGCTGGAGACAGGAGTGCTGCGAGTGGGCATCTCTACCTTTGTGTGCATATTGAAGTGTGTTTTGGCACAGATGATGCTGCCAACCAGAATGAATGTGATTGTATTGAGTCTCATTGTGGTGCTTATGTGTAAAAGCATGAATTGGGCCAATCACAGCACTTCCTGGGTCCCTGCAGCCAGCCTCAATATAAATATTGTAATGCTCTAAGTAACACCATCCTTTTTCCCTCTGAGGGACCCTCTGTTGATACGTGGCAGTGGTTTTAACATATAACTATAACATATAACATCCAAAGTGTGTGAAACATCAAAATACAAGCTCTCTCTCTATATATATATCTCCTAAATTGCAACTATTGTTAGGAGATGAGAAAAAAACTTATGCTGAATAAATTTTGTCCCATCAATTTATTTTTGCACTTTTATAAAAGTTTGCCAAACCCAACCACAAACATAGAAAGTAACCAATAACTGTTTTAAGAAAATGTGAAAATCAGAAAAAATGGAGATGAGTGGTTTGTGCCCGACAGCGACAACGTAAAACTAAAGAATTGTGTTTGGGTTTTTTTTTTTTTTTTTTAGAAAGCTGTTATAACAGCAAAAACATGTTCAGTTTTTGTGCTGTGGTGACACTCCAACTTGAGACATGCTAAATTATTTCAATCAGGCAGCAGTGTGTGATCGAAGGACAGCACTATTAGATAAAGAATTAAATGAAATCAAAGTGAGTCAGTGGACTGAAGAAGCTGAGCTGTCTGGTATAATATAAATTTTATTGTTAAGGCTTAGTACGTTGACGAGGTATAACATGATGGGCACTTAGAGGTGAAGTGAATAACACTGTTGGTGGGGGAAGATATCAGGCAGCAAGTCATCTTGTCCTCAAAGTAGAGGAATTAGAAACAGGAAAACTGGGCTAGCATAAGGACCTTCCAGCCAAGCACTGCTCTGCACTCATCAGCTGTTCAGGTCAACAGGGTCATCTAGAGGCCCCTAGAACAGCTGATATAAATCAAATTTAATTGAATATATATTGAAGATGGGTCCATCTCATGATGTGGGTCTTTCTCAACTTTGGCTTGTTTTTTTCAAATATGGACATCAGGATTCCTCTTTATGCTGCGTTCACACCGCGAGCAACCCAGCTACCAAAATCGCGTCGCCCACTGATGTATCGTCGCGCGTCCATAAATACCTCATTTTGGTCACCGTTGCCGTCAGCTGTCGCTCAGTGACGTCACGTCCGCTTCAACCACATCAACCACAAAACACTGCAGCTAATGCTCTGCGGCAGCATTATCTGAGTTTCCTGCGGTCCGTCTAGGCGGAACTAATGTCCTCACTGACTATTGTTTCCCACACGGACATAAATTGTTCCTCTGTAGTCCGGATAAAAAACTGTCTGTCACAGGCACCGTCACACACACGCACACACACCGCTGATTGGCTGTTGCTGCACAGCCACACACGACATCGTCTGAAAAGATCAACTTTTTTTTTTACTTTGACATCGCGCGACAAGCTATGTGATAGTGTGAAAAGCGGCTGTCGCATCGTGGGAGGGTTAGCCCCGCCCCATCATGGCTGTACATTGACTTTGCATGAAGAGTGATCGCCGAGATAGTACAAGTAGCGTGCGGTGTGAACGCAGCATTAGGATGGGCCTGGTTCAAGAGAAGCAAACTTACTAAGATCAACCCGTGTCAATAATGGGTAAGGGCTCATAGTTCATGCATCTGCCCATCAGGTAACTTGTGATCTGCTCTGCTCCTCAGTTTACACAACAGTTTTTCTACCACTCGTTCTGTCATTGACTCTGTATGCAAAGGTTCTTCCTTTGTGTACTTCACGTCATAAAGATACCATGTCATTCCCATGTGTAATAGTTTGTCATTTTTAAGTCAGTTTATGTAAAGTCAGTGTTTGTTGTTTCTTCTAATGACCTCATCAGCTTATGGCAAAGGGGAACTTAACCCCTTTGTCGAAACACACAGATGCTCTTAACACAGGGCCTTTGTCGAGGAAAAGTGAAACACAGTAAAGAATCTTACTGTAGCATCCAGTTGAGCCTCTAAAAGCAAACTAAACCTTTTGATGGCACCATTGATTGCTCTGTGTCAACTAATGCCCACAACCAGCTATCATGTTTTTGCTGGCATATGTTTGTCAGTCTGTTTGTTTGTTAGCAAGATTACACCAAAATTACAAGATGGATTTTGCTGACATTTTAAGGAGATGTTGGTAATGGCCCAACTAACAGAATTATCTGATTTTAGAGGTGATCCAGATAACAACAATAAGTGAACGATTGGTTTTGCTCAATAACTGTCTAATTAATGATATCGACATGATTTTGAGTGCTAGGTGTGGGTTTTCAGAGTTTTCAGAGTCAAGGAATCATATTATGATGGTAACTTTGTCATGGAACTATTGTTTATAGATGTAACAGTAATATGTGAACTACCTTGGAGGAGTGTTGTGCTTTCTGAGTGCTTTAGTTGGTAATTTTGTTTACTTGTGCCATGGGCCTCAGGCAACCCCACTTTAAAATAATCATTTTAACTAAATTAGGATAACAGACTGTAACTTAGGTAATCTAAATCTGAAGTCATATGTGTTCATACTTCTTGCAACATTTTGGTAAGTAGATATTTATTTGCACTAACCTGAGTTACTACAAGGATCAGTTCAGTCAAAGGAAAGTGCACATATGCCGTTTTCATCAGTGCCTCATCGTCAGGTTTTTTATTACTGTTGAGACTGTGCCTCTGTCAAGTGGCTTTTCGGGCCTCTCACCACCATGCTCATTAAAGTCCATATTGACTCTCAGCCTCCATGGGTGTTGTTGAATTTGTCTGGGTAAGACCAATATTGCCATGGCCCATAATTCGACTTTAATTAATTCTCAGCCAGATGGAAATTCCTGTAGTTTCTGATGAAAGAAATGGTGTGTTTCTCTCAAGGCGGATTGATGGCGGCGTGAGCAGCTTTGCTACAGTGCTCGGGGTAGAGAGGAATGCTAATAATTCTTAAAGGCTTACAGTTCGTCAGCAGTAGCCATGGCAATTCTTCACATACAATGGTGGTCTTTTAGAAGATCGGAGAGGAGAGAGGGGGGGCTGCTCCTTCATTGACTAAGTTCGGTGTGATATTGAGAAAGACCTCTTTGCACTTTGCACTGTTGTGGTTATTATGAGATTAAGTGGTACCCAAAGCAGTTTGCACAAGTGAAGGACCATGGAGGGGAGGAGCCAGACTAGGACATCTACACCATCTACACTACTATGGCTCATGTCCATGTGAAAGTTTCCCTCTGAAAGCCAATATTAAAACTGCACCACACATTCTGTTTCAGATTACAACTCTCTTACACTCAGCAGATTGTTGAACTATGAACGCTCATGATTTTGATTATGGTTTTTTCATTTTCTGTCTATGTAACATGTCATCGAGCCCGCCACAGGACATGTGAGCTCTTGTGCATTTGAGCTGTAAATGAATTCAGCCTCTGTACGAACACTTGCTGCTGTTTTTGCTTAGAGAAAAACAGATTGTTTCTTACTCCCTCATGATTCACTGATTGGTATCAACATCACAGAAGCATTTGTAATGAAAATCACTTCCTCTTACACAATCAATGACTCAACTGTGGTGCTGGACACGCAGTCCAATGTTACACTCAGTGCCCTGAGGATAACCTTCTGTTTATTCACTCAGTCCTGGGTTAGAATAAGCCAGACGCCCTTCAGATGACACTCAAAGGACAGGAGTGTAAAGTTACTGCTCTTAAAAACATATTCAGAGCACTAGAAATGCTGTGCTTAAAAAAAACCACTATTTGATATCAACATTATCTTTACAATGGTATAAGGATGTTCAAAATGTGAGTGCACAAAATATACATGTAGCATTACATTTTCAGTGTTTAAAAGTGTCCAGTCTACATCCTCCAACAGATTAGCTCTTGCCTTGAACTGTATTTTCAAACAGATCATTTAAAAATGTCACCTCATGATGTTAGCAAACACGCCGCCTCCCTTAAATGGGGAAACAATGCCTAAGCCAGCTGTTTGTTTCACCCACAGCTGGTTTTAAAGGAAGGAACATGTTTATGCACGTCACTGCAGCCACAGTAAACAGTAGAGCACAGCACTGAAAAGCTGAAGCCATATATGCCTCTAAGGATTAACACTAAAACAGGCTGCTCGGAGCAGAATTGAAACTAGAACTGTTCTAAATCTGAGACCAATGTCAACTTGTTAAGAACAGGAGTAGTATGGGTCCTTTAAGGTTTTTATACCCATTCTCCAATAATCTAAATCAGAATATGT